>JBBDGP010000249.1:5605000-6175000 GCA_037952835.1 Lithobates septentrionalis
GTATTTCCAATTAGTGTACTGTGTAACCCTGCACAGTTGCACCTACAGTATAGCTACCTGAAGCCAGGTGCTTGTGTGCTTCTTCTGATACTATTAATAGAACAGGCAGGCTCTTGAAGTATTTCCAGTTAGTGTACTGTGTACCCTGCACAGTTGCACCTACAGTATAGCTACCTGAAGCCAGGTGCTTGTGTGCTTTTTCTGATACTATTAATAGCACAGGCAGGCTCTCAAAGTATTTCCAATTAGTGTACTGTGTAACCCTGCACAGTTGCATGTACAGTATAGCTACCTGAATCCTGGTGCTTGTGTGCTTCTTCTGATACTATTAACAGCACAGGCAGGCTCTTGAAGTATTTCCAGTTAGTGTACTGTGTAACCCTGCACAGTTGCACCTACAGTATAGCTACCTGAAGACAAGTGCAGGTGTTCTCATATTAATACTACACGCAGGCAGTTGATTCTGCTAGCTGCAGTATAATCAATATATATATATATATATATATATATATATATATATATATATATATATATATATATATATATCCCAGTTTTGTGCAGCTACATCTCACTGCATGCCAATAGTATGTCTTGAAGGCTAACAAGGAGAGGCAGACAGTCACAAGCCAATAAAAGAGGACAAGCAGGCTCTGTGTCTAGAGGCAACAGTGCTGGTCCTGGCCATGTTGCATCCTCATCAACACGTGGCCGTGGGACACACTTGGCCTTTTTTTCAGCAGCTGGCCATGTTGAGCCGCAACATGTGGAAGATTTGGTCAAGCGGATGACCAAGCTGTCCTCATCCTCCTCTTAATCTCTCATCCAGGCTCAGGGTACTTTGTCTGGCCAAGCAGCTGCCAACGCGGCCTCTTCCCTCGGCTCAATGGCATCAGTCACTCCTTCCCTAGCCCCACCATGTCCTCTTGAGGAGTCCCCCGAACAGTTTGACCACAGTGTTGGGTACATGCTCCAGGAGGATGCCCGGCGTTTTGAAGGCTCTGAGGATGGTACTCAGCTAGAGGAAGGCAGTAACGTGAGCCCAGACAGAGGGGGTGCCCAAGAAGGACAGCAGTCTGGCAGTCATGTTCCCCCTGCTGCAGCATACTGCCAGGTTTGCTCCAGTGATGAGGAGGGAGGGGATGATGAGGTCACTGACTCCACGTGGGTGCCTGATAGGAGAGAGGAGGAGGAACATCACCAACAAGGCAAGATGCCCTCCAGGGGCCAGCTTAAGGGCAGAACACTGACTGCATCATACCGCAGAGCTCCGCATGTGCAGGGAGCTGCTGTCTCTGCACATCATTCCAAAAGTTCTTAGGTGTGGGCCTTTTTTGAGATGAGTGCATCAGATCGCAGCTATTTGCAACATATGTCTCAAGCATATCTCGCGTGGCCAAAACATCTCCCGCTTGGGCACCACATGCTTGACCAGACATATGTTGACCTGCCATGCAGTTCGTTGGCAAGTGCACCTAAAAGACCCACACCAAAGAACAAAGAGGACCTCTCCTTGCTCCTCATCAGTTGGGATCTCCAACCCTACTATACCTTCAGTCCTCTCTGAGACCTGCACTGAGAGGAATGAAGGTGTAGAATTAGGTGTGTCACAGCCAAGTACTTGCGGGCAATCTACTATCAGTACACAGATGTCAGATTGTACCAGGCAAATTTCCCTGCCCCAGCTGCTGCACCACAGAAAGCAGTTCGCTCCCAGCCATCCACATGCCCAGCGGTTGAATGCTAGCTTGGCAAAAATGCTAGCACTTCAACTGCTACCTTTTCAGTTGGTAGACTCTGCCCCCTTCCGTAAATTTGTGGAATGTGTGGTTCCTCAGTGGCAGGTTCCCAAACGCAATTTTTTCTCATAGAAGGCGATTCCGGCTCTCTACCAGCATGTGGAAGTGTCAAGAGACTAGTAGACCAGACTGTGTGGACTGCACAGAGATAACCCAAAATGCATGTAAGTGAATAAATAATAATTTATTAAAATAGGTAATAATTCAGAGAATACAAACAGTGCAAAACCAACACAACAAACCCACTACAAACAATATATACAGCAAGGGGCAATACCGGAATCACAGATGTCAGCCAGGCCAGGGTCATACACAGCGGGTCAGCAGGAACAAGGGATATACCAGAAGATAAGCAGCTGAACGAGGGCAGGTTAGGAGAGGGAGATAATGGATGGGATAGGATACAGGCTCAGGGTCAGGTTCAGATACAGGTTTACAGGATACGGGTTTACAGGATACAGGTTCTGGGTAACAGGTCAGGGCACAAGGAAGAAAGATACCAAGGCAAGCCTATGAGGGCTTGCCGGGTATTTATAAGGCTGTAGTAATTGACCTTATGTTACAGCTGAGCGCAGAGGGTGCTGTTTGCTCCACACTGCTAGAGTGCACCTGCTGGTGGACACTGGTACTACGGCCCAAGGATGCAACAGTGCCACCAGCAGGAGAGACCTCTTACTGCAGGTCCCAGGTGTTGGAAGACACCCGCTGGTGGACACTGGTACTGCGGTCCAAGAGACCGATAGCGCCACCAACAGGTAAACCCTCTCATGACAGTACCCCCCCAAAGGAGCGGCCTCCGGATGCTCCAACAAGGTGCAATTGTCCAAAGTTCATGGCCTCCAACCGAACAGATGAGGGCACATCAGGCTGGGCGTCGGGTACATCAAACTGGACAGTGGGTACATTTGAGAAGACAGCGGGCACATCCAGGAAAACAGCGGGCACAACTGAGCAGACAGCGGGCACATCCGAGAAGACAGCGGGCACATCCGAGATGACAGCGGGCACGAATACACCAAGCTTCACAGCGGGCACTTCGAGCTGGGCAGCGGGCACGGGCACTTCGAGCTGGGCAGCGGGCACGGGCACTTCGAGCTGGGCAGCAGGCATGGGCACTTCGAGCTGGGCAGCAGGCACAGGCACTTCGAGCTGGGCAGCAGGCACTTCGAGCTGGGCAGCAGGCACGGGCACTTCAAGCTGGGCAGCAGGCACGGGCACTTCAAGCTGGGCAGCAGGCACGGGCACTTCAAGCTGGGCAGCAGGCACTTCAAGCTGGGCAGCAGGCACTTCAAGCTGGGCAGCAGGCACATCAGGCTGGGCAGCAGGCACGGGAACTTCAAGCTGGGCAGCAGACACATCAGGCTGGGCAGCAGGCACAGGCACTCCAAGCTTGGCAGCAGGCACTTCGAGCTGGGCAGCAGGCACTTCGAGCTGGGCAGCAGGCACATCAGGCTGGGCAGCGGGCATGGGCACTTCGAGCTGGGCAGCAGGCGTGTCAGTCTGGGAAGCTGGCACATCAGTCTGGGAAGCTGGCACATCAGTCTGGGAAGCTGGCACTGAAATATTAGGCTGGAAGGCAGGCACTGGGACAATAGGCTGGAAAGCAGGCACATCAGACTGGGAAGCTGGCACATCAGACTGGGAAGCAAGCTTCAAGACATCAAGCTGGAGGGCAGGCACTGAGACAACAGGCTGGGAAACTGGCACATCAAACTGGGAAGCTGGCACATCAAACTGGGAAGCTGGCACATCACACTGGAAGGCAGGCACATCAGGCTGGTAGGCAGGCATCGAGGCATCAGGCTGGAGGGCAAGCTTTGAGACATCAGGCTGGGAAGCTGGCACATCAAACTGGGAAGCTGGCACATCAAACTGGGAAGCTGGCACATCAGTTTGGGAAGCTGGCACATCAGACTGGGAAGCCGGAACATCAGACTGGGAATCCGGCACATCAGACTGGGAAGCCGGAACATCAGACTAGGAAGCTAGCACATCAGGCTGGGAAGCTGGCACATCAGGCTGGGAAGCTGGCACATAAGACTGGGAAGCTGGCACATCAGGCTGGAAGGCAGGCATAGAGACATCAGGTGGAAATGCAGACACGAGTCATCAGGCTGAAAGGCAAGCTTCGAGACATCAGGCTGGAAGGCAGGCATGAAGACATCAGACTGGGAAGCGAGCACATCAGACTGAAAATCGGGCACTGACACTTCAGGCTGGAAGGCAGGCATCAAGGCATCAGACTGGAAAGCAAGCACATTAGACTGGAGAGCGGGTACATCAGACTGGAAGGCTGAGACATCCGGCTGGAAAGCAGGCTTCGAGACATCCGGCTGGAAGGCAGGCATCGAGACATCCGGCTGGAAGGCAGGCATCGAGACATCCAGCTGAAAAGGCAGGCATCGAGACATCAGACTGGGAGGCAGGCACGTCAGACTGGATAGCAGGCGCATCAGACTGGAAAGCGGGCACTGAGACTTCAGGCTGGAAGGCAGGCGTCAGGACAGACTGGACAGCGGGCACATCAGACTGTGAGGCAAAGACATCAAGCTGGGAGGCAAGCGCCGAGACATCAGGCTGGAAGGCAGGCATCAGGACATCAGACTGGAAAGCAGGCGCATTAGACTGGAGAGCGGGTACATCAGACTGGAAGGTGGGCACATCAGACTGGAAGGCAGAGACATCAAGCTAGAAGGCAGAGACATCAAGCTGGAAGGCAGAGACATCACGCTGGAAGGCAGGCATCGAGACATCCGGCTGGAAGGCGGTCACCGAGACATCAGGCTGGAAGGTAGGCATCAGGACATCAGACTTGAAGGCAGGCACATTAGACTGGATAGCAGGCACATCAGACTGGAAAGCGGGCACCAAGACTTCAGGCTGGAAGGCAGGCATCAGGGCAGACTGGACAGCGGGCACGTCAGACTGGGAGGCAAAGACATCAAGCTGGGAAGCGGGCGCCGAGACATCCAGCAAGACATCCGGCTGGAAGGCAGGCACTGAGACATCAGGCTGGAAGGTAGGCATCAGGAAATCAGACTGGGAGGCAGGCACCGAGACATCCGGCTGGAAGGCAGGCACCGAGACATCCGGCTGGAAGGCAGGCACCGAGACATCCGGCTGGAAGGCAGGCAACAAGACATCCGGCTGGAAGGCAGGCATCGAGATATCCGGCTGGAAGGCAGGCATCGAGACATCCGGCTGGAAGGCAGGCATCGAGACATCCGGCTGGAAGGCAGGCATTGAGACATCCGGCTGGAAGGCAGGCATTGAGACATCCGGCTGGAAGGCAGGCATCGAGACATCCGGCTGGAAGGCAGGCACCAAGACATCAGGCTGGAAGGTAGGCATCAGGACATCAGACTGGGAGGCAGGCAAATCAGACTGGAAAGTGGGAGCAGGTTGGGTTACTGGCAAGATGGTGTGGGTCGGGAAGAATTTTTGTTTCTTTTTGGTTTAGCCCGTGCAGTTTTGTATGTAGGTGCAGGGCTGTAAGAAAAGAAAGTAGCTGGGCAGAAGGAAGACCAAGGAACTGTAGCTGGAGGAGGGTTTTGTGGGACTGTTACAGGTGGAGGAGAAGAGACAGGTGGATTGAAGGCAGGATAGGTGCGACACTTGGAGACTGGGTAGTAGTATGCGTGCCCGCCGATCACACAGGAAGAGGAGGAGGAGGAGGAGGATTGTGTCAGCATGGAGGTGGAGCCTGGCACTCAGCATCAGCAGCAGTTTTTAAGGGATCATTTACAGTCCCAAGAAACCCATGGACTTGTACGTGGCTGGGAGGAGGTGGCTGCGGATCATGTCATCCTTAGTGACCCAGAGGACTCCGGACCGAATGCCTCAGCAAACCTACGCTGCATGGCCTCCCTGATCCTGCAAAGCCTGTGGAAGGATCCTCATATTCGTGGTATCAAGGAGAGGGATCGTTACTGGCTGGCAACCCTCCTTGATCCACTTTACAAGGGTAAGGTTGCGGACCTTATCTTGCCATCGCAGAGGGAGCAGAGGATGAAACATCTTTGGGAGGCCTTGCAGAAAGATTTGTGCAACGCGTTCCCAGAGACTGGGAGGTTACAAACTCCTGTTCCTGGACAACGTGTTGCTGAGGCTTCGGTTAGTCAAAGGAGTGAGAAGGTGGCCATCTGACCGATGCGTTCAGACAATTTTTTAGTCCGCAGCCCCAAGGTATGATCGGTTCCAGCAACCATCGCCAGTGTCTGTTTTACATGGTGCAGGAATACCTAGGGGCAAGATCTGACTCGGACACCTTTCCCATCGAAAATCCTCTGGGTTACTGGGTCTTGAGGACAGATCACTGGCCAGAGCTTGCACAGTATGCAATTGAGCTACTGGCCTGTCCTGCATCCAGCGTTCTTTCGGAACGCACATTCAGTGCTGCTGGAGGCTTTGTAACCAATCACAGGGTGCACCTGTCCACCAACTCGGTCGATCAGCTGACCTTCATAAAAATTAATCAGTCTTGGATCACCATCAGATACCAAGCACCTGATGCTGATGTAACCGAATAATTTTTTTTGTAATGTCAGATTCCTTCAAGACTCCCTATGCTGATGCTGAGTGACTATCCTGTTTTTTTTTTATTCCATAAAGATTTTATTCAGTTTAAAGACATACATGAACAGAACAAGTCTGATACATACTTTGTATAACAAGATATATTTCTATAACATCAACTTGGTACTCTTCAAAGATGCTTGGAGAAGCATTCTGAGACATAGTGAACAAGAACTGAACTTGTAAAATACCAGTAATGTGTGGGGGCAGAGGATCTCTTTCTCATTTTTTCACCTCCCCCCCTCTCCCTCAGGGCACCAACCGAATGAGGGGACAGATAAATGGTTCATTCTTGACCAGCAAATAATGCTATATGCATCGCAATAAGGCTAACCAGGTATCGAAAGGAGGGTACCATCACGTAGAATAAATTATGTATGTTCGTTTAGCATCTTATAAAAAAAAAAATATGCCTAGCATCAGAAAAGAACAAAAAGGATAGATAAAGAAAAGTACAGATAGATACGAGGATTAGGGGTACAGAGAGACGAGGTGGAAGATAAGATAAAGAGGGAAGTCTGTGGGGGGGAAGAACACAAAACAACAAAAAAAAAAAAGGGGGGAAAAAAAGGGGGGGGGGATATCAGAAGGAGATATGGGTGGACCCACGCTCGCCCCCCCCCCCAGTCCCACCCCCCGATGCCTCCTCAACCAGGGCAAAGTGCGTTTTCAATCACTCCGCAAATTGTATTGACGGTATCTCTCGGTGGTAGTGAAATGTGACCAGCATGCCCAAAGCATAGAGAATTTATGAACTCTGTCTTGTGTAATATGGATCAGTTCCTCCATCTCTTTAATATTTGTGATTTTTGGGAGCCATTCCCTGATCGTTGGGGCGCGGGTGGACTGCCACAGTTTGGGTATACAAAGTTTGGCCGCGTTGACCATGTGCATGGCAAGGGATTTAAAATAGTCCCTTCTGGGAAGAGAGGTATGATGTAGGAGAAATTGGGCTGGAGTAAAGTCTAGATTATATGTTGTGACGTGTGTGATGATATCGTGCACCTCCCTCCAAAATGGTTGAAGGGTCTCACAACTCCACCATATGTGCAGCATAGTACCTATCCCCGTACCACACCTCCAACAAGTGTTAGGGGTGGTAGGAGAGAATTTGTGTAGACGCGAGGGGGTTCTATACCATCTAGTGATCACTTTATAGCAATTTTCTTGGATAGCCACGTTTAGCGACCCTTTATGTGTGTAGTCATGAATAGCGTTCCAGTCTTCCGTAGTCATCGGAGTGTTTAGGTCTCTGGTCCAAGACAATTGTGATGGGGTCGGGGTCTCGTTAGGCGTTTCCGATATCAGGGTGTGTAGGAGAGAGATTAAGTGTCTCTGCGGTATTTTCTGCGGTATTTTGCGGTGGCATAAGGTCTCGAATGGCGTGAGGTGTCTTGTCCATTTTGTTAGAGGGGCCTGAGTCTCTAGAAAGTGTCTGATCTGTCTATAAGTCCAAAAGGAGAAAGAGGAAGTTTTAGAAAGCGACCTCAGTGTTTCTAGGGAGATTGGTTTCCCACTGGAGAAAAACTGTTGAGCCAACACATCCTCAAAGGGCCATTCCTGTTTGAGAAAGGTGTTAGATATCCCTGGTGGAAATTCTGGGTTTCCTCTAAGGGTCATTAGAGGGCTTGGGGAAGAAGTGGGGTTGCCACTCAGCAAAGATTTCTTATGAGCTAAAAGAGATGGGTAAATTAGCGGATGAGTCAAGATAGGGTGCTGCCAGTCTTTGGAGGGGAGCCAAGGGAGAAGATGTAGCGGCCCAGCAAAAAAAGCACCTTCAAGGAATACCCATGACTTAAGGGAGGCATGGATATTCCAATCCGCGATTCTTGTGAGATGGCAAGCTACGTAATACTTATATAAATCAGGCAATCCTATCCCTCCCTTTGATTTGGACAGCGTGAGGCGTGCGTATTTGATGCGAGGAGGAGAATTTCTCCAAAGAAAGACAGAGCAAGCCTTCCGATAAGTCGCGAAAAAAGATGCCGATAAAGAGATCGGGACTGCTTGCATTAAGTAAAGTAGGCGGGGTAAGATGATCATCTTGATCAGGGCAGAGCGTCCAAACCAAGAAACATTTAATCCTGACCACTCCTTTAAAAGTTTTTGGATCTTCATAATTGCCGGATGATGGTTAACGAGATAGAGATCAGATAGCCGGGCAGGAATTTGGATGCCCAGATATGTGATCGCATTCCTATCCCATTTAAAGGGGAACATATCTTGGCAGTGGGTCATTTCCTGGGAAGGGAGCATGATGTTTAGAGCCTGGGACTTGGAGTAATTAATTTTTAGGTTAGAAATTTTCCCAAATGACTGTAAGTCTTTGAGGAGGTTCGGTAGGGAAATGCGAGGCGTTTTTAGGGATAGGAGAATGTCATCAGCAAAAGCTGCTACCTTATACTCCCTCTCCTTCACTGTTATCCCTTGTATGTTTGGATTATCTCTCAATCTGTTAAGGAGGGGCTCTAAAGTCAAAATATAAATTAAAGGGGAGAGGGGGCATCCCTGGCGCGTGCCGTTGCTGATAGGGAAGGCGTTCGACAGGTGGCCATTAACCCTCACAGCTGCAGAGGGACTGGAGTATAGGGCCATTACGTATGATAGCATATGGCTTCCCAGCCCAATAGCTAGTAGGACCTCTCGCATATAGTCCCAAGCCACCCTGTCGAACGCCTTCTCAGCGTCTAATGAAAGGAGAAATCCCTGGGTCTTAGATGTTGTGAGCCAGTGATGTAGATTATCTCTTGCCTCTCTACCAGGGACGAATCCCACCTGGTCCAGAGAAATGAGATTGGGAATGAGGGGCGATAGTCTGTTGGCCAGGATTTTTGCGTATAATTTAACATCGACGTTTAAAAGTGAGATTGGTCTGTAATTTGCGACCAACTCTGGGTCCTTTCCCTCCTTAGGTATTACCGTTATGTGAGCCGTCAGCATTCCCTTTGGTCTAGTCCGGGGGTCTGAAAACGCGTTAAAGGTCTCTAAAAGGTTGGGCGTAAGAGTATCAGCGAAGGCTTGATAGTACTGGAGAGTAAAGCCATCTGGGCCTGGGCTTTTGCCCGCTTTCATTTGCTTCAAAGCCGTCTCTAGTTCTATCGCCGAAATACGATTCTCAAGGTCAAGAGTCTGTTGGGAGGTAATTGGTTTCGGGCTGTATTGGGAGAGGAAGTCTTTAATATGTTTGGAGCGTGTTTCAGGAGTGGTCTGAGTCAATTGATCGGTCTGCAGATTATAAAGGCCAGAGTAAAATTTCTCAAATTCCTTGGCTATTTCTTCATTCTTGGTCCGGAGAGTTCCCCCAGGGCCCCGGATGTGATGAATTACGGATGTGCTTTTAGAATTTTGTATCGACCGAGCCAAGAGTCGGCCAACATTTGTTGCCCTGCTCATAGAAAACTCTCTGGCCAAGAATGTATCTTCTTTTGACCCCCCTGTTTAACTCCTCCAACAACTGGGTACGTGTGTGTGTTAAGTTTTGGAGGGTAGATAGTGCTTGTGTCAATTTGTGGGTTTTCTCTAGAGATTTAATTGTATTTAAAAGGGAATTAATAGTTTCTTGTTGTTGTCGTTTAGCCTTTGCGGTCAATGAAATCAGTTCCCCTCTTATAACACATTTGTGTGCTTCCCAGATAGAGATTGGTGAGATATCCGGGTTCAAATTTTCAGAGAAATATTGTCGGAGTCTCGTGTGAACGTGCTCTAATACAACTTCATCTTTAAGTAGAGAGGGATTCAGTCTCCAGATCTTGGTTCTGAAATCTGTATCAGGGAAGGATAGGGTGAGTGTTACCGGGTGGTGGTCTGAGAGGAACATGGGTTCTATAGTGGATTGATGCAGAGTGGGCAAGTCAGCTTGGGAAATAAAAAAATAATCAATCCTAGAATATTTCTGGTGTGGGGCTGAGTAAAATGTATAGTCCTTATCTGAGGGATACAAGGTACGCCAAGCATCGTGGAGAGCTAATTTATGGAGCTGCGTTTTAATTTGTCCTAGTGCTCTGTATGTTAGGGTAGATGTCCCCGAGGAGGAGTCTAGTATCGGGTGTAGGGGAACATTAAAATCCCCTCCCAACACAACCAATCCTCTCCGAAAAGAGGTTAGGAGTTCACATATCTTCCTAAAAAATGCTACTTGATGATCATTAGGGCAGTAGATGTTGGCTAAAGTGATTGGTTTGGAGTGACTATCCTGTTATGCTGAGTGACTATCCTCTTCCTCAATGATCATGCTGATAGCTTGTAAGAATATTTTTGCTTCTGGGCGCTGCCACCAGTGGCTAAGGCCCAATTTTTCAGCCCCTGTCTAACAGGGGCGTATAATTACAATTTTTGATGCAATATTTTGCAAGGAGGGTTCGTTGCTGCGCTCAACTAGAGTATTTGTGAGGTGTTGGAGTGTTGTGGCACCAACACCAGTGCCTAATGCCCAATTTTTCGGCCCCTGTTTAACAGGGGCGTGTAATTACAATTTTTGATGCAATACTTTCCAGCAGGGCTCATTCCTGCGCTCCAACTAGAGTATTTGTGAGGGGTTGCAGTATTGTGGCACCAGCACCAGTGCCTAAGGCCCAATTTTTCAGCCCCTGTTTAACAGGGTCCTGTAATAACAATTTTTGATGCAATATTTTGCAGGAGGGCTCATTCCTGCGCTCCAACTAGAGTATCTGTGAGGGGTTGCAGTGTTGTGGCACCAGTGCCTAAGGCCCAATTTTTCTGCCCTTGTTCAACAGGGACATGTAATTACAATTCTTGATCTAATATTTCACAGCAGGGCCCGTTTCTGCGCCCACCAAGAGTAACTGTGATGACTTACAGTATTGTGGCACCAGCACCACCAACACCACCACCAAAGGCCCAATTTTTCGGCCCCTATTCAACAGGTGCATGCAATTACAATTCTTGATCTAATATATTGAAACCACAAAGCTCCTGATTCACTCCCTGGTTATCTCTCACCTCGACTACTGCAACTCCCTCCTCATTGGCTTACCTTTAAATAGACTATCCCCCCTTCAGTCCATCATGAATGCTGCTGCCAGACTCATCCACCTTCCAAACTGCTCAGTGTCTGCTACCCCTCTCTGCCAATCCCTCCAGTGTGGCTGCCACTCGCCCAACGAACTAAATTCAAAATACTAACAATAAGTTACAAAGCCATCCACAACTCTGCCCCCAGCTACATCACTACCCTAGTCTCAAAATACCAACCTAATCGTCCTCTTTGTTCCTCCCAAGACCTCCTGCTCTCTATCTCCCTTATGACCTCCTCTGATATCCGCCTCCAGGACTTCTCCCGAGCCTCGCCCATCCTCTGGAATTCCTCACCCCAATCTGTCAGACTGTCTCCAAATTTATCCACTTTTAGGCGATCCCTGAAAACTTTCCTCTTCAGAGAAGCCTATCCTGCCTTCATCTAACAACTGCACTATTCTCTCCATTAGCTCATCCCCCACAGCTATTACCCTTTTGTATAACTTGACCCTCCCTCCTAGATTGTAAGCTCTAATGAGCAGGGCCTTCTAATTCCTCCTGTATTGAATTGTATTGTACTTGTACTGTCCTCCCTAATGTTGTAAAGCGCTGCGTAAACTGTTGGCGCTATATAAATCCTGTATAATAATAATAATAATAATTTCACAGCAGGGCCCGTTCCAGCACCCACCAAGAGTAACTGTGAGGACTTACAGTGTTGTGGCACCAGCACCACCACCACCATCACCAAAGGCCCAATTTTTCTGACCCTGTTCAACAGGAGCATGTAATTACAATTCTTGATCTAATATTTCACAGCAAGGCCCTGTGAGGGCTTACAGTGTTATGGCAACACCAATACCTAAGGCCCCAATTTCTGCAGAGTATATAGGGCAGGCCCCTACTTTCAAACATCCAACTTACAAATGACTCCTACTTGCAAACGGAAGGAGACAGCAGGAAGTGAGAAGAAATCTACCCCTAGGAAGGGAAATTCTTTCCTGTAAGAGTTAATATGGGAAAAGCCTTTCTCCTCTCCACTGATGCTTTATCACCAATCCTTGTTTCACTAAAAACCCCAAATTGTCAAAAAACATTTGTCATTGGGACAGAAAGGGAGGTGCAATCTTCTGAAGAGGTGCACAGACAGCAAAACAAATGTCACAGGGGTGATAACCCTTCCCTATGTTTTCCAAAAAGCTTAAAATAGATTTTTGGCTGGAGCTACACTTTAAAAATGTACCAGTTCGGGGGCGCATGCGCGAGGCTTTACATGGCAGACGTGTCTCTGTGAAGCTCCGCACTCCCCGCCGCACACCCGGGACTATAAAGCCTAACTGAACCGACAAATCGGAGCCATTTCCACGGGGATCGTTTCTCCATACATCAGTGCCCCTTCCGGTATGGTGTTAACGGGCCACCGCCGAAAACCGAACCATAAACCCATCAAAGAAGCGCTGGCCCGCGCTTCCTCCAAGATGGCGTCGAAGGCCCGGAACCTGGCTGATCTCTCAACAACATCTCCAGCTCGCTCTGATATGCCTGACAGCGAGGAGGAGACTGACATACAAGAAGGCTCAGGGGGCTCTCCACCCGCCCCTGATACAGGTATGTCACAAGCTGCCTTTATGAGAGTCATGGAATCTATGTTACATAAGGCCCTTAAAGCAACATCAGACCAGATCACCACTAGTCTGACACGTGAGATACGCGAGATAGGCCAGCGCACAGCAGACCTAGAGACAAGGGATGATGACATAGAACTCACCCTCCATGAACAAGCACAAGAGCAAATTGCTCTCAGAGAGGAGAACTCTATGCTTTTATCCCGCCTCGAGGACGCGGAGAATCGCTCCCGCAGATCCAATCTACGCCTCAGAGGCATCCCAGAAACAATTGATGACCTGCAATCTTTTACAACAGCACTTTTCCAAGAACTAGCACCCTCCATACCCATCGAACGACTTGAATTCGACAGAATTCACAGAGCACTCACCAGGCGCCAAACAGACGGTCCACCTAGAGACATTATCATCAAGCTGCACTTTTTTCGCACGAAGGAACAGCTCCTGGCGGCCGCCCGCAACAACAACACCTTGCAATTCCAGAGTCATACATATCAATTGTTTTCTGACTTGGCACCCCTCACGATTGCTAAACGCCGCGCCATGAAGCCTCAGCTACAGGTACTTATACATCATCAACTTAAGTACACATGGCGGTTCCCGTTCGCATTGCAATTCTCCTATCAAGGTCAGCAACATACCTCCACCACACCAGAATCTCTCCAAAAGCTGCTGGAATCACTCAACCTATCTCCCCAGTCTGCCCATTCAGACACAGCCCTTCCTCGCACTCCAGCCAGATCTGCCTCGCAACCGTACACCATTACTCCCAAACGGAAAAACTCCGGACCGCCATCCATCCGGAAGGGAACTCCAGCCAGATTATCCGAATACTCCTATCGCAGCCCGAAATCCCGAGCTCCACGCTGAAAACAAAAGGAACTACCTTTTCTATTCTTTTTGTCTCCTCTTCTTTTTTGAATACGCAGGTACTCGGTTGCACATGCAGAGAATGTCTCCATGCCACCTCAGAGACCCCACTTGTGACCGAGACCTGCTAGAGGACTCCCGTCAAGAACGGATATATGGTAACCTGAAATTGTTTTCTTTTCAGGGCTCGCAGGCCTTTTAAGGCCTTCTCAGGTTCAGTTGTGTTGTTCAATTTTTCTTTTACACTTAATTTTCCCTTTTTATTCGTTATTACCCCCATGTTGTTCTTAAACGCACAATTCTGCTTTGCACATACCCAGAGCGTACTTGACCTGGTTTACATTTTGTGAACCGGGTGAACCCCGCTACTCTGTCGTTTTCAAGATTTAATACCGGTAACGAATCAACTAGATAGCCTCTATGTTTTGTCTAATTTACCGAGAATTTCATGCACACTTTCCTAGTATGAACCCTATATCATCCCCTCCTCCCCCTCCTCCCCCCTCTTCCCACCCCCCCCCCTCCTCTCCCCTCCCCCCCTCCTCCCTATTCCCCCTCCTCCCTTCTTTCCCCTCTCCAACCCTCCCCTCCTCCTTTCTCCCTTTCCCTCCCAGTTTTTCCCTCCCTTATTCCTCCCTATCCCACCCTCCTTCCTCTCCAACCCCCCCTCCCCTCAACTCGTAGACACTAATTTTTTATGGTGAATGTCAACACCCGAGAACTCACATGTGTGCTTAACAGTTATTGTATAGAACTGTACCATACGCTCTTATGTTCCCCACCCCCCACCCTATACTCGATATTTTGCTGATGTTAACATTATCAGGGGGCATTGGGAACGATTTCGTAATTTTCATTTTATTTTGTTTTGTTGTTTTCCATTATACCTACTTTTTAAATCACTTTAATCACTTGCTGCTCCCGGTTGCGGCGGGGAGCAGTCAATGCTTACCCCCTCAGCGGTGCATCCACTCTTTGACCGAAACCTCGGTCGCAGAGTCAGTGCACGCATTAGTCGGGCTCTACTGACGCGCTGCCCCCTTATCAGGGGGGCCGCTCAGTGCTCCACCCGACCCACTATGCTCTCCCTCCCTCCCCCCTCCCTCTCCCCCCTTTTTGACTCTATATCTCTACTCCCCTCCCTCTTTCTGTGCCGGTTGACCTGCGTGGGCCCCCCCTTTTTCTTCTTTGATACTTACCACCCACACACCCCATAATGGCCCCACTTGAAATTCTCACCCTGAACGTTAAGGGGTTAAATTCCCCACATAAACGAGTAAAAGCATTTCAAACCTTTGCGTCCCTGAAAGCTAAAATCGTAGCCCTTCAGGAAACCCATTTCTCCATACACCAAACACCGAGTTTTTTTAGCTCCAAATATCCACAGGTATTTACTGCTTCAGCTAAAACAAAACACAGAGGAGTTTTACTCGCTTTTCACCACACCATGCCATTTACCCCCCTCACCGAAATAAAAGACCCTGAAGGTCGCTATCTCATCCTAGTGGGACTATTACAGGACATACCCATAACCCTCGTCTCCTATTACGCCCCCAATACAAACCCGAATCCCTTTTTTTCGCATCTTTTACAAGTTGTGCAAGCACACTGCAAGGGAACTTTGTTCCTCTGCGGAGACTCCAACTCCATACTACAGCCACACGCAGACAAATCTCCCTATGCCCCTGAACATTACTCCCCCTCTTCACAATTTCGCAAACTTATACAGTCAGCCTCCCTCCTAGACACGTGGAGAGAACTCAATCCCTCCAAGAGAAACTATACATTTTATTCACATCCACACAAATCATTTTCTAGGATTGACCATATATTCACCTCAATAGCTTCTGCACCACTTCTCCTTCACTCACACATCCAACCAATTACATGGACAGATCACTGTGCCGTTATTACCACAGTGTCATCCCTAATCCCACAATCTACTAATAGATCATGGTGTATGAATGATTCCCTCCTAACCAATCCATCATACTGCCTAGATATTCAAGTAGCCCTTAAAGATTACCTAAAACACAATGCAACCCCCGACATCTCCCCCGTCCTCCTCTGGGAAGCACACAAACCCGTGATTCGTGGCACATGTATCTCAGTGGCATCCCATCTTAATAGAGACAAGAAGCTCAAATTACGCCAACTTGAATCAGATTACCATAATAGTTTCCTTTTATTCCAATCCGACCCAACTGAATCACGCAAATTAACATTAGAAAAAATTAAGCTGAAACTAGATCTAATCTTAGCCGAGACGGCTGATAAAACTATTCGTAGAACAAGCCACATGATTTATACAAAAGCAAATAAACCAGACACCTATCTGGCCCTACGTCTACGTAGACCAGACCGTGCTCGTGTTCCCATTAGACTCAGACTGGCTAAGGACGAAATCACTAGCAATCCTGTTAAGGTTCTCTCGGAGTTCCGTAAACAGTTGGCAAATCTCTATGATTCTAAAACAGCATTTCCATTACGCCAAGCAGAAAAACTGTTTCATAACTTACCTATACCAACCTTGTCTGAATCCAGTCGTGAGCTGATGGAGAGCACGATCTCGACAGACGAAGTACTAGCAGCCATTAAAACCCTAAAACCTAATAAGCGCCCAGGCCCTGATGGCCTCCCCAGTCTCTACTATAAAAAGTTTGCCACTGAACTTGCCCCCCTTCTTACCAACACATTCAATACTATACTAAAACAACACTCTTTTGGCAGGGACACATTGACTGCTCTCATCTCTATGATCCCCAAACCAAACACTGATAGCACGTTATGGTCCAACTATAGACCAATCTCACTTCTTAATGTGGATATTAAGATTCTAGCTAAAGTCCTCGCCCTACGCCTCAATCCCATCATTGGTGGCTTGATACACAAAGACCAGGTTGGCTTTATACCCAAACGACAAGCGAGCGATAATATCAGACGAGTAATCCTTTTGCAACATCTGGCTCGTTCCCGTAAGATCCCCATGCACCTCCTTTCCTTAGATATACGCAAAGCCTTTGATACAGTCTCATGGCCCTACCTAATTTTTATCCTCCAACGTTGGGGCTTTGGTCCCAACTTCTTAAATTGGATCAAGGCCCTTTATAACCACCCACAAGCGTATGTACACTATTCCGGATTCCGATCAGATCCTTTTCCAATAGCACGGGGGACTAGACAGGGATGCCCTTTATCCCCCCTGCTCTTCGCACTCACTATCGAACCCCTGGCAGCCCTGATTAGATCTAATCCCGATATTCGAGGCTTAGACATAGCATCCACCTCCCACAAAGTGTGCCTCTTCGCTGATGATGCACTTCTCTTCATTACTTCACCCCACACCACATTACCCAACCTTATGAACATCCTAGATAAATTTTCTAACATATCTGGACTTGAAGTCAACCAAACCAAATCGAGGGCCCTCGATGTGTCCCTGCCACAAGCTGATCTAGAAACATTACGTAGCAATTTCCCCTTCCTCTGGTCTACCACATCGATCCCATATTTAGGGATCAAGCTCACTAAGGACCCCGCCAACCTGTTCCAATCTAATTACCTCCCAATGCTTTCACAAATATCTTCCTTACTAAATACCTGGTTACCACTATGTGTCTCCTGGCTGGGACGTATAGCTGCTGTGAAAATGTCCCTATTACCGAAACTGTTATACTTATATAGAGTGCTCCCTATCAAAGTCCCTCCTTATTACCATAGGATTGTACAGAATAAAGTTTTCAAATATATATGGGGTCCTACTAGACCCAGAGTGGCGAGACCGATTCTTCTCCGCAACAAGCTCTACGGTGGCCTGGGTATCCCCAATTTCTCACACTACTACCACGCAGCCCGCCTAGCACAGTCTATTTTATACCATGCCAAGACGGAGACCCCACTTTGGGTGGCCCTCGAAGCCATTGATTTACACCTGCTTAATATAGGTAACCTACTATGGCTTCCTACATCAGCTAGAGGACCCATAGCTAATCCGTTAACACTTCACACTCTTAAACTTTGGGATAGACTAAAAGCTCCATTTAAACTAATCTCTCCACACCCCCCACTTCTGTCTTACTTAGGTCACCCTCAATTCCTCCCAGCCTACACAGAACCAACCTCATTCCATGCCTGGGTCCAGGCGGGTCTGACTCGCATTTGTGATCTCGTTAGTGGAGACACTGTGAAACCCTTTCCAATTATCCAGGAGCAAACACAACTTCCTCACAGGGAATGTTTCCGCTACCTCCAAATTAAGCATTTTGTGCAAGAAATTATAAAAACCAACTCTGGTCTGGATACTCTGACCGAGTTTGAACATATGTGCGAGTCTGATCCGCATGCCCCTGGTATTATCTCCCGCTTATACTCCCATCTTACATTACCACCCCCAGATCTACCCACATATGCACAAAGATGGTTGAGAGACCTCGACACTACTCTCGAACCAGAAGACTGGTCGACCATATGGTCTAACACAAAAAACTCATCCCAGAATGTTATTGCCTCAGAAGCGAACTATAAAGTGCTAATGCGCTGGTATCTAGTCCCAGCTAGAATTGTTAAGTTTCTACCAGACTCCTCCCCAAACTGTTTCAGAGGTTGTGGGGAAAGGGGCACGCACCTACATATATGGTGGACATGTCCACAAGTACAACGCTTCTGGGCGATAATATTTCAGATGGCAACCACCCTACACCAAACCACTTTATCCCCCAGCCCCAAAATAGCCCTCCTTAACCTCTTCCCACAAGACTATACCAGATCACAACTCCGACTTCTCCTACATTTATTCACAGCAGCCAAACAGACGATAGCTAAGGCCTGGAAAACCCCCACTCTTAACATAGTCGAAACAAAGAATAGGATTACCCAAGCAATGATACATAGCAAAACAGAGGCAAAAATCCTAGATAAAGCCACCCAACACAACAGAGTCTGGCGACCCTGGGTGGAACACTTTTTGCCAACAGATATCGACGAGGACCTGGTAACGCTTTAAGCAGACCTGGATGTCACCCCGAGACTCTATTTTGGCACCTGCGCCCACGCGGGCTGGCCGGCACCCCCCTCTTCCCCCTTCTCCTATCTACTACTTTCCCGCCTACACCCCCTCTTTACTACCCCTCCTTTTTCATAATCTCACCTCTCCATTCCACCCTACCCTCCAAAACTGAAAATAAGTAATATACTCTGTTACTAGCAATACTTTTGAGGGCCCCCCCACCACTGTTATTGGGGATTGGCCCAGATTTATAGTGTTAAAAAAGGGACCATACCTCCCTTTAATCTCTCAAATATATACGTACGTAGTTCCAACATGCCGCACAATTTAGAAATATACATGTTATCCTAGCACTTAGTTTCCATTAAGCCAAAATCTCAGGCATTATTTTTATGTTCACTGTCATATATTCAATTGAAACTATGTATGGAACTTAATGTAACAGCTGTATGTGAATTTACCAATAAAATATTTGAAATAAAAATGTACCAGTTCAAAATTACAAACAGATTCTACTTAACACCAAACCTACAGTCCCTGTCTTGTTTGCACCGCCTGTATACTGCTGTTCAGAGTATATAGGGCCTGGAGGCCGCAGACCTTTCCTTTTTTTAATTTGGGTGCGGGGTTCCCCTTAATATCCATACAAGACACAAAGGGCCTGGTAATGGACTGGGGGGCGGGGGTACCCATGCCATTTCTCTCACTGATTTTCATCCATATTGCCGGGACCCGACATTACATTAAAGCCGCAAGCAGTTTTAAATGACTTTTATTCCTTTAAAAATGTCCTTTTGTGAAAGCACGGGAAACACGCGCCACTTTTTTTTTTTATCAGTGAATTTTTATTTTATTAAACATATAAGACAGTACAAACATTGACAGCATTATATTAGGATCCAACAGCAGTCGACAGACTACAATATGCAATCTTACATGTAAAAGGATTATTCCATTCCATTCCAACTTGTGGCAGCGGACAAAACATATACAGTACATGAAATGTGACATCTTACTGGAGTGATTCATTATTGGTATATAGACCTCTAGGGAAATATCACACGTTACCTCCAGGTGTAAAATACCCAATCTAACCTACCACCTCCCAAACAAGGGGGGAGAGGGGGGAGGGTGAACACCTGAGGCCACCCCCATCTTCAGGGGCGGCCACATGCATCCACCCAGCTTGACCACACTTTATCAAATTTTTGAGGACAGTTCCTGCTTTCACAAGTCAGGCAATATAGCGGCAGAACATTGTTTACCGCCGCCTCCCATGCCTCCACGGTGGGTGCCTCTTTTTTCTTCCAGTTAAGAAGTATTTCTCTCCTTGCATAAAATAGGGAAAATGTTAGGCACTGTTTGGTATAGCGGTCTCCCTCTATCTCTTCTAAGTAGCTAAGCAAAAAGATTAAAGGATCCATTGGTATCTCTGCACCACATACCACCTCCAGTTTGTTCGCTACCGCATTCCAGAACGGACCTAGTTTGGGACAGGACCAGACCATATGAAAGAAGGTGCCTACTTCTGCTTCACATCTAGTGCAGTTGGAAGTCTTTTCGGGGTAAATTTTTGCTAGATGTTGGGGCGTGTAGTAAGCTCTGTGGATAAATTTTAGCTGAATAAATCTATCCTTGGCAGCAATCATGGACGGGATAAATGTAGTCAGACACTCCTCCCATTCTTCCTCCCCCAGCGAGGAAATATCCATCTGCCATTTAGCTCTAGTTCTATCAGTTTTAATGTCATGAGCGACTGTTAAATATAAATACAGGGAGGATAGGGGTTTCTCCAACATCCCAGAGATCAAGAGACGCTCGATTGGATCCGGTTCGAGCGTCACCTGAGAGGGAAACTGGGCCTTGAGGGCATGTTTTAGCTACCAGTATCTAAAGAGAAAGGAATTTGGTAGGTTATGGGCTTGTTGTAGTTCTCTAAATGATTGTACTACTCCCCTTGACATTACCTGTTTTAATTTGGTGATACCTCGACTGGCCCAAACCGCCGGACACCGTGGACGGTTTTAATAATGCTGCCCTAGAGGCTTTCCACACTTGAATTGTGGTCTTCATGGGGCCTGTAACAGCAGGAGTAGCCTTCATTCCCCTATACAGAAGGTTGGACAGCACTGCATAGGAACCCATGACTGCCGCCTCCAAGGTGACTGCCGGGTTTTGGCGAGGCTGCGAAAACCACCACCTCACTGTCACTAAGACGGCCGCCCAATAGTAAATTAAGAAGTTCGGCAAGGCAAGTCCACCTTCGGACAGCGGAAGATATAAAATAGCTTTAGCCACTCGTGGGGGTTTCCCTGCCCAGAGAAAAGCTATCACCACACTCTCCAGCCTACAAAAAAAGGATTTTGGTATGGGGACTGGAGTGTGCCTCAAGTAATATAAGAATTTAGGTAGATATATCATTTTTAGCAGGTTCCCTCTACCTACCGGGGACAGGGGGAGTGATTTCCAGGTGGAACATTTTTGTTGAAGCTGAGGGAGTAGTGGATAAACATTCCTGTCTAGGTATCCCTTCAATTCGCCCCCTACCCTAACTCCCAGGTACGTGAACTCGTCTACCCACTTCAAGGGGGTGTTTGTATCCGTAGGTGGCATTGAACTGCAGAGAGGAAAGAGCACCGATTTGTTCCAATTTATACGGATACCCGAAAAACGACCGAATAAATCAAAAAGGGCTAAGGCTGCTTGCAGGGAATCCGAGGCATCTGCCAAATATAAGAGTGAGTCGTCGGCGTATAGAGAGATTTTTTCCGTAATCGCACCGACCCGTATACCTCTGACCGCCTCATCCGCTCTAAGTGAAATGGCAAGCGGCTCCAGTGCCATAACGAACAGGGCCGGGGAAAGCGGGCACCCCTGTCTCGTACCCCAAACACGCGCCACTTTACAGGCATACCATAGACACCCCCCAGGTACAATATTTAAAGGAATATTTAACTTTTTTTTTTCACTTTAAGCATCATTAAAATCACTGCTCCCGAAAAAACGGTAGTTTTTAATTTTTTTTTTGCATTGATACATGTCCCCTGGGGCAGGACCTGGGTCCCCAAACCCTTTTTAGGACAATACCATGCAAATTAGCCTTTAAAATTAGCACTTTTTTTGAACGTTCAAGTTCCATAGACTTCAATGGGGTTCCAACGTTCGTGCGAAGTTTTGGTCCGTTCGCAAGTTCTGTTGCTAACCAAACCGGGGGGTGTTCGGCTCATTCCTAATGATAATAAAGCTATCTAATTTACTTAATGATAGTGCTATAGTTTCCATTATTTTCTTCCATTTATCATGGTCAAAAGGTATCCTTCTTAATTTTCTTTTTCTGAAAAAAAGATATGTTTTACAGCCCTCTTTTTCTCAGTTTGCTAGTATTTAGTCACCAACCGTTCTTCTGACTCTTGAAAACGTAATTTCTTTGCGACGTTGAAAGAATTCTGCTTTCAATATGGAAATGTTTTCACTGACATATAAACTCATCTCATTATGTCTGTGTTTTCTCTGATTTGAAAAGACCTTGTATTTGAGATTCTTTTGATCACTTAATCCAAATCACATCTAAACACGCAATAAATATTGTTTTTTATAAATGCTGCTTATCAATATAGAAAGTTTGGTGTAAAAGTTCTTACAGCTTATAAAGGACCACTCCTGCACAGTTAGAATGCATTTAATGCATTTGACATGGCTTGCCTATAAAGAAAAAAATATTTTATTTATGGGAACCTACCAAAGAAAATGGGGGATCTATGATACAACATTTCCATGTATATCTGTGTTAACAGTAGTAAAGGCTATATTGATTCAGGATATTTATAATTTGTTGACTTGAACAATTTGTAGAGAAGAGTTGAACGAACTATAACGGTACCAGAGAGGATGATAACCAGCAGTTTATATACTATTGTCTTTTTTACAAAAATTAAAATCTATATGCAACATATTATTCATAAAACCACAAAAACATTGATTCAATAGTATAGGCCAATCGGACACTATAATATTGACTCTATTGTTACTGTGTCAAGAGGTTGACGTGTTTCACAAAAATAGCTTCTTCAGGACCTCAATGTCTTGGCCACAAAATAGAGGTGACATGCATCTAAGTTGAACCAGTAGATAAAGAGGAAGGAATGGTGTGCCATATGTCTTTCGGAAGTGGCTTAGCATGTGATGCTGTTAAGTCATACAGGAAGATTTAACTAGTAGTCTAGTTATTTAATCACTGAAGCATGAGGCCAAAATTTAAAAAAATACAATTTTTTTAGTATAAAATAGGGATGAGGTACCAATATAGCCCATAATTCCTTGTACCTTACCTTTAAAGTGGTTTTAAACCTCTTATACAAAAGAAAATAAGGATAAATTGTGCTATGAGTGCATAAGTAGCTGCTAACATCTCACCTCACTAGCTGCTAACACCTCACCTCACTTGTGCAAAAATAAAATACATAAACAATGGTGCAGCGCTAAAAAATAAGAATACATGGTTATATGCATATATTGAATGATCAATCAAGGTGACATTGAATGATATGTATAGATAGTGGACCGTCTACATGTCATTATTACATAGTAACATAGTAGGTGAGGTTGAAAAAAGTCCATCAAGTTCAACCTATGTGTGTGATTATATGTCAGTATTACATTGTATATCCCTGTATGTTGTGGTCATTCAAGTGCTTATCTAACAGTTTTTTGAGACTATCGATGCCCCCTGCTGACACAGCCTCCTGTGGAAGGGAATTCCACATCCTAACCACTCTTACAGTAAAGAACCCTTTACGCAGTTTAACCACTTGCTTACTGGGCACTTAAATCCCCCTCCTGCCCAGATCAATTTTCAGCTTTCAGTGCTCTCACAGTTTGAATGACAATTACTCAGTCATGCAACACTGTACCCAAATGATTTTTTTGTCATTTTTTTCATACAAATAGAGCTTTCATTTGGTGGTATTTCATCACCTCTGGGTTTTTTTATTTTTTGCGCTATAAATGAAAAGACAGAAAGTTTTCCTAAAAAATCATTTTTTCTTCATTTCTGTGATAAAATTTTGCAAATTAGCAATTTTTTTTCATAAATGTTGGCCACAATTTATACTGCTACATATATTTGGTAAAAAATAACCCAAATTAGTGGATATTATGTGGTCTGTGTGAAATGTATAGAGTCTACAAGCTATGGTGCAAATCATAAAAAAATGATCACATCTGATGTACTGTACCATACTCTCATTTCTTGAGACCCTAACAAGCCAGGGAAGTACAAATGCCCCCCAAATGACCCATTTTTTGGAAAGTAGACATTCCAGGGTATTTAGTAAGAGAGTATGGTGAGTTATTTGAAGTTGTCATTTTTTCCCACAATTCTTTGCAAAATTAAGATTTTATTTTATTTTTTATATTTTTTTCACAAAATTGTCATTGTAATAGCTTATTTCTCTCACATGGTATGTGCATACCACAAATGACACCCCAAAATACATTCTGCTACTCCTCCTGAGTATTACGATACCACATGTGTGGGACTTTTTCACTACCTGGCCACATACAGAGGCACAACATGCAGGGAGCACCATCAGGTGTTCAAGGAGCATAAATTACCCATCTAACTTGTTGACTACCTATTACACTTTTGAAGGTCCTAGAACATCAGGACAATGGAAAATGACAAAATGACCCCATTTTGGAAAGCTAACACCCCAACGTATAATCTTTGAGGCATAATGAGTCTTTTTAACAGTTCATTTTTTTCCAGAAGCTTTTGGAAAATGTGGAAAAAAATGAAAACGCATTTTTTTCTACACAAAGTTGTCAGTTTATAAGATATTTCCAACACAAAGCATTTACATAGCAAAAATAACACCCCAAAATACATTCTGCTACTCCTCCTGAGTATAACAATACCACATGTGTGAGACTTTTACACAACCTGACCACATACAGAGGCCTAACATTGAAGTAGCACCTTCAGGCGTTCTAGGAGCATAAATTACACATTTCATTTCTCACCCACCTATTACATTTTGAAGGCCCTGGAGCACCAGGTCAATGGAAATGCCCACAAAATGACCCCATTTTGGAAAGCTAACACCCCAACGTATAATCTATGAGGCATAATGAGTCTTTTTAACGTTTCATTTTTTCCAGAAGTTTTTGGAAATTGTGGGAAAAAAAATGAAAATGCATTTTTTTTACACAAAGTTGTCCGTTTATAAGATAGTTCCAAAACACAGCATTTACATAGCAAAAATAACACCATTTTTATTTGTTTTTTTATCATATTTAATTTTAATGAGTTTACATAATATATGATGATTTTGATATGCATGGGTAGGATTAGCCTAGTAACATAGTGCTAATATGGAGTGAGCTATTATGAATGGAGGGGGGCGCTGCATGGCAGTTGTTTACCCTCTACAAATGAGTTTAATGAGTTTATAAAATGTATTATGAATTTGATATGCATGGGTAAGATTAGCCTAGTAACATAGTGCTAATATAGAGTGAGCAATTATGAATAAATGGGACACTGCATGGCAGTTGTTTACCCTCCACAAAGGGACGGGAACGAACCCGATGATTCCCGTGGGGACGGTGTTGAAGGAGCCCGCCTCCCATGCTATTTAAATGTAGAGTCGTGTTGCGTGGCCATGCCCTCTGAAGACGGAATTATGAAACGTGTTAGGGCGTGACCACGCGACTTGTCAGCTAGAGACAGGCAGCGTCATCCCGGGACTCATCGCGGTGGGTGGGACAGAAATATTTTCTGTCCAATAACCACGATGTAAGGAATAACAAGACTGTTGATACAGTAGGAATTAATAGTGGCCTAAAAAATAGATCACTTTTTAATCCCCCACAACCAGCTAATCATCATGTTGAGGTGTTCAAACAACTAGTCCTAAAAGATTTGGACCAACTCACACCGAATAAACCCTTAAATCTGAAGTATATAACGGAAGGTATTAAAGCTCTGGAAAACAGGAAGGATGTAATTATCCGTCCAGTTTTGGACAAGACTTTCTACCACTCACAACTTCTGAACATGCTGGAGGATGAAGATACATACTTTCAACTAGATAAGGATCCTACCAATAAATATAGGACAGACTTGTTTAATCTAGTCGACTATGGATATTACATGCGTATTATCGCAAAGAAAGAAAAGCTGTATTTATGCCTGAGCTTTAATAGAATAACCTCAATTTATACACTTCCTAAAATTCACAAGAACCATGAGAAGCCACCGGCTAGACCGATAGTCAATGGCATAAACTCTGTGACATCACGAGTAGGTGAATACCTTGACCACTTTCTGCAATCCAGTGTAACCACTACAAAAGCATATTTGAAAGACACCACCAGCTTTATACAGAAAAGTGTATCTTTTCAGAAAGGTGCACAAATATTTCTGGTGACGGCCGACGTGGCGTCTTTATACACTAGAATTCAGCATGAAGATGCTCTCTTGGCGCTCAACTGGGCCTTTAGTAAAAGGGATGATATACCCTGTATTCAAAAGAAATTTCTGGGGAGGATTTTGGATTACTGTCTAACACACAACTATTTCTGGTATGCCGGTAACTTCTATAGCCAGAAAACTGGCGTTGCAATGGGCGCAAAGTTTGCGCCAAGCCTGGCAAACTTGTTTATGAGTGAATGGGAGGACAAGTGGGAGTACCGAAACAGAAGAGAAGAACTAGTTTTCTACCAACAATACCTAGACGACCTGTTTATGGTATGGCAGGGCACCTAGACCTCTCTAGTGGAATACTCCCAATGGTTAAACAGTAATGCCAATAATATCAATTTAGAATTTAACTGGAGTCAGGAAGAGATACACTATTTGGACGTTACTGTAATGAAAGGAGAAGAGCAGCTGTACACTAAAGCGTTCTTTAAGAGTACAGACCGTAATAGTTATATTCTGGCACAGAGTGGGCATCACCCACAATGGTTACGTAATATACCCAAAGGGCAATTCACACGGATACGCCGTAATTGCACATTTGATAGCGATTATGTGTCCCAGGCTGAACTAATTAAAAAACGCTTTGTGGAAAAAGGATATAAGGCCCAACCTCTGGAAAAACTGATAACAGAGGTGGGCTCTAATACACAAGAAGCCTGTTTGGTCCCTAGAACAAAACAACACGATTCTAAACATGAATGGGGTTTTATAAGCCGGTACCATGAACAGTATCATGAAATAGAAACCATTATTAGAAAACATTGGAATATATTGTGCATGGACCGAGTGCTGAGTAAACACCTGCCAGCTAATCCACCATTCATATACAGAAAGACCACTTCTTTCGGCGATCAGGTGGTTAAAAAGGTACTTGACCCTCCGAACAAAACTAGAATGTTCTGCGATCGAGTGAGTTTCTATGCATGTAGAAAATGTCTTGTCAGCAAGTTGCTACACATTTGAGGGGTTTGACTAAATTTACATCAACAGCTAACGGCAAGGAATTCCAGATCAAAGAATTAATTTCATGCATGTCAATGCATGTAGTGTATGCCCTAGAATGTCCGTGCGGTCCGCACTAAAAGAACTTAGGCAAGAGAGTGTCAGAACATATACCGTATTTATCGGCGTATAACACGCACCGGCGTATAACACGCACCCCAATTTAGGAGGGAATTTTAAGGAAAAAAAAACTTTTAGGAGGGAAGTTGAAGGGAAAAAAACTTACATTTAAATGCCCATCATTGCAGCCTTCTCAGTGCAGCCTTGCCCCAGTGCAGCCGTGTCAGTGCAGCCTTGTCAGTGCAGCCTTCCCCAGTGCAGCCTTGTCAGTGCAGCCATGTCAGTGCAGCCTTGTCAGTGCAGCCATGTCAGTGCAGCCTTCTCAGTGCAGCCATGTCAGTGCAGCCTTGTCAGTGCAGCCATGTCAGTGCAGCCATGTCAGTGCAGCCATGTCAGTGCAGCCTTGTCAGTGCAGCCTTGTCAGTGCAGCCTTCCCCAGTGCAGCCTTCCCCAGTGCAGCCTTCCCCAGTGCAGCCTTGCCCCAGTGCAGCCTTGCCCCAGTGCAGCCTTCGATCCCCTGTCCCTGCCATCCTGGGCTTCAAAATCGCTGAGTAGGTTCGGATAGCTCCGCTCGGGACTACAAGTGGAGCCGAAAGTGAACGAGAGCCGCCGGAAAGAGCCGAGGACCGGCTCTGTGTATTTCGGCGCCGGCGGCACCATTTTCAAATCGCGGTCGGCGATTTTGAAGTTGTGACAGCTCGGGATCGCAGGGGATCGGCGTATAACACGCACCTGCGACTTTCCCCTGATTTTAAGGGGAAAAAAGTGCGTGTTATACGCCGATAAATACGGTATATAATATCCTGATAGGATACAAAGAACATAGTGTATCATTGCATTTCAGGGAGAAACATGATAGGGATCCAAAGGGCCTCAAGGTTTGGGGTATCGATAAAGTACACCCCAACTGGAGAGGAGCCAATATGGTTAGAGAGATATCCAAGCGGGAATCATTGTGGATATTTCTGGCCAATACACTTAGCCCTAATGGGCTCAATATTAAACTTGACCTGAACTGTTTCATTAGCAATCATTGATATCATTGATATTATTGGGTTCTTATCATCGATAGCATTGGGATGTCTATTACGTTTAAACAATATCCTCCTCTTAACTAGCTCACAGCAGTCCACAGTATGCGGATAAGGTGCATAACTAACTTTTTTATTTATATTCTATTTTTTCCCTTTGAATTTTTGTATAGTTCTTTTCTTCCTTTAAAAATGAATAGTGCATCTATCGCTACCATATTTATCAGATGCATTCAATATGCAGTTAGAGGCGATTGTGCATTTTTCATGTAAATTATCCAGTATGCTGGAAGATTTATCCTTCTAAACCATATGTGGGATTTTATGCTTGGTTTTGAGAAAAGGCGTAGTATACAACCCTATATTTAGTGAATTAAGTAGCTACTATAATGGGATTGAATTATAGTGATTGAATCTTACTTATTTTGATTGTAACTATAGTAGTTAATAGTTACAATTTTATGTGTATTTTAGTAGTATTTGTTGAATTCAACCTCCTTTACATAAGACGGAATAATGTTGGGATGTCATGTTTAATATTTTAATATAATATTCCATTTTTATTTGTTTTTTATCATATTTAATTTTAATGAGTTTATAAAATATATATTGGGTTTGATATGCATGGGTAGGATTAGCCTAGTAACATAGTGCTAATATGGTGTGAGCTATTATGAATGGATGGGAGGCTGCATGGCAGTTGTTTACCCTCCACAAATGAGTTTAATGAGTTTATAAAATGTATGATGAATTTGATATGCATGGGTAAGATTAGCCTAGTAACATAGTGCTAATATAGAGGGAGCAATTATGAATGGATGGGATGCTGCACGGCAGTTGTTTACCCTCCACAAAGGGGCCGGAACGAACCCGATGATTCCCGTGATGGTGTTGAAGGAGCCCGCCTCCCATGCTATTTAAATGTAGAGTCGTGTTGCGTGGCCACGCCCTCTGAAGACGGAATTACCAAACACATCAGGGCGTGACCATGCGACTTGTCAGCTAGAGACAGGCAGCATCATCCCGGGACTCATGGCGGTGGGCAGGCCGTTCGGAGCTTCGACCAGCGGTGAGCTGACGCTGACATGTTATGCTGTTTTCTTGCTTTTATTGTGTAAACACATTTGTATAAGGGGGGTTTTGGGGCTTTTTCTAATAAAACGTTTTACACTACGGAGAGCCTCCCCTTCTTTTTCCTACATGTTGTTTACTATGACATTGCATTACCCTGACTGAGAAGGATTGGGATATTCTAGAAGTGGAAGAGCGGATCTATGGGAGAAAGGATATGACAGGCTTGTCTATTTCTTACCTCAGCTCACATCCAAAGGGGGCTGGTCACGCGGTGATGTGGTGAAGGTGTAGTGACCCTTGGATATGCACACTCCAGAAGGAATAGAATCCCTTTCTTTTGTTTGATGTCCACTGCTTGCAATGAGCTTTTCATGGGAAAATTTTGAGTCAGTGCAGTGATTGCAATTGTTAACAGATACCATCGTTGGTTTTTGTATGAACTTTTGATTTGGGACTTTTTGATTTCATGTCACTGTACTGAATGTTGTGCTTTTACATATCCTCGTTCGAGCTTTTACACAGCCTGACCACATACAGAGGCCTAAAATTGAAGTAGCACCTTCAGGCAATCTACGAGCATAAATTACACATTTCATTTCTTAACCACCTATTACACTTTTGAAGGCCCTGGAGCACCAGGTCAATGGAAACGCCCAGAAAATGATCCCATTTTGGAAAGCTAACACCCTAACGTATAATCTATGAGGTATAATGAGTCTTTTGAAGGTTTCATTTTTTCCAGAAGTTTTTGGAAAATGTGGAAAAAAATGAAAACGTATTTTTTTTACACAAAGTTGTCCGTTTATAAGATATTTCCAACACATAGCATTTACATAGCAAAAACGACACCTCAAAATACATTCTGCCACTCCTTCTGAGTATGGCAATACCACATGTGTGAGACCTTTACACAGCCTGGCCACATACAGAGATCCAACATGCAAGGAACACCGTCAGGTTTTCCAGGACACATAGCATGCACATACCAAGAATTACACTCCAAAATACATTATGCTGAGCAAAGGGTAAACAAAAGATTACCTGTGGTTTTAGTAGTGCAGTTGCCCATAGGAGGATAGCACTGGTCCAGGCAGCAGGCAGGGACTTGGTCAGCAACAGCGAACACAATTTTTCAGGCAGCAGGCAGGGATACTGTCCATATACAGTCCAGGGTCAGTGCAGGCAGAGATATTGTCAGCAGTGCCAAAAATATTGGTTCTGGTAGTAGGCAGGAACATGGTCCATGTACTGTGGTCAGTGCGACAGACAGAGGCATGACAGCAGTAAGTCCTACAGGCAGCAGGCAGAAGTAGGGCCTCGTTCAGGACAGAATGGGAACGGGGTAGAGGCTTCTCCCACCCAAATCTCTTTGAAGCCTCTGAGTCTCCAGACCCTAATCTAGGAATGAGAAAACAAAGAAAATTGTTTTCTTCATCCAGAAAAACTATTCTGGAGCCCCTCACATATGTGAGACACCTGTGTTGAATCCCACTAGTCCAGTTGCAGGGTACAAGATCAGTCCAAGAGGCAGGAAAATAACATGGTGAAACAGTCCAAGGTCAGTTCCAGATCAGGCAGAAGTATGTAAATAATCGTTAGGCAGAAGCATGGTCGAATAACAGTCCAGGGTCAGTTCCAGATCAGGCAGTGGTATGTACAGAATCGGCAGGCAGAAGCGTGGTCGAATAACAAGCCAGGGTCAGTTACAGAGCAGGCAGTGGCATAAGGGGTGTGAAGGTGTGTGAAGGCAGGAACTGAGGATTACGTTTACCATACTTCACTAATAATTTATTGAAGTATGGTAACAGCTAAAACATTCACCTATGCAGAGGCCTGGTTGGGAAGGACATTGTGCACAATAATAAGATGTGTCTCTTCTGACTCCTGCTCTGGTACACACCTTACATCTTTTTTGACGTCTTTGGCCTGTTGGTTTGGGAGGGATTTTATTGGGAAAGTGGTGTTCGGAGAGTCGACTAAGAACATCTGATCGGATGTTTTCTGGTGGGACGTTCGGGAATATAAGGGCAGTGTAAATTTCCTCCTGGAAGCCAAGGAAGGGTTGGGGGTTTTGGGTGGATTTGGGGTAAATGATATAGGCATTGAAAACGGCCAATTGAAAAAAATAAATTGCTACTTTTTTATACCAATGGTATGTCTGTCTTGTAGCAAGATGGTTCATGCATTTGGTCGTTGAAGTTGACTCCCCCCATAAACAAATTGTATTCATGGATGCATGTTGGTTTTTGGGTGGGGCCATTCCTTCTGGGGATTTCCATGTAGGTGTTATTGTGGATGGAAGACAATGTGTAGACATCCCCTCTGTCCCTCCACTTCACTGCCAGAATCTCCTTGATTCCCAGACTTGCTGCTTCTCCTTTTCTCAGCTTCTTATTGACAAGACTTTGAGGTTCTTTTTTACCGTGCCACATGCTGGCGTCTTCTTCCGGTGAAGGTTGTGGAACAGGGGCAGAGATGTGTAGAAGTTGTCTACGTATAAATGGTAGCCTTTCTCCAGTAGGGGGTATATGAGGTCCCAAACAACTTTCCCACTGGATCCCAAGTAGTCCAGGCAATTAGGGGGCTGCAGCTGGGTGTCCTTCCCTTCATAGACTATAAAGGAATATGTGTACCCTGTGCCTCGGTCACATAATTTGTACACCTTCACTCCATAGCGGGCCCTTTTGCTGGGGATAAATTGCCAAATTTTAAGCCTGCCACTAAATTTAACAAGGGACACATCTACACATATGTGTTGGTTCGGGGTAAACAGCTGGGGGAATACTTCAGAAAAATAATTTAGTATTGGCCGAATTTTGTAAAGCCTGTCATAATTTGGGTCATTTCGGGGAGAGCACTGGGTATTGTCACTGAAATGTAGGAACCTCATGATCATCAGATACCTGGTTCTGGGCATTACCGCGGAGAAGAAAGAAGAAGAAAGATAGTACACTCCCATTTCCAGGTGCCCGTGAGCTGGCACCAAGCTATTCCAGCAGCTAATAATGGGTGTAGAGATGGCGTTGTATGATTCCCGTGCCTGCGTGCGGTGCAAGCCTCGTTTACACCCGGCTTGCGCTTCAAACCTCGCTCTCGCCCAGCCCCGAAGTGACGTATTGACATGACGAAAATCTCCCAGCAGCCTCTACACATTTCGCATCACAGTATGCGTCATCAGGAGGCACCTGGAAATGTGAGTGTATTATCTTTTTCTTAACTTAGTTTAAATAAACAGATTTTACATACTGCGCAATGATCGCTGTCTATTTCTCACGAGGAGGACATGGTCCATATATAGCGCATTGGGGTCAGCAAAGAAACGGTGCAGGTGGAGTGGTTATCTCTACTAAATGAACCAAAGGCGCATTGTTAATTGGCATCTGGTGAGTGGCTAATCCATGTGGTGGTCTTGTCACGAAAATGGTGAAAGTGTCACGAAGAGTCATGGATAATACACGTTGTAAATTCCAAGGAAGGTTATACAGAAACCTCTGCAACTATTGCTCACTGCACTTTGCACATGAATTTGGACATTATAGTTTGTATACAAATGTCACATATCAATTTTTGTATTTATTTATGTTGAGCTATATTTAGGATTAGGGATGAGCCGAACACCCCCCTGTTCGGTTCGCACCAGAACATGCGAACAGGAAAATAGTTCGCTCAAACACGCGAACACCGTTAAAGTCTATGGGACACGAACAATAATATTTAAAAGTGCTAATTTTAAAGGCTTATATGCAAGTTATTGTCATAAAACGTGTTTGGGGACCTGGGTCCTGCCCCAGGGGACAAGGATCAATGCAAAAAAAAGTTTTAAAAACGGCCGTTTTTTTAGGTGCAGTGATTTTAATAATGCTTAAAGTCAAACAATAAAAGTGTAATATCCCTTTAAATTTCGTACCTGGGGGGTGTCTATAGTATGCCTGTAAAAGGGCGCATGTTTCCTGTGTTTAGAACAGTCTGACAGCAAAATGACATTTCGAAGGAAAAAAAGCCATTTAAAACTACCCGCGGCTATTGCATTGCCGACAATACACACAGAAGTTCATTGATAAAAACGGCATGGGAATTCCCCACAGGGCAACCCTGAACCAAAATTGAAAAAAAAAAAATGACGTGGGAGACCCCCTAAATTCCATACCAGGCCCTTCAGGTCTGGTATGGATTTTAAGGGGAACCCCGCGCCAAAAAAAAAAAAAACGGCGTGGGGCCCCCCAAAAATCCATACCAGACCCTTATCCGAGCACGCAATCTGGCAGGCCGCAGGAAAAGAGGGGGGGACGAGAGTGCGCCCCCCCCCCTCCTGAACCGTACCAGGCCACATGCCCTCAACATTGGGAGGGTGCTTTGGGGTAGCCCCCCAAAACACCTTGTCCCCATGTTGATGAGGACATGGTTGTGGTGGTCTGTGGGCGGGGGGCTTATCGGAATCTGGAAGCCCCCTTTAACAAGGGGACCCCCAGATCCCGGCCCCCCCCCCTGTGTGAAATGGTAAGGGGGTACTTACCCCTACCATTTCACTAAAAAACTGTCAAAAATGTTAAAAATGACAAGAGACAGTTTTTGACAATTCCTTTATTTAAATGCTTCTTCTTTCTTCTTTCTTCCTTCATCTTCTTCTGGTTCTTCTGGCTCTTCTGGTTCTTCCTCCGGCGTTCTCGTCCAGCATCTCCTCCGCGGCGTCTTCTATCTTCTTCTCCTCAGGCCGCTCCGCACCAATGGCATGAGGGGAGGCTCCCGCTCTTCTCTTCATCTTCTTCTTCATCCTCTTCTCTTCTTTCTTCTTCTCTTCTTCATTTTCTTCTCCGGGCCGCTCCTCACCCATGCTGGCATGGGAGAAGACGCCGCGGAGGAGATGCTGGACGAGAACGCCGGAGGAAGAACCAGAAGAGCCAGAAGAACCAGAAGATGAAGGAAGATAGAAGAAAGAAGAAGCATTTAAATAAAGGAATTGTCAAAAACTGTCTCTTGTCATTTTTAACTATTTTGACACTTTTTTAGTGAAATGGTAGGGGTAAGTACCCCCTTACCATTTCACACAGGGGGGGGGCCGGGATCTGGGGGTCCCCTTGTTAAAGGGGGCTTCCAGATTCCGATAAGCCCCCCGCCCGCAGACCCCCACAACCACCGGCCAGGGTTGTGGGGATGAGGCCCTTGTCCTCATCAACATGGGGACAAGGTGTTTTGGGGGGCTACCCCAAAGCACCCTCCCAATGTTGAGGGCATGTGGCCTGGTACGGTTCAGGAGGGGGGGCCGCACTCTCGTCCCCCCCTCTTTTCCTGCGGCCTGCCAGGTTGCGTGCTCGGATAAGGGTCTGGTATGGATCTTTGGGGGGACCCCACACCGTTTTTTTTTTTTTTTGGCGCGGGGTTCCCCTTAAAATCCACACCAGACCTGAAGGGTCTGGTATGAAATATAGGGGGAACCCCACGTCATTTTTTTTTTAATTTTGGCTGGGGTTCCCCTTAATATCCATACCAGACCTGAAGGGCCTGGTATGGAATTTAGGGGGTCTCCCACGTCATTTTTTTTAAATTTAATTTTGGTTCGGGGTTGCCCTGTGGGGAATTCCTATGCCGTTTTTATCAATGAACTTCTATGTGTATTGTCGGCAATGCAATAGCCGCGGGTAGTTTTAAATGGGTTTTTTTCCTTCGAAATGTCATTTTGCTGTCAGACTGTTTTAAACACGGGAAACATGCGCCCCTTTACAGGAATACTATGGACACCCCCCAGGTACGAAATTTAAAGGGATATTACACTTTTATTGTTTGACTTTAAGCATTATTAAAATCACTGCTCCTGAAAAAACGGCCGTTTTTAAAACTTTTTTTTTGCATTGATCCATGTCCTCTGGGGCAGGACCCAGGTCCCCAAACACTTTTTATGACAATAACTTGCATATAAGCCTTTAAAATTAGCACTTTTGATTTCTCCCATAGACTTTTAAAGGGTGTTCCGCGGCATTCGAATTTGCCGCGAACACCTCAAATTGTTCGCTGTTCGGCGAACTTGCGAACAGCCAATGTTCGAGTCGAACATGAGTTCGACTCGAACTCGAAGCTCATCCCTATTTAGGATATACTCAGTAGGGTGGATATTAAGGGCACTATTTTATGTGATATAAGGTTTTAGATGTTTGTGCAGGTATGAATTTGAACAGAGTGGTGTATCCAAATTAGAGTAGCACACTCAACACAAATATATTTTTTTTTTCTATTTTTTCACCTAGTGGTGTTCTTTTTGATTGCAGCAACTCAATTTTATTTTTATTAATTATTATATTTTTCATATATTAATTTGTTTGCGCTGGTGACACATATATGCTCCTTTATTAGCTTTGTTGCCCTTCTTTATACTCGTTCCATTTCCTGTACATCCTTCCTGAGGACTGGTGCCCAGAACTGGACAGCATAGTCCAGGTGAGGCCAAAGTCTTGTAGAGTGGGAGAATTATCGATTTATCCCTGGAGTTAATCCCCTTTTTAATGCATGCCAATATTCTGTTTGCTTTGCTTGCAGCTGCTTGGCATTGCATGCCATTGCTGAGTCTGTCATCTACTAGGAGCCCCAGGTCCTTCTCCATCCTAGATTCCCCCAGAGGTTCTCCCCCTAGTGAGTAGATTGCATTCATATTTTTGCCACCCAAATGCATTATTTTACATTTTTCTACATTAAACCTCATTTGCCATGCAGTTGCCCACCCCATTAATTTGTTCAGATCTTCTTGCAAGGTTTCCACATCCTGCGGAGAAGTTATTGCCCTGCTTAGCTTAGTGTTGTCTGCAAATACAAAGATTGAGCTGGTTACCCCACCCTCCAGGTCGTTTATGAACAAATTAAACAAGATTGGTCCCAGCACAGAACCCTGGGGGACCCCACTTCCCATCCCTGACCATTCCGAGTATTCCCCATTTATCACCACCCTCTTAACTCGCTCTTGTAGCCAGTTTTCAATCCATGTACTCACCCTATGGTCCATGCCAATGGACCTTACTTTTTACAGTAAACGTTTATTGGGAACTGTGTCAAATGCTTTTGCAAAATCCAGATACACCACGTCTACGGGCCTTCCTTTATCTAGATGGCAGCTCACCTCCACATAGAAGGCTAATAGATTGGTATGGCAAGAACGATTCTTCATAAATCCATGCTGATTACTGCTAATAATACCGTTTTTATCTCTAAAATCTTCTATATAGTCCCTTATCTTCCCCTCCAAGAGCTTGCATACTATTGATGTTAGGCTAACTGGTCTGTAATTCCCAGGGATGTATTTTGACCCTTTTTTAAATATTGGTGCTACATTGGCTTTTCTCCAATCAGATGGTACCATTCTACCAGTCAGTAGACTGTCGGTAAAAATTAGGAACAATGGTCTGGCAATTACTTGACTGAGTTCCCTAAGTACCCTTGGGTGCAAACCATCTGGTCCCGGTGATTTATTAATGTTAAGTTTCCCAAGTCTATTTCTAATTCTGTCCTCTGTTAGCCATGAGGGTGCTTCCTGTGATGTGTCATGAGGACAAACAATGCAGTTTTGGTTACTGAACCCCCCCGATTCCTTTGTGAAGACTGAGGAGAAGAATAGATTCAATACCTTTGCCATCTCCCCATTCTCTATAACCAGATGTCCTTCCTCATTCTTTATGGGGCAAAAATGATTTGTCCTCCCTTTTTTACTGTTTATATACTTAAAGAATTTTTTGGGATTTTTTTTCTCTCCTCCGCTATGTGTCTTTAGTGTTCTATCTTAGCCACCCTAATTGCACCCTTACATATCTTGTTGCATTCTTTGTAAAGTCTGAAAGCTGATGATGATCCCTCAGCCTTGTATTTTTTGAAGGCCTTCTCCTTTTATATGCATTTTTACATTGGAGTTAAGGCATCCAGGACTTTTGTTCGCTCTTTTAAATTTATTTTCCAATGGGATGCACTGGCTAATGCCCTTATTTAATATACTCTTAAAGCAAACCCATCTCTCCTTTATGTTCTTTGTCTAAGATTGTATCCCAATTTATATTTTTTAGCAAGGATCGTAGTTTAGGGAAGTTGGCTCTTTTGGAATTCAGTGTCTTTGTGTTCCCCTTGTGTTTCCTAATTGTGTGATTTATACTGAAACCCATTGACCTGTGATCGCTGTTTCCTAAATTACCCCGTATTTCCACATCTGTGATCAGGTCTGTATTGTTGATAATCAGCAGATTTAGTAACGCCTTGTCTCTAGTTGGTGAGTCTACCATCTGACCCATGAAATTGTCCTACAAGAAATTTAGGAACTAGCGAGCCTTAGACGAATGCGTGGTTCCCTCCGCCCAGTCTATGTCTGAATAATTCCCATCCTTGCTACTAATCTAGATTGTGATAGGAGGTCTGTTTCCCCCTCCTTCCTCAGGTTAGGGGGCCTATAGCACACTCCCAGTAGTATTTTCCCCTTAGCTTTATCCCTTTGGCACTCTACCCATAAGGATTCCACCTCCTCCCTAACTTCCTTATTGATGTCATCTCCCACATTCACTTGTACATTATTCTTGATATAGGCATACCCCTCCCCCTTTTTACCCTCGCTATCCCTGCGATAAAGGGGATACCCTTGAATGGTTGCCAGCCAATCATGAGAGCTGTTGAACCAGGTCTCTATAATTCCCACAAAATCTAAATCCTCCTCGTTTAACAGTATCTCTAGTTCACCCATCTTGTCCGCCAGGCTCCTGGCATTGGTGAACATGCCACGTAGTTTAGACCGGTCGCATGCTATCCTCTTATTGGGGGTTACTATACTTACCTTGGGTTTATGTGCTTTAGTCAACCTACCACTAATGCCCCCAATACTACCCTCTAGAATATGTTCATTGCTGACTATTTCTACCTCTGGATCCCCCCCCCCGTAGTCTAGTTTAAAAACCCCTCTAACTTTTCAGCCATCTTCACTCCCAGCAGATCTGCACCCTCCTCATATAGAACTGGTGGCCGACTGAGAAGTCGGCCCAGTTCTCCAGGAACCCAAACCCCTCCTTAATACATAAGCTCCTCAGTCACTTGTTTACTTCCCTAATCTCCCTTTGCCTTGCTGGTGTGGCTGAATGCACCGGTAGTATTCCTGAGAATACCACCTTGGAGGTCTGTTTTCCACAATTTAGCTCCTAAGTCTCTAAAATCATTCTTTAGGACACTCCACCTGCCTCTGACTTTGTAATTGGCACCAACGTGCACCATGACAGCCGGGTCTTCCCCAGCCCCTCCCAGTAATCTGATCCATGATGTACCGAACCCGAGCGCCCAGTGGACAGCAGTTCAGCGCTTCAGGTCTTTGTGACAGATTGCCCTCTCTGTCCTTCTAAGAATTGAGGCCCCTACCACTAGAATCTGTCTATCTTTTCCCTTCACTTCCCCCCACTCTCACTGGAGGAGTTCTTCCCCTGGCAGCTAGGAGAGTCCCTCAGCCCCAGCAGTGCTGGTCCCTGACCGGTTTCACCAATGCCACTCAATGGAGCATACTTATTGGGATGTTCTAGCCCAGGATCTGTCTCCCTGGCACTTCCCCCTCTATTCTTCCTGACTGTCACCCATCTACTTGTTTCTAGTGTCTGCACCTCTTTGTCTCCACCCGCCTCTGTGCTGGCCCCTGCTGGGTACATTCCAGACTCACCTTTAGTATAGAGGGTCTTCTCAGTGCTGACAGTGGCTTCCCTAGATTCAGAACCTGGACTCCTAGGGAAACAATGTGCTTACATTTTGCACAGCAGCATTCACCCTTGATCAGATGATCAAGGAACGCATACATGCAGCAAGATGTACACCGAGTCGCATCTCCACACCCGCCAGGCATCGTACCTACTAATTTAATGAGGATTGGGGATTATACCCAAATTACCTAACAACTAGCTTCCTGAGACTAATACTCAATAATACAATACACAGGTACTCAACAAGACAATACACAGATACTCGCCGCCCATGTGCACTCCATTCCGAGGATCGGACACACTGTCACTAGGGGATCCCAGACTCTGCCCCACCCTGTGCACAGTGCAAGGAGGGGTCCCGTTGGATGGAGTGATTTATGGATCCTTCCTTTATATAAGCCACACTGAGAAAAGCAACACAATTTAGTGAAGGTTTTACACTATGTGCAGATGCTTGGTATTCCTTTGCATATATCCATGAGATGAGAGGTTCTGTGAGTGCAGTGACCATCTACAATAGCCCTATCCTGGAGGGCTGGGAGATCGGCAAATAGCTCTTATGGTCAGATTGAGCCACTCTTGAATTGATTGGAAATCACAAACAGCTTTTTCGACCTAATACAAATGGTATATGATCCTACTTGCTCTGGTAAGTGTGTTGGCTATACATTTGGTGGTGGATCACTGATTAGTTTTGGAGTTTTGTACTATCTATACATGTGGAAACTCACCTAGCATCTATTCCTGGACTCACTATGTATGGTGGTTTGTAATGATTGATTCACATGACCATTAAACTTGCATTTTGACACTTTGGACTACCTAGTTTATATTTATATAGGTGTTTATTCACTTTATCTTTCATACTCACAAATCATTTAATGTCACCTTGATTGATCATTCAATATGTGTATGTACCCATGTATTGTTATTTTTTAGAGCTGCACCATTGATTATGTAGGTTATAGACCTCTGACAGAAAATAAGTACAAAGCATACATACAGTTTTGGGAGACTATCCCATAAAAATTGGACTTTTAAGGATGTACAGCTGACACTGAGGTGTGCACATAGTTTCATTTAAAAACAAGTTTATTTCATACAAAAATATAAAAATTTACACAAAGACATATAAACATCTCATAAATTGTGAACATAACGTAGTACTGATGTTGATATTGATACTTGTTTCCAATTCTGATAAGAGTTCATATATGTAGAATCACCAACGCGTTTTGCAGAGTGATATCTCCACTTCTTCAGGGAAATTCAAGATATATCTGTATATATTCTCTCAATAACAGGATGTGGATGTAGCAGCTGTCCCTAGAACTGGTAATAAACCTTTGCAGTATATGTACAAAGCATATCCCCATATAGTTTCTACTTGTCTCAATTCAGAACGCTAAGCATACTTTCTGTCTGATGCCTCGTTCCACTGCTATCTACATGGGTCACTTATGACAGGTTTTCCTGCCACAAAGAGGTAAAAAGCTGACAGGGGATGGAGTTCCAGCACAGCCTGTGATTGAGAGCCTCAGCTCTCTTCCTGTTTGTTGTGTAAAGGGATGTGTGTCCCTTCCCTCCAATCAGCTCTCATCTCTCCTCACTGAGCCCTGCAGAGTATAACTTCAGCCCCCACACCCCCTTGCTTTGTCAAAGCTCAGGCAAGCTTTGTAAATTCTGGTCTTTGAACTGCTGTAGAGAACAGGGCTGTAAATAAACAAAAAACATCCTATGTATGAGGATTTGTTGAAATTTAAGCTGTTAGCATTTACAACTTACTGACACTGATAAAGCTTAACAGTGCATGTTCATTGCACCCACATGTGATATCCATGTACCCAACCCTAATAACCCTATCACCCATAACCATATACCCCATGTAACTCTCATAATGAACTACTCTTATTTGGTTTCTTTTGGTCATATACAGTAAATATGCAGATGAAAATGCTAGTTATATTACTTCAAGAAATGCCATAAAGTAGGGTGAGTGAGCATTGTCACCCTAGGACAGGAAGTGTGGTACTGTCAGAGATAAGATAAGGGACGAGTTTCTTGGGTTTAGATAATATTTAATGATGACAGGAAAAGGGCCAATGATACAGTCAGGTCCATAAATATTGGGACATCGACACAATTCTAATCTTTTTGGCTCTATACACCACCACAATGGATTTGAAGTGAAACAAACAAGATATGCTTTAACTGCAGACTTTCAGCTTTAATTTGAGGGTATTTACATCCAAATCAGGAGAATGGTATAGGAATTACAACAGTTTGTATATGTGCCTCCCACTTTTTAAGGGGCCAAAAGTAATGGGACAATTGGCTGCTCAGCTGTTCCATGGAGAGGTTTGTGTTATTCCCTCATTATCCCATTTACAAAGAGCATATAAAAGATCCAGAGTTCATTTCAAGTGTGCTATTTGCATTTGGAATCTGTTGCTGTCAACTCCCACTATGAGATCCAAAGAGCTGTCACTATCAGTGAAGCAAGCCATCATTAGGCTGAAAAAAACAAAACAAACCCATCAGAGAGATATCAAAAACATTAGGTATGGCCAAATCAACTGTTTGGAACATCCTTAAAAAGAAAGAACGCACTGGTGAGCTTAGCAACACCAAAAGACCCAGAAGACCGCGGAAAACAAGTGTGGTGGATGACCAAAGAATTCTTTCCCTGGTGAAGAAAACACCCTTCACAACAGTTGGCCAGATCAAGAACACTCTCCAGGAGCTGGTGTATGTGTGTCAAAATCAACAATCAAGAGAAGACTTTACCAGAGTGAATACAGAGGGTTCACCACAAGATATAAATCATTGGTGAGCCTCAAAAACAAGAAGGCCAGATTAGAGTTTGCCAAACATCTAAAAAAGCCTTCACAGTTCTGGAACAACATCCTATGGACAGATGAGACAAAGATCAACTTGTACCAGAGTGATGGGAAGAGAAAAGTATGGAGAAGGAAAGGAACTGCTCATGATCCAAAGCATACCACCTAATCAGTGAAGCATGGTGGTGGTAGTGTCATGGCGTGGGCATGTATGGCTGCCAATGGAACTGGTTATCTTGTATTTATTGATGATGTGACTGCTGACAAAAGCAGCAGGGTGAATTCTGAAGTGTTTCGGGCAATTTTATCTGCTCATATTCAGCAAAATGCTTCAGAACTCATTGATGACAATGACCCGAAGCATACTGAGAAAGCAAGAGTTTTTTAAGGGAAAGAAGTGGAATGTTATGCAATAGCCAAGTCAATCACCTGACCTGAATCCAATTGGGCATGCATTTCACTTGCTGAAGACAAAACCGAAGGGAAAATGCCCCAAGAACTGAAGACGGTTGCAGTAGAGGCCTGGCAGAGCATCACCAGGGATGAATCCCAGTGTCTGGTGATGTCTATGCATTCTAGACTACAGGCTGTAATTGACTGCAAAGGATTTGCAACCAAGTATTAAAAAGTGAAAGTTTGATGGATGATTGTTAATCTGTCCCATTACTTTTGGTCCCTTAAAAAGTGGGAGGCACATATACAAACTGTTGTAATTCCTACACCGTTCACCTGATTTAGATGTAAATACCCTCAAATTAAAGCAGACAGTCGGCAGTTAAAGCGCATCTTGTTTGTTTAATTTCAAATCCATTGTTGTGGTGTATAGAGCCAAAAAGATTAGAATTGTGTTGATGTCCCAATATTTATGGACCTGACTGTAGCTTCTATATTTCTATCCTGGCAGGTGCTTTACAAACAGTGCAAGGATCCCTATTCTCTGCTTGGCTGCCACATTTATATAAAATGCATCGACAAAGCGCAATGAATTTTAAAAATGTTAGAAATAAATGTAATAGTGCAATTTATGGCAACATCTAAATTGGCCAGGGAAGAAGCTGATTGAATACAGTCTTGCTCACCTTCAATGAAGTGCAGAGAACATATTGGGGTAAATTAGACCTCTGATGTTTACTTAAAAATAACCTGTCACGGGGGGAGGAGCTGCTACCCAAGATGGCCGCTCACTAAGCCAGACGGGCAGACACGCTGACATGCAGCTGAGACCGGGGATGCTGTGAGCTGGCGGACTGCGGGGAACTGACACATAGCTGCGGTTTTGTCCCATTAACTACGGACATCGTAGGGAGGATTTCGGAGCCAAGCCCTACCTGTGGAGTGCCGAGTAGGGGACCGGAGACTGGACTGCGGGAAGGCGCACAGCCACACGGGTTGCTGACGGGTCTGCACACGCAGACGGCAGATCCGACAGCGTCGGCTCGGTGGCGGGAGCGCGCAACGCGGGATGGTTCCGAGGCTCAGGCCGGCGTTGAGCCAGGAGGTATAGGAGATCTCAACATCTTGCCAAGTAAGATAAGGAGAATATTACCAGACAAGATTATCAGTACGGGGAACTGGTAAGATGATTAAATGAGCCAGAATTGGAAACTGTATGGATATATGCATGGATATATTATACACCTCACTTACAGCTGATATATAGGAAGTTTGCGTTAACCTGCATGGTTTTAAAAGACTCTCAATTCTGGTTGGATTCTCTGCCTGTAACTATATGCTAGCTGATTATATGGACTTGTCTGTATGGCTTTTGAGAGTTGTGCTCAAACTAAGGGCCAAGGGAAGATAAGCAACACATATAACTAAAGTACATTATAATCTGAAAACCGACCTGGAAGAGAGGTGATGAAAAGATAAATAATCCAAGATAGGGGCAACATTTGATATCACTCCCCTATAACATATATTAAAGAGCAGAAAAGGATTCTTTAACCCCGATCCACATATAAGTCCTGATAGTGGAGGCGTTGGGAAGGTGTAACGCAAAGGGAGGGAGTGTGTAAAAATTAGTAAAAGCTACATAGCCATGGCGCCTAAAAAGGGAAATAAAACTCCGCAATCCCAGAAGAATAAGAAAGATAAGGAAGAAAATAAAAGTAAAAACCCCACTGGGTCACAAACCACACAGACGGCAGATATAAAGGAGATATTTCAACAACTACAGCTACAATCCCCCCGCGTAATACAAGCCCTACAAACACCACAGGACATTTCAGATATAGCAGAAACCTCGGGGGGATCCAGATCTTCAGGGGAAACTCAACCCCAACACCCCAGAAGTAGCTCACTAATAGATACCACCGGCTCGGGTAGTGATCCAAAGGAGATGGAAAAAGAGAATTGGGACATGAGAAAATATATCCAATCCCTGCCAACTAGGGAAGATATGGACCAATATGTGTTCAGACTGGAGAATCTATACAAAAAAGAGGTGCTTGAGCCTAAGGTGTCTATTAAAAACACACAAGAAAAAACAACTACGTTAGACACTAAGCTCTTGAATGTCGAGCAGGAAACTATGAAACTAAAAGCAAACATGCATAAACAAGAAAGGCAAATTCTTCACCTAATTAACAGCATCGACGAGCAAGAAAATAGAAGTAGGAGATCTAATATTAGAATAAGAGGATTAAAGGAGGAAGTGGGGGCTAAAGAGCTAATAAATACCCTACAAAAGATTTTCCAAGAGTTAATTCCGGGGATAGAAGTAAAGGAATTGATAATTGATCGGGCTCATAGAACAGCAGGAATAAGAAGATTGGATCCTAACAAAACACGGGATGTCATCTGCAAGATGCACTATGTGCATATAAAAGACAGGATCATGCATGCTGCACGTTTAAAGAATATCGTCCTATTTGAAGAGGCCCCAATACAATTCTTTCAGGATCTGTCCAAATTTACTTTAGATCGTAGAAGGGCGCTAAAACCCCTAGTGGAACAACTAAAGAAGAGTAATCTCCAATATAGATGGAAATTCCCATTCCAACTACAAGCACAGAAAGATGGACATATTGCTGTATTTAGAGACCTAGAGGACTTACCGCAGTTTGTGTCAACCCTCGGTTTGCCAGGGATAGAGTTACCGGACTGGCCTATCCCATATATAAAAATGTCTAGTTAGTTCTTTCTTTTTTTTTTTGAGGAGGGTGGTAGGGGGAGGTTGAGTCCCTAGCATTTTTTTTTTTTTTTTTTTTGTCAGGGGGAGCGGGGAAGGGGAAGAAAAGGGGTAGGAAAGGAGGAACAAGGGATAGAAATGTTTTTTTTTTTTTTTTTTTTATTTTATACGTAAATATACGAGCACTTAGATTTTTACCACATCTGTTTTGGCCACATGTGGCCCATATTGAATATTTGATTATTAGTTTATGCATTTTTCTTCACCACTATATCAAGGATGTTAGGTATGTGCGAGGGTGGGGGGTTCGGGTGTGGGAGGGGTTGGGGCTGGGGTGGTAAACTTTTTTTTGTTTTTTTTTTTTATATGAATATACATGAGCACTAAGATTTTCACCATAGTTGTGGTGGCCACTCGTGGTCTATATTGAATAGAGTGTATGCATATGTTTTATCACCATATTAAGATGACGGGAAGGGGTCAGGGTTAGCGTTATGGGTGATGGGGGGGGGGGCTGGGGGGGATTAAATAATTTTTTTTTTTTTTTTTTTTTTTTTTTTTTTTTTTTTTTTTTATGAGAATATACAGGTGTACTAAGATTTTCACCATAGTTGTTGTGGCCACTTGTGGTCTATATTGAATATTTCATTAAGAATGTATGCATATGTTTTATCACTATATTAAAGATGACGGGAATGGGTCAGGGCAAGGGGTATGGGTGATGGGGGGGTTGGGCTGGGGGGGGGTTTTTTTTTTTTTTTTTTTTTTTTTAATATATGAATATACATGAGCACTAAGATACTCACCATAGTTGTTGTGGCCACTTGTGGGCTATATTGAATATTTTATTAAGAATGTATGCATATGTTTTATCACTATATTAAAGATGACGGGAATGGGAAGGGGAATGGGTGATGGGGGGGTTGGGCTGGGGGTTTTTTTTTTTTTTTTTTTTGCATAACAATACAAAAGGATATATATCAGAGTCTGGATGTTAGGCTTCTCACAGATGAAGGGTTTAATATTTAATAGTAACACTGATGATAACGATATTTTGTGTTTTGATACATTATGCATAATGTTAGTTATTGCATTGAAGGAGGTATGCATGGGAGAGGGGGTAAGTGGGGGGATCCCCCCTCCCCCCCCCCTTTTTTTTTTTTTTTTTTTGTCTTGATTTGTATATAGAAACGTATAGGTCCTGGTTAAATTGAGCACCAATATTGGTCCAAAGTAAGATGTAATGTTCTGTTTTTGTATAGGGATAAGCACTGTATTAAATTCTATGCGATAGATGCTAGGGTATAGGTAGGGGGGACGCGCTTGGCTCCCCCCCCCTTTTTCTTTTTTTTTTTTTTTTTTTTTTTCTCTTCCCCTCTCTCCCCCCCTTTATATAGGCATGGCTTATTTAGGCCATTAAGACAGCTTATATATTTTTTTTTTTAAGATAGTATAGAGTGACATAGCTATATTATCGGGGAAGTTCATTATCCTCTATGAAAATTTGTTCTCCCCCGTAACCATCCGAACCAACCAGACAGGGGGAAACCCAAGGCATTAAATAGGATTATAATACACAAAAAGTCAGCGTGTAGCCACCGACTGGTGGGCGGAAATTCGAGGGTACGCTCCGCTCTCCCTAGTATAGGGAACTTACGTTAAAGTAAGATAGACTGTTTATAGTCAAGTAGGTACGAATTGGTGTGTGTGAGTCGGGAGGGGGCGTGTAGGATAGGGTTTTTTTTTTTTTTTTTTTTTTTTTTTTTTCTTCCCCATTGTGGGTTCAGCTTCCGTAAGCCTTGATTAGTAATGAACATATGTTCCTATAATATTAGGGGTCTCAACTCGACATCAAAAAGATCACAGGTGCTATATTCGCTTCACAAACAGAAGGTGGGGATTATTTTCTTTCAGGAGACGCATTTCCGGTCGGACCATATTCCTAACCTACGAAATAAATACTACACCACGTGGTTCCATGATTCCTATGGGTACTCTAAATCGAGAGGGGTATCTATCGCAATCCATAGAACAATTCCAATTCAAGTGCTAGAGGAATGGCGCAATAGGGATGGAAGAGCAATACTACTTAAGCTTAATATATATGGCCAAAAATACACCCTGATAAACATATACCTACCTAATCAAAACCAGATCAAAGTAGGCTTACAACTGATTAATCAACTGTTGGATAAAGCAGAAGGTATAATAATAATTGGGGGTGATTTTAACTTCGTTATGGAGGGAGGGATTGACACCACGGCACCAACGATAGTGCAGTGTAGTAAAGACAAGAGGAAATTTAAGGACTTAGTGGCCAAACGTCAATTGGTGGATATCTGGCGTTTACTACACCCAACCGAGAAGAACTTTACATTTTACTCTAAGGTGCATGGTTCATATCACCGCATAGATTTTTTCTTAATAAATCAAAGAGGGATAAATGCCATCCTCGCGGCAGAAATAGGCAACTCAATATGGTCCGATCACGCACCCGTGTTTCTAAAAGTAGACTTACATACGGGGGAGAATAGTAGGGGTAAATGGCGTCTTAACGATAATTTACTTTATGACGAGATATGTGTATTAGAAATAAGAAAAGCGATAACGGACTTTGCTGCTGATCATATTGGAGATATTACATCATTGCCTACACAATGGGAAGCACTGAAATGTGTGCTACGAGGCTTATTTATAAAACATGGGTCTAGACTGAAAAAACAGAAAAGCTGTAGAATTACTCAATTATTTAAAGAAATAGAGACGGCAGAAACTCAACATAAACAGAGCCTAACGAGGGAAACACTTTTGATAGTAACAGAATTAAAAGCAGAATTGCAAATATTATTAAATGAAAAGACGCTATATGTTAGAGATAAAAACCGAGCCCTATTCTATCAGCAGGGCAACAAGCCAGGTAAACTATTGGCAAGGGCCCTAAAAAATAGAAGCACTACACTACCCATTGCTAAGATAAAGTCAGGGGACGGAGACATGAGATATGATCCAAAAGGGATTCTAAAAGAATTCCAAATATTTTTTTCAGAGCTGTATAATATTCCTAAGGGGAAGATGTATGACAACCCTGAGATGGCCCAGCAAAAAATACAACAGTACATTAAAGAAACCGCAATCCCGACTTTAACTTCTTTAGAGTCAAGCCAGCTTGAGTGTGATTTCTCTGTGGAAGAAATTCAAGGAGTAATCGACTCATTAGTACCTGGGAAAAGCCCAGGACCGGACGGATTCACCCCTAGGTTCTATAAGACATTTAAAACGGAACTTATGCCTATAATGAAACAGACATTTAACGCAGTTTCCACAACAACACCTTTTGGTTCTCAGAGTATGCAGGCCTATATTGCCCTCGTACCAAAAATGGATAAAGACCTTACCCTATGTGGGAATTATAGGCCAATATCTCTGACAAACCTTGACCTCAGAATATACTCCAAAATTATCGCCAATAGACTTACCCCTATAATACCTCGCTATATCCATCTGGACCAGGTGGGATTCGTTAAAGGGAGAGAAGCCAGGGACAATACCCTGAAAACGCTTACTCTAATGGAATACGTACAGAAGGGCTCCATCCCATCCTGCTTGTTAGCAATAGATGCTGAAAAAGCTTTTGACAGGGTGGGATGGAGCTTTCTCAAAGAGACCCTTATACAATGGGGGCTGGGAACGGTAATGATAGACAAGATAATGACCCTGTATCAACATCCAACGGCCAAGATCCGGGCGAATAGTAACCTGTCCGGAGAAATAACAATAGCAAATGGAACCAGACAAGGCTGCCCACTGTCCCCAATACTATATATATTGATTATGGAACACTTATTAAATGCTATTAGGGCGAATAAAGATATACAAGGTATAAGAGTGGGGGGTACAGAATACAAGCTGTCTGTCTATGCAGACGACATCCTGTTGTATGTCACAAACCCGTTGATAACATTACCAAACCTGATAAGGGAATTTAAACGTTTTGGCACCTTGAGTAATTTTAAAGTTAACTATAACAAATCTGAGGCAATGAATATCAATATGTCTAGAAGTATGGTGGGATTACTCAAGAAGGATTTCCCCTTTAGATGGCAGGAAAATGCTATTAAATACCTGGGCACCTATATCCCTGCGGATTTAAAGAAATTAGAAGAGTATAACTATGTCCCGATGTTGCAAAAAATAACAAAAACTCTCCAGCAATATAATAAGGGTACCTTCTCATGGTTGGGTAGGGTAAACGTTATAAAAATGGACATACTCCCAAAAATACTGTATATATTACAAACGATCCCCGTGTTTCCTGCATTGGGTTTTGTGAAAAAGGTTTCCAGGATTATTGGACAATTTGTATGGGCAGGTAAGACCCCCAGAATTAGTAGAAAAGTGCTAAATAAGACTAAAGCAAATGGGGGCTTATCCCTCCCTGACTTAGCAGTATATCTTAAGGCGGTAATGGTCACCAGGTTAGTTGACTGGTTCCATAATAGGAACAAAAAACAGTGGGTGGGACTCGAGGAAAAGATCACTGGGTTGAAACTAAAATCTCTGCCATGGATCAAAGGGACATATAGCTCACCATATGGCTACACACCCTTCTTAGTGACCTCAACAATGAAAGCATGGGACATTCTGATTAAAATGGGGCGCGTCTCTACCTTTAGAGGACCCATGACCCCTCTCTTTGATAACCCAGAATTCCCGCTGGCATTCGGGGTAAAAGCATTCCTTAAGTGGTACAGTCATGAGGATACAAGGGTAACAGAAACATTGGTGGGAAATAAGGTCCTTCCTCTAGAGTCCATGAGGGAGGAACATAGAAAAGATTGGTTACAGTATGGCTTATTCCAAAAGTACGTCATATCCCTGATCAAAGAAGCAGAAATAACCAGACCTCTAACGGCGCTAGAAGAAATCTTTACTCAAGCTGAAAGACCCTTGCACGTGCTTTCGAAAGTATATAAAATTTTAATCGAGGACGGTCAGAAGTTGGAGTTACCATATATTAAGAAGTGGGAAGAGGAACTGGGGAAGGAGATCCCCAGGAAGGAATGGGTAAAAGCCTTAGCAGTCACGCACAAACTCTCTGTTTCAACTAAACATCAAGAAAGAAACTATAAGATTTTAGCCAGATGGTATAAGTGCCCTGTAGACCTCCATAGGATAAGCCCTATGAATAAAGAAGTATGTTGGAGGTGTCAGGAAAGACGTGGTACAATGTCCCATATCTGGTATTATTGCTCTAAAATCCTTCCATTTTGGCAGAAAATTTTCGAAATTTTTAGGGCCATGACAGCGAGGGAAATATATCCAGATATACAAATGGCAGTATTATCCATGATCCCCGGATCAATGAAAAGTATAAAGAAAGGCCCATTAAAATATTTCCTAACGGCTGCCCGTACGTGCATAGCCAGAAAATGGAAATGTACAGATCCACCCTCTCTGGTAGAGTGGGAGTGTGAGATAACGGAGATGCGGACCCTGGAAGAAAGAAAGGTGAGAGAGGAAGGATCCAATAAGCAGATTAAACGGACAATGGATATTTGGAAGAGGTGGGAAACATATAGCGCCTCGGCAGATTTACTATGTGATCCATAGGAGGCTGAGTACCCTTAGGGATATGGGAATATATGCCTTTTATTTTTATTTTTTTTTTTTTTTTTATTTTTTTTTTTTGTGGGTTAGGTATGAATGGGCCAGTATGGGTGAATGGATGGGTTCAACTGGTAGGATGTTTGATATCGGAGCTTAGGCGAGCAGGGATGGATTAGAGCATAGTAAATAATCACTATCTGTGGTGTATATATGTTTTGAGTATGACTGTTTTTATTATGATATGTGTTGTAATGTTAAAATTGAAAACTGTTTGAATAAATAAAGATATTGGAAAAAAAAAAATAACCTGTCACCTGGACTATTCTATTAGATAGGGGGCTTTTAAGCCCACTTGTAATAGCAGTGCAGTCAGGTTAGAAATATATATATATATATATATATATATATATATATATATATATATATATATATATATATAGTTAATAAAATAAATAGTCGCTGCAGTGCTCATACATACATGCACATTTGAACACAAATGCACACCAAACATATTACGTACAACCATGCATTCTGGAGTGAGAGCAATAACTGTAGGGACATCATTATAAATTAATTCTAAATTGAGGCTTTTATATTTATATATATTTATATATATATATATATATATATATATATATATATATATATATATATATATATATATATATATATATATATATATTATATATAAATGTTAGATACCATTTTTTTTGGGCATTTCTTGGACACAAGCAATGAAGTAACCCATTTACTTAATGCAGTCTCTTTTATTTTACAAAATATGTGGATTACACAGTTCTTTGTACACTATACTTATTTCAAGTGTATTTTATATTGAATATATCAATTAAATAAACTATAGCACAAAATGTTATGCTACATAAAATATATGAAATATAAAAAGTATAATTATAATCTGGGGGTATAAGTGCATTTTCACGTAGAAAAATGTGCATTTCGGTATGTTTGTGCAAAATTAAAAATGTCTCTGGCAGCAAAAGGGTTAAACCCCAAAACAATGTGTAATATATTGCAGTTTATGAGTTTCTTATTTTTTTTCAGAATTTTTTCCTTTATTTTTACCTGATGATCCTGATAGTAAAACTTCTTGTCTTACGGTAACAATGCTTGCTCACTGTACTGTATCTATGGAGGCAGTATTGTCACCCTTGGCTGCTCTTCTAGTTAGGACTACATACACCTCCCCCTATCATCATCTCTATTACATAAGGGAGTCAGTTTCTAGTCCATAGAAAAAAGTTTGCAAGGCAGATAACATTATGTCATAATATCTGTTAAGTGCACGTGAAGTAACAAGAACACTGGATTTTTTTATCTGCGTTACTTTTTCTACACCACAATGCTGCCACCACATCTAAAGACTCATAGACTGCAATATATTATATTTTTGTGCATTTTAAGCATAACAATATTTTAAGCATAACAATATAGAACTGAAATGCATTTTTTCACTACGGTGCTACTGATTGCTCTAAGTGATGGACAGCTTTTACATTGTCACCTGAACTCCTCTGAACTACAACAAAATGCACCTCTTTTCAGCCAAATGGACAAAGCAGGGCAAATGTCCTTCTGAAGTGCCCCTCACAAGTGCTGAGATTTTATATGTAATGTATTAAAAAAATTATCAAACAGAATACCTCTTTACAGATGTCAAAAACCTAATACCTATGAAGACTGTTGCATATGCTATCTTTGACAATATTTTATTTTATACATAAGATATCAGTAATGTAACAACTGCATGCTCAAATTCAAATCAACAGATCTACTAAAATGTATGCCAACTCAATATGCCAAGCAAATTATTGATTTTGAAACCACTGTAGTTTAAAATACACAGAACTAACAATATGGCATATTTTATTTCTCTATGGACTCTAACAGCATTAACAGCGCAATCCTGTCAAAAATTCAGATAGATACATTTGGTGCATTCCATCTAAATTAGAAAAAAGGCATCAGGTGGCCCCATCAGATTTTCATAAAATCCCATGAGAAATTTTCCATGTAAATGCATGCACCACCATACATTTTATTATCAAAACCCTCAACAAAGAAACAGATGTTGTGTCTACATTAGCTTTTAGAATTTAGTTACACTTTGGTTTCACAAACACAGTGTTGATATTCTAAGTACTTCCAAGTGGGAATTCTAGCTAAATTCATGTATATTTGAAAACATATTTTCTTCAAAAGCTGACACCCTTGGACATTTTCTTGACATAGAAGCTAGACAATCTTGTAATGTATAACTAAGGCATAAATGTCAAGTAGGAAATAAAACATCCTCTTTGGGAGTTTACAAACAGCTAAATGAAAGGCAAATAGTCCAGCAGCGAATTAAGAGATTAAAAAGTAATGATGAAAAGTAAAAGTTTGAAACCTCTCAGGCAATGTTATATATTACTGTTAATTTTTGTAACAGAATCCAAGATGAGCTGTGGTTTGTGTATAGCTTGGGGCAGGAAAGAGAAAAAAAAAAAAGATATGCATGGCTGGTACAGTACATACCTCGGAGGGGAAAACAAGGCAATTAGGGCAGATCGTGCATGATCTTTGCCCCCTGAAACGCTTGGTAGATTTTCCAATTTTCCGCTTAGCCCATTTCACTTGCATTTTACTATTTACTTTTTATTTTCTCTATTTTTTTTAAAGCTGACATATTATGCAGTGTTAAAGTGGATCTAAACTTAAACCGAATGATAATTACTTTTAAAAACCATCATGTATCAAAAACAATTGGCAATTTTTTTTTTCAAAAATTGTTTTTGCCTCTTTTCATTGTTTTTTGCATTTCAATACTGGTGATTCCCTCTAGTTCTTTCAACTTCTATATGCACTCACTCAAGCCTTGATCACATATTGTTACTCCACCTTTGTTACCTGATAGTGACAATGGTGGATCAAGCCTTCCCAATGTGTTAGCATGGTCTCTTGTAGTCCACACAGGAGTGAATGTGACAGTGTGACAATGGAGGCGTGCACTAGGGAGAAACCTGTCGCCCTATAACAGAAAGTGTCAGATCAAGGACCTTCATGGGAACATTCTTTGAATTAAAGTAACACATTTAAGAAGATTGAACACAATCTTTTCAATTACATTAACATGTACTGTAAAAGGTTATATTCACAGAACAATTTACATTCACATCTGTACCCACTAATGAAACTACAGTCTAATGTCCACACTTATGAATGTATGCATTAGCTGAAGTTCATGAAAGAGAACTTAACCCATGCTTACTCCCAATATATAATCAAGTGTAGACCACTTAAAAAAAAAATGATTCTCCCTTACATGAAGGGATGGTTCAAGTGAAAACAGGTTGCCTGTGCTGCAAATCACCTCACTTCAAAGTTAATAGATCAGACCCATGCACTCTTGTCCTTCATTCCTAAGAAAATATTTAAGAACAGATTTATAGTCAAACCACTGTTCTCTCTTTCAATTGCTGGCCAGAATCAACATATTTCTGAGTTTCAGTCTGAAGGGATGTGTAACAATGTTGGAACCTTGTGTCCCAACTGGCGCAAAATCTACTGCCAGAAATATACAATCAAAAGAAGGTGTGTCTCGAGTTGGTGGGGAAGAGTGGGTTGAGGAAAAGGGAATAGGGAGGGGGATTAGCTAGAATAGTGCAAAACCAACACATATACCTAGAGAGAGAAAACTAGAGAGATCACCTTAAAAATATTAGAACACGCAAAAAAACATTTTTTTTGACTCACACATCCAGGGTTGACACACTCACAGTCTAGATCATAGAAAAAGTTGATCATCCCACAAGAGACTGAGATAATTTCACTCACTTTTTTTTTTTTCAAATATAGTTTTATTGAATTCTCAAAAATAGGGCACGGCCCACAAAAATACAGTAGTAGTCTTTAACAATGGAGGTTGAAGCCTCCTAGTAGCATGATGTCACATTAGGCAGTAGTGTACATCAGAAAATTCAGTACGCATATTGGAGATTACACAAATGACATGTATAGTTATCTCAAAGCTATATGGCTCTAGTGTTGTGAAATACTTACACAGAAGTATTAAAATAACGGGCAGCCCATGTCCCTAAACTCTAAACAATTACTTTATTAAAAGAGAGATATAGATGAGTTGGAGGTAGCTACAAATACAAAGCTAAGAAAGAAAGAATGAGAAGTACTGGAGAGGGGGAGAGGGAAGAAGGGAGGGAAGAAGGGGGGGGGGATGGGAGGGGTGGTGTTTGGGTGTAATTGGCTCTGTGGTTCAGGTCAGTAGAGAACTCCTGTCCTATCTTGATTTTTAGAGGCTCAAGTCCCAAAGAGGGCCTTACCCTCCTCTGAGTGTATAAACATGTTCCAGAGAGTCCAAGATTTCTTGTAGGTTTCCTGTCTATCTTGGGCTGTCATTATCAAATCCTCCATCTTATTTATATCTTCCACCTTCCACGGCCACATCGCTGTGGTCGGTGGACTCTGTTGTTTCCAGAGCAAGGGAATGCAGGATTTAGCTGCGTTTGTCAGGTGACGTAGTATAGACATTTTATAGATTCTTGGAGAGAGAGTGGATATGTGGAGTAGAAAAAATGCCAGGACGTTCGGGATCTGAAAGTCTGTGAATTTTTGGGAGACGGTGCAAACCTCAATCCAGAAAGCTGTCAGCCTAGGGCAGGACTAAAACAAGTGCAGTATCGTTCCTCTGTCTTCACGGCATCGCCAGTAGTGTTCTGGCGTGTCAGGAAAAATAATATGCAGGCGACTGGGTGTCGGGTACCACCTCGTCAGAATCTTATAATTGGTCTCCTGTATTTTAGTGCATAGTGAGAACTTGAGGGAGTAACTGATTATGTTCTGTTTTTGGGCTGTAGTGAAGGTGCGGTGGAGGTCTGTTTCCCATTTCGTGATGCATGGCAGACATGGTTGTTGGGGGGTGTGTTCAGGAGGGCATACATTTTGGAAAGGACCTGTGTTAGCGGTTCTGTCTCCAAGCAGTACTCCTCAAACGTGGTCAAAGGCCTAGAGTAATTTTGGTGATTTGGAATAGCCTGGAGAAAGTTGTGTATTTGTGCTGCGTTCCAGAATGTGAGTCGGAAAAGGCCTGTAGAGTCCATTAACTCTGGAATGGAGATCCATCTATCTCTTATCACGAACTGTGAGGCAGTTACACAGTAATGCCTCGTACACACATTCAGACATTCCGACAACAGGATCCATGTTTTTTTTCCAACGGATGTTGGTTCAAACTTGTCTTGCATACACACGGTCACACAAAGTTGGTCGGAAATTCCGAACGTCAAGAACACGGTGACGTACAACACGTACGACGGAACTAGAAAAGAGAAGTTCAATAGCCAGTGCGCCACCCTTTGGGCTCCTTCTGCTAATCTCATGTTTATCTCGTGTTAGTAAAAGTTTGGTGAGAGATGATTCGCGCTTTTCAGACTCATGCTTTTCCGATCGTTACTGCTGTTCAGTTTGTGCTTGTGGGTTTGTATCTGTTCTTCAGTGCTTGTAGTCAGTTTGCATTTGTTTGTCAGTACGTATTATTATAGTACGTATTTGATTCTCAGCGCATTCTTGTCTGCTCATTTATGATTTTCAGCTCGCTCTTCTCAGGCCTTGCTGTTTTTCAATGCTTTTCGTTAGTTCGTTCTGACCAGCCGACCGTTTTGAAGCCATGTTGCGGGTACGTACTTGTCGTAGAGTTTGTGCTGTGCTTGGTGTTGGGGTTCTTACTTTGACCCAAGTCCAGTCCATGAACAGGGCGAGGAGGAGTTCATGGACGAAGAATTGGTTGCTCCAGCGTGACCAATTCTCTCATATGTCTTTGTTGCGGGAGATCCAGGAGAATAATCCTTATGATTTCAGGAATTATCTCTGGATGACGGAACCCGTTTTTCACCGTTTGTTGGTTTTGCTGTCCCCTTATATTACAAAGCAGGACACCTGCATGCCGCAAGCCATCACTCCCGAGCAGAGGCTAGTCGCCACGTTGCTGTACTTGGCGACGGGGAGAAGTCTGCAGGACATCAAGTTCTCGACAGGCATCTCCCCCCAGGCTCTGGGGATCATTATTCCAGAGACCTGTTCTGCCATCATTCAGGTCCTGCAGAAGTAAGTAAAAACACTGTATACACTCTATAAAAAAACAAAAGTGAATAAGCAGCAGCATACGTTGTGACAAACAACTAAAGATAAAATTAAAAAATGCAGCTCTGAACAGTATTATAGCTAAAAAAAAGACTGAAACATACATGAGTCCATATACAGGGGGTCCCCGGGTTACAAACAAGTTAGGGACTGTAGGTTTGTTGTTAAGTTGAATCTGTTTGTAAGTCAGAACAGGTACATTTTTTAAGTGTAGCTCCAGCCGAAAAAACGATTTTTAAGCTTTTTGGATAACATAGGGAAGGGTTAACACCCCTATAACATTTGTTTTGCTGTCTGTGCCCCTGTTAAGATTTCACTCCACTTTCTGTCCCAATGACAATTGGATTTTGAAAATGTTGGGTTGTTGTGGAAACAAGCCTTGGTGATAAAGCATCAGTGGAGGTACCTTTTCCCCATAATAGCTCTTACAGGAGTGAATTTCCCTTCCTAGGGGTAGATTTCCTCTCACTTCCTGTCGTCTTCCTCCGTTTGTAAGTAGGAGTCGTTTGTAAGTCGGATGTTTGTAACTAGGGGACCCCCTGTATGCGTATAAATAGAAAATGTGATAACAAAACATAAGTCCAAGCAATAAAATAAGGTGCGTAAGTGGAGTCTTAACTCATAGTCCATACATTGAAGGCAGGACGGAAATGGATGGTTAGAGACCCAAAGGACTGGTGGATGTAGTGTAGATCCGTAGGACTAGGTTGGCATCGATGGTATTAAACATCAAATAAATGAATAAAGATGGATACTCTTACTGAAAAAGGTGGACTCCCCTGTCAGCGACATGGAGTCAATCAGGCAATGAGCCCCATCGGGCCGGAAAGGGAATCCAGAATGTTGAAACACACAGGGTAAACTTCCAGCAGCAGGAACCCCGAGGGACATGTGACAGGTGCCCAGAATGGAAATTTCCAGGTGTAGAGTGGTAAAACAGCACTGGTCATCCAAAGGGAGTATATTCTTGTCCGGAGATTATGTAAAAGAAAAAAATCACCGCTTCCGCATGGTGCAGGTAAAAAACAGGAGGATTTTTATTGCCAAAAAGCCATAAACAATAAAATTGTGATCACAAGAATTAAAAATCAAAGCAGCATGGGAGAGAGGTACCGCCCGATGCGTTTCGACCCAGTTGAAGACCATTGGGACGAAACGCGTCGGCAGGTAACTCTCTCCCATGCTGCTTGTGAAATTCTTTGTTGTTTTTTATATTCTGCCTAAAACATCAATGATGTTCTTCATTTTTTTTGAACATCGTTGATGTTTTCGTTTATATTGTCTAAATCACGATTGCACCCCATTATCTCCCCGATGAGGTTCTGGGCACTTTCACTTGTGAAATGAGTTTCTTCTTCCACAACATCCACATCACCTAAAAGAAAAAAAACACACCATGTATTATAAATATGCAGGCATCCATCTATTACCTGAAGCTGTGGTCTCAGACACTCACCTGTTGTGGTGACAATTTTGCCCACTTCATAAACCTCTCCTTCCTCCACATCCTCTGCTTGTGTTTTGATGACTTCCCCTTCTTTAGGAGGTGGGGGGTCCCTGGTGTCCTCAGATGTCCCAAGTCTTTTCTCCCCTATGTGAATAAAAAAAAGGTATACTTAGCACACAGATATTTGGGGGCAGAAATAGGAATATGAAACATTGCTTGGAAGTGTCGTACAATTGTCTGTTTTGGCAGAGTTCCAAGCTGAAGACATTTTTAGTTTCTTTCTAAAGCTGGAATACTTACCTTTTTTGTACAAGTTTCACATATGGAGACACCCCTAGTATCCACTGGAGCACCTGTGTGGGACACCCTAAAAAGTTTGTTCTGGTGTCCCACACTAGTGCACCTGCGTCCAGATGTGTAAATAGCTTCTGAGTGTGCTCTCCTTACACTGAATCAAGTTTGCATTTCATTCTAGTTACAAACCCATCTAGACAACAATGTCATAAACTTCTTTGAATACAAATAGGCATGACCAAATGTAGTTAACCTGCATATGCCAAAAATATTGTATTAGTGGGCGAACGAACAATGTTTCCTACGAACAATTACTGTGCCCACGAACATGAAAGTTGCCATTTTAGACTGTACAACAGTTAAGAAAAGCACATGGAGCAGCATGCAAATAATACTAAAATAGAAACACACAACAAATACTTACTTTTTAGAAGCAGTTTCCGGATCTTTCTGTACTGATCATGCCCTCAGTTTGAGGTCTGACCATCGTTTCCTCAGTTGATCCTTGGATCGCGTACCCCAAAATTCTTCTGCAGACTTTTCACAACTTTAGTCATGATCTTGGCCTTTCTCACATTTTTGTTGGGGTAAGGTCCATGCTTCCCATCATAGTCGGCCCTCTTCAAGATGTCCACCATCTCCACTATCTCTATAAAGGACATATTTGAGGCCTTAAATCTCCTCTGGGACCGTTATGTTCTTGGCTCTGGGCTTTCCTCATTGCTGCTCTCCTCTGCATGTACCTGCTGTGTCTCCACCATGTTCTCTACCCAAATGGAAATGGGCAGAAGAACTCTGGACAGCCGCACTCCAAAGAAAGTTTCTTATGCCTTTTATTGTAGACAAGGTCACATAGTACAAAGTACAAACCACAGCAAAGTGATACAGGAAAAACTGACGCGTTTCACACTATAATAAGTGGCATAAGAAACTTTCGTCAGAGTGCGGCTGTCCAGAGTTCTTTCACCCATTTCCATTTGTACATGCATTAGCCAGCAGCTGGGGCTCTTTGTCTCTAGAGGAGAAGGATTTGTCTCAGTGGATCTACCTAGAGCGGTGGTGTTTTCTTCTCTCTATGTTCTCTGTAGTTAAACAGGTGGAAATGGTTTTAAAAGGGGAGTGAAAATACTTTCAGTGTCAATTAGTGAAGTGATAACTAATTATTATGTAAAACATCAACAAAATGCAAAATGAAAACTTGTATAAGTATAGTAGTGAAATACACAGTGATAACCGGTAGGTTAAATAGGAGAAATTCAAGCACTTGACACCTTATTCAAAAGGAAAAAACAGGCACATATAAATCAATACAAGAAATCTCAATAGCCTAGGTAAGTGGTTTAACACAACTAATATTCAATGGGAATGGGGGCCAAGGTGGGGGGCATCAAAATCCTGTGCATAGCGGAATAGATATCCCTAATAGTTATCATCCATATACAGAACATTGCGTCTGTGTTACTCTTTAACTCCTGACTCCATTCAGTAATACTTCAATTTTACTGAATTACATGTAATAATACTCTAATTTAATCACGTCACATGTGCATCTAGTACTAAATATATATGTCACTTCTTTCATAGAACCTTTTTATGAATCTCTGTTGTTTTGCTTGTTCTCATTTTTATAGGTCCCAAGTTTTTAGGTTTTTCACATTTCTTTCGCCCGTGCATTTTGCGGGTCTATACATTAAGAATGTTCAGTGAATATACATATAACATGTACCGTTCACATATGTCTATATTTGTATATGATGTTGTGTTGGGAGGACTTCCGGGACCGGGACCGCACTATCACATTAGAATTAGACATTTGTAGCGTGGATCGCTGCTGTGTTCGCGTTCCACGCTTATATTTGTTTGGCCTCCGTTTCCTGTTTCCTCTGACATACAGATTCAGAGCGTCCCATCGTCACTGCCACATCATGTGATCATCACATGACTATTAGAACAAATGGGATGGACGCTCTGCCTATTGGTGATCAGAAGTGAGGCTTGGTTCATTACCATCTTCCTGTGGATATGATTGGCCACAAAACACCATGTGACCGCTGAGTCATGGATGACGCTGCCGAACCCGGAAGTCGTCCCGTGTAACAGCGCTGAACAGCTGTTACATCCCATTTATGTTTTACTATATAAAGCGCAGTTGTGTGGGGGGCTTACTCATACCCCAGCAGAAGCCTTTGGAGGCGAAACGCGTCGGGTTTCTATGATTATACCCCACCACTATCCACTGCGCTGTTTTTATACTTTTTTTTATGCCGGTTTTTTATATTGAGCCGAGTTTTTACTGCCCCCCGCTTGTAAAAAATTCTTTTCGGAGTATATTGCTCAATAAAGTGCTCTTATGCGTTTTTGCACATTAAGGATTTACACTATGTGGAGGTTTCTCTCTCTTTCTTGATTATTTACATACATGATGGACTTCTGAGCAAACGGTCATTTGGCGACCGAAACCGCATCCTGGGGACCTCGATCTCCAAGCTGGCTCTTCAGTTGAGGACTGCTGACAAGACGTTCCACGAGTCTTCCCACAAGCCTTCATCTCACACCGTTTGACGGTACATGCTCGTTTGACTCACCGCCACGGCCTGTGAGTCCACCTGATCTGGTAAGGGCATCCTTTTGCTTTTTCTTTCTCCTGGTGGGAATCATCCACATGAGTCAAGATTCAGCGTATCTATCAGGACCCCTCTTAAACAACCTCTAATTACCTCTGGAGAAGACGGTTGATACCTTGTTATTTGTGGGACTGAATGGGACAGTCCCATCTTATCATTTGAGAGACTCTTGAGTTTCCATCTATGTCTGTCCTCCCTTAAGGATTTTGATGCCCCCCACCTTGGCCCCCATTCCCATTGAATATTAGTTGTGTTAAACCACTTACCTAGGCTATTGAGATTTCTTGTATTGATTTATATGTGCCTGTTTTTTCCTTTTGAATAAGGTGTCAAGTGCTTGAATTTCTCCTATTTAACCTACCGGTTATCACTGTGTATTTCACTACTATACTTATACAAGTTTTCATTTTGCATTTTGTTGATGTTTTACATAATAATTAGTTATCACTTCACTAATTGACACTGAAAGTGTTTTCACTCCCCTTTTAAAACCATTTCCACCTGTTTAACAACAGGAGTTTCACCATTCACTAGCGCCACACTTTTTTACTTTCAATTTTCATGTGCAACAGTCTTATTGCTGTGTCGGCTGCTTTATTCACATTTAGGAGTTGGCGCAATTTTTACACCTTTCTTTTTTACGTTTCTCTATGTTCTCTACCCACTGCGCTGAAAGAGAAGGGGCGGGGAATACATTAGAACGAACTTCAGGGGTGGGCGGAGTTTCACGCATGCGCAGTGTATATAAAGCGTAACACACATGCATCATACATATGATCTCTGAGAGGAGGACGGAGTATCGTACGCGACGATCGTTATAATGAAGGTATAATTTTAACTTGGTGCATCAGTGGCCTATACTGCTTATAGATTGAGGCCTATATTGGGTCAAGATTAGGAGAGTTTCGCCTGACATTAGCGTTTGTCTTGTGTTGTGTCTTGCATAGAAAATGGATGGGTTCAAAGACCACAGCTTCCTCCCAATATTCATAAATAAATACAGGGAGCTGCCCTGTCTGTGGCAGGTCAAACATCCACATTATAATAACAAAATAAAGAGGCAGGCAGCACTGGAGAAACTGCTGGAGTTGGTGAAGCTGCAGATACCCACGGCAGACATCAACTATTTAAAAAAAAAAATTGGTGGCCTGAGGAGCACATATAATCGTAAGTGTACTAAGGTCCAGAAATCCATGAGATCAGGAGCAGCAGCAGATGACATTTATGTCCCCAGTCTGTGGTACTATGACAGACTGCATTTTCTGGCAGACCAGACTGAAGTCAGGGAATCCCTCTCAACCCTTCCTTCCACACTTCCTTCCACCCCAGCTGAGGCTTCCGATGCCCACCCTGGGCCTTCCAGCCAGAAAGAAGTGGAAGAGCCCAGCTTGAGCCAGGTAAAGCATTGTTCAACATATTTCTTGTCGTAAAGTAAATGATGTGAAATAGATGTTATTATTGATCACTAATTGCTGATTTAATAAAGTGTTTTACATATCAATAGACAGTAGTAGCCACAAAGGTTTGGGACAAGAATGAAAAATGCTGGGGTCAGAATGATAGTCTTTTCTATTTGTTAACATTCAATTTGCAACAGTCATGAGCTGAAAATTGTGTGTGATTGATGAACAAAATACTAAAACTATGTCCCTTTTTCTTACATAGGAAAGCCTCAGCCAGGAGGAGGCTGTGGAATGTGGCAGACAGGAGGATTCTGTGAAGTGTGGCAGCCAGGAGGAGGCAGGGGTTAGTGGCAGCCAGAAGGTGGCAGGGGTTAGTGGCAGCCAGGAGGTGGCAGGGCCCAGTAGCCTGACACAATCTCAGGTCCCTCCCCTCCGCCTTCCACAAAAAAGGGCCAGGAAGGGGAGTAATGTGGAGGAGGCAGCACTCAGGCTGATTAGGGAGGCTAATGCTGCCCTCAGAACCCCCCTCAATCCTCAAGAGGCCTCTGCCTCCATGGCAGCCTGCAAAATGCAGGACATGGAGGAGGGCCAACGCATCATGTGTGAGGAAATTATTTATCTCACATTAAAAAAGGGGTTGAGGGGCCAAATCACACACAATACCCACCTGTGTGAGTTGGACCATCCTCCTCCTTCACCTCCTGCCACACCTCCAACACCACAGCCACAGCCTAGAAGCAAGCGTGTAAGGAAGACAAGAAAGTGATGGCCTGGGTTCAGTCTGGTGTGGCAAAAGATGCAAGCTGTTGTATGACCACAGCCTGGGGACATAGATGTCATCTGCTGCTGTTCCTTATCTCTTGGAGTCCTGGACCGGATTGTGCTCACTATTATATGGACTCCTCAGGCCACCAATTTTGGCTGGCAAATAATTGATGTGTGCCCTGGGGTACAAAGGCTTTGCCAATTTCAGAAGTTTCTCCAGCGCTGCCTTCCTCTTTATTTTGTTATGACCCATAATAAATGGATTTTTTTTTTAAAGAAATACTTGCCTATGTGTTTAACTTCAAAAAGGACAGTTTGTTTGTGAGCAGGCAGGTACATTTCCAAAATACAATGTCAAATTAACAAGGGACACCAACACCAAACAACCTCCCTGAGATTAAAAAATACAAGATAATATTGGTGTTTTGGTGACTTGACACACAAAATGAGCAAAAAATATTAGGGAAAAAATAAAACAGGAGATCTTGATTGAACCCCCCCTCCCAAAAAAAAAAAATCCCTATAAAAACAAAAATATAAAATTATTCTGGAGATCTGATGAAAAAAAAATTATATTCAGAAGATCACGAGAAATAATAAAGAAATCAGTTTGTGAGAACTCGGTGTGAATATGAGCAGCAAAACAACTTCATTCTTCTAGCATTCTAAAGAAGAAGAGAATGTGCTGCATTAAACTATTTACAAAATGGCAACGTGACGAATGTGCTATCTCCATTATGAACGGTAGTTTTACCAGACCGAGCGCTTCCGTCTCGTAATTTATTCTGAGCATGCGTGGCACTTTGTGTGTTGGTATTGTCTACACAGGATTGGAATTTACACAAACAGATTTTGTTGTCAGAAAATTTGAGAACCAGATATCAAATTTTGTGCAACAGAAATTCTGATGGAAACTGTCCGATGGAGCCTACACAGAATTTCCGACAAAAGGCTCCCATTGAACATTTTCCGTCGGGAAATCTGACTGTGTGTACGAGGCATTAGAGTTCCTCAGTGCTTGAAATTGTGTAGACGAGGGGTGCATGGGCGGAGCATAGCGGAGCAGACATGCATTGTTAGAGCTCCGCACCGCTGAGGAGAGAAGAGAAGGACAAAGCGGAGCCTGCAGGCTCAAAAGGTATACATTTGAACCTTTTTGCCCCAGGGAACAAACTGTGAAAGTTTGGGCAGGAAATATGGTACTGGGAGGAAGCCGTGGCAGAAATAAAAATCACCTCACAAAGAGCTCACAGGCACTCACTGCAACTAAAGCAGCTCCAGTCACCTCACAATATACAGCATCAGGGCGCTCTCACAGACAGAAAATGTCACAGCAAGACTCTCCATTTGAGTCAGATACAGAACAAATCCTCTCACAAACTTCTCCACAAGCCTCCTCAGCATCCCCAGTAATATTATTACATTTTGAAAAGATGCTTCATAAGGCTTTAACACAAACCTCAGACCAAATAACAAACAGCCTAACCAAAGAAATAAGAGAGCTGGGAAACCGCACCGCAGCCTTAGAAATAAAAATGGATGAAATTGAAATTACAACCCAAGAAAATATAACAGAATTGGAACAATTAAAAGAAGAGAATTTAATACTTCAAACTAAGCTCGAAGATTACGAAAATAGAGCCAGACGTTCAAACTTGCGCATAAGGGGAATACCTGAAACTGTGACAGACCTGCAATCTACTATTACTGCTCTATTATAAGAACTAAAGCCAGATATCCCTATTGAACGTTTAGAACTGGACAGATTACACAGAGCCCTCACAGCCAAAAAGAAAGATGGACCCCCGCGTGATATAATCACAAAATTTCATTATTACAGAACGAAAGAACAAATACTAATTGCTGCAAGAGAAAAAAAGGAACTTATTTTTCAAGGACACAATTATCAAATTTTTGCTGACCTATCCCAACTTACTATTACTAAAAGACGATCCATGAAACCCCAACTAATGGAACTGCAACACCACAACATTATGTATCAATGGGGCTTCCCCTTTTCAGTCAGATTTAATTACCAAGGTACAATTTACAGAAGCAGATGAACTACAACAAACCCTTTTAAAATTAAATCTGACAGAACCCACAAGCAGCAACTCTCCCACACGCAGAAGAATGGCATCATCTTCACCTTCAGGCAGCACCCAGAAAATTTCAGAACAAAATGGGAATCATCATTCTCACAAAAGAGGCCGTTATGCCACATCATCCATGGACCAAGAAGATTCAATGGACTGACATCCTAATTCCTGATATCTCTTCATTTATTATACTAAGAGATGGTTCTCTATAAAAAACCTGTATTTATAACTGAATGTAACTGCATTCTGATAGTCACACACTGTGTGGGATCATGTTACATTCCAGTTATATTTCTTATTACTTCTGATTCATATAGCCTTAGAATATATAAGTGAAATAAGGAAATTCTTGTTCAGTTATATATTTTCAGGTAATAACAATAGATTTATTACTTTTTAGGACAAATATGTTCAATAATCCAGAAGTAATGGAAGCTTTTTCTTTCTTTTCTTAAAACAAATATATTATTACCTAACTAGTTCCTAGAACTATGTTTTTGTTTATTCTAATCTGAAGCAATACAACCTCAATTTTATGAGTTAACATATCTAAACAGTTACATATGAATAAAATATGTAATTGTTTACTCTAAAATAGTTAAAATCCCAAAATAATTCAAACTATCTTCATCAATACCAAAGTTATTAACAGTACCTTTCTAACTGAATTATTTAGCCTAGGGCAAGACTAACCATATACAACCACCCTGGAATAAATAATTTCAACAAAAACTATATTCTGCACTCCAATTAATGAATCATCATTTTGATGTCTTTTGACATAGCACTTCTCTCCTGTAAGCGGAAGATCCGTGTACCCCCATTAGCCCTCCTCATTCTCCCAACCATATTATGTGGGAGTGTGACGAAGGCACTTATTCCCCTGAGAGAGATATTTATTCTCTTGCACGGGTAAATTGTGATTACTTGCAAAAAATAATTTATACAATGTATCATCTATTCTCATATGTTTTTTGTTTACTCTTTACTCCAGAATTCACTGGTTTCTTTTCTATCTTTTCATCTCTTCAGTCCACACAGGTTGATCTGCGCAGTCAGCTCTGCATAACAAAAAGTAAGTCAAAACTATTTGATCTATTGCCATGGCACCACTGAATATACTTTCCCTGAATGTTCAGGGAATAAATGTCCCTCAAAAAAGGACCAAAGCCTTCCGTACTTTCCATAACAAGAAGGCTCACATAGTATGCCTCCAAGAAACACACTTCACCAAAGATTCTACTCCAAAATATATTTCTCCTTTTTATCAACAAATTTACACGGCTTCTGCCTGTACCAAACAAAGGGGAACTCTAATTGCATTTCACCGATCCACACCATTCACCTTATCATCAGAAATTAAAGACCCAGAAGGTAGATACCTGATACTCATGGGATTATATAATGGATACAGCAATCACGGTGATTTCCTACTACGCTCCTAACAAACAACCTACACCATTCCTCTCACATATATTACAAGTGATTAATACACACAAAATAGGAACAGTGATAATGTGCGGGGATTCGAACCAGGTCCTCCTCCCATTTCTAGATAAATCACCTTTTACACCATCCAAAATAACCTCTAGATTACCTTTTTCTCAACTTCTTTCCAAATACAATCTGGTAGATTCGTGGAGAGAAAGTAACCCAATGAAAAAGAAATGCACTTATTTCTCGCACCCTCATCAAACCTTCACCAGAATAGATCATATTTTTCTAACAATAGGAATGATACCAGAAATTATTGCATCAGATATAATTCCGATTCCGTGGTCTGACCATAATGCAGTATACACTACTATAGCCTCAGCCATACCAAAAGCGCATGACCCAACGTGGTACTTACCGGACATAATGCTCAAACACCCACTACATCAGATGGCCATTGAACAAGCTTTAAAGGAATACATATCAATTAATAATACAACAGACATTTCCCCAATAACACTGTGGGAAGCTCATAAGCCTGTCTTGCGTGGTACAATACAAAGACAAATGGCACTATTTAAACGGGAACGCAAAAATCTAGCAAAAAAACTAGAACTCAATTTTAATGCAGCCTACATATCATTCCAAGATAATCCATCTCAGAGTACAAAATCTCATCTGGAAAAATCTAGATTGGAATACGATCTATTTCTCACTGAGTCAGTTGATAAATCCCTCAAACGCTCCAAACACAATTTCTACATGAATACAAACAAACCAGGTACATATTTGGCTCGGGCATTAAATTCAACTAACAAATCTTTCAAACCAATACGTTTGAAATTATCAAAAAATGTTTATACTTGTAATCCAGTTAAAATAGTCCATAAATTTCACTCACATCTCGCAACTTTATACAAGACAAACAATGAATTTAATCCTACAGAGGTTGAATCCTTCTTCTCAAAAATAACCTTACCTGAGTTGTCTCAGAATCAAAAAAGCAGTTTGGATGAGCCTATAACTATAGATGAAGTTGCTAACGCCATAAAAGACCTAAAACTTACCAAAAGACCAGGCCCAGACGGCTACTCGGCTTTATACTATAAAACATTCTCAGAAATACTCTCTCCCATTCTCACTGAAACTTTTAACAAACTTCTAGAAGGACATTCTTTTCTGCAAGAAACACTAATGGCAATTGTTTGTATGATCCCAAAACCCCTTTCTGATGATACTTCCTGTGTGAATTATTGGCCTATCTCTCTGTTAAACCTTGATATTAAATTATTAGAAAAAATAATAGCAAAACGCCTCAATAGCATTATAGGAAAATTAATACATAGAGATCAAGTAGGCTTCATGCCAAATAGACAGGCAGGCGATAATATACGCAGGGCAGTGTTATTGGCACATATTGCTAAAAAACTGAAAATCCCTTTATGTTTTCTATCTCTCGATATTAAGAGGGCATTTGACACAGTATTCTGGCAATATATGCAATATTCATTACAAAAATGGGGTTTTGGACCCCACTTTTTAACATGGATCAAAGCATTATATAATAAACCCAAAGCCTATATAAAATATGCTGGATACAAATCTGAAGCCTTTAATATCGAAAGAGGTACCCGGCAGGGTTGCCCATTATCTCCCTTATTATTTGCCCTTATACTCGAACCCATGGCCCAATACATCAGAACAAACCAAACTATAACTGGCATTGAAGTAGGAGGTATTACACACAAATTATGTATATTTGCAGACGATATATTACTTTTTCTATCATCACCACAGGTCTCTGGTCCTAACTTAATACCAGCTCTTGATGGATTTGCAGCCCTATCCGGCCTTATGATTAATCCTAAGAAATGCCTAGTGCTTAATATTTCGTTCACAAACATGGAATTGATCCCGGCTAGGGCTGCACTCCCATTCACATGGGCAGAAAAATCAATCCCATATCTTGCAATTCATTTAACAGCATCTCATTCTGACTTATTCTCAACCAATTATCCTCCTGTATTAAGACAGATCACAAATCTAATAAAACAATGGTCGCAACTTCCTTTATCCTGGATAGGGAAGATTAATGCAATCAAAATGACTATTCTACCCAAATTGCTTTATCTATTCAGAGTCCTCCCTACTCCAATTCCTTCCTATTTTTTGAGAATAGTACAAAAAAGAGCAACTTCATTTATATGGGGCTCTTCTAAACCACGTATACCTATACACACACTACATCTTCCCAAAAATAAAGGAGGCCTGGGATACCCTAATTTTACTAACTACTACAGAGCAGCACATTTGGCCAGTCTGTCCAAATACCATGCAAAACAGGAAATCCCATTATGGGTATTTATAGAGGCTTCAGAAAATGACCCTCTATTAATATCAAACTTGTTATGGCTTGATCCTAAAGACCGCTTTAAAATTCATAATCCCATAACTAAACACTTTTTATCTCTCTGGAATAAACTAAAAACCAAATATCAGTTACAATCTCCACACAATCCTCTCCTTTCTTTTATCAGAAATCCGGCCTTTTATCCGGCATGGATCTACCCAAATTCTTTTAAAGCTTGGACAAAATCAGGCATTCAGACACTAAATGACTTCATAGCATCTAAATCATTCCTTTCATTCCCATCGCTTAGAGAAAAATATGATCTACCAAACTCTGAGATATTTAGATATCTCCAAATCAAAAATTTCTATACACCATTCCTAAAGGGGGATACACCATTATCCCAATTATCCATTTTTGAATCAATCTGTACAAAAGATCCTTTTGCTAAAGGTACAATTTCATCACTTTATAATCAATTATATGGAGTAGTAAATCTTAATAGACCCTCTTACGTTCAGAGGTGGGAGGAGGACCTGGGACGAACTTTAGAAGACACGGACTGGTCTAACATATGGCTCACATCTAAGTCATCTTCACCCAACATCTTAGCACTGGAGACAAATTATAAAGTCCTAACTCGCTGATACCTTGTACCTGCTAGAGTGGCAAAATATTCACCTAATACCTCAGCTCTTTCTTTTCGAGGATGCCCAGAAATAGGCACACATTTACACATATGGTGGACGTGCCCAGTAATCCAAACCTTCTGGAAGGAAGTCTTCGTGATTGCATCTAAAATATTTAAAAAAATAATACAACCAGATCCATATATAACTTTACTTAATCTAAAACCGGAATGGTTAACACTCTCTCAATTCAAACTTATGATCCAACTAACAACGGCTGCAAAGCAAACAGTGGCCAAGGCATGGAAATCTCCTACATTGGTACTAGCAGAAACAATTCACAGAATGAATAATACAATGTCCCATGCTAAGATGGTAGCCATCGATCAAAATCAAATTCCAAAATTTGAAAAACTTTGGCATCCTTGGATAAAACAACAGTTCCTGTCAAATTTCAATGACTCTGTCCTGTTGCCATGGTAACAGATTAAATGACTTACAGAGACACCCATTCTAAGGCTTCAAAGAGAACTAAAAAGAATAATAAACTGACGAGCGGGACAACCTTGTGGACCATACCTCTGCCTTTCTACCCTTTTTCTTCTTTCTCTTTCCTTTTCTCCACCTTACGATTAAAGCTCATTATCAGAATTTATTTGACCTATATACACTCTACCTGTAAACAATATGTATAGTAGGTATAAATCATTTAAATACCTACAAAAGTAACTAAGGAAATGATATATATCTTTAATTTAGGTTTACGTGAACCCAAGGTTTAATATTTGAAATTTCATGATATTTACCTATATAAACCCTACTGTAAAACAATGAGCTTACTTTATAGATCCTTGTAAACTTACTTTATGTATCTTTATAATATTGTATACTCAATAAACTTCTTTTGACAAGGAAATTGTGTAGACGAGATCCCGGGGGGAAACCTGGGATTACCCAGAATCGGGGTTAGGGGTGACGTTTTAGTTGTTAGGGAAGTTTGTAGGACAACTTGAGAACACTGCTGCAGAGGGTGTGATTTTAGTTCTGAGGGTAGGGAGTTACTGCACCATAGTGCATTCCTCAGGGGAATAGCAGTTTGATGCTGTTCTATTTGTGCTCATAATTTGGACCCATGGTGCCGTTGCCAGTCGATAACCCTGCCCTGCCCCCGTCTGACCGACTGTTACACCTTGTATGTCTGGGTTCAATCTGATCTTAGATAGGAAGGGTTCTAAGGAGAGGGCAAATAGGAGGGGGGACAACGGGCATCCCTGCCTCGTCCCATTGGTTATTGGGAAAGGGTCAGACAGAACTCCACTTGCCTTTACCTGGGCTGTTGGGTTGGAATATATTCCAGCTATCCGACTGAGCATAACCTCCCCCAGACCAATATGCCTGAGTACCGCAAACATAAATGTCCAGTTTACCCGGTCAAATGCCTTTTCAGCGTCAGTGTTTAGAAATATACATGGGGTATTCATGGACCATGCAACATATAGCAGATTCAAAACTTTAGAGGAACTGTCCCTAGCCTCCCTGGAAGGGATGAAGCCAACCTGGTCAAGATGTATAAGTTTCTGGAGGTGTTGTGCCAATCGGGTAGACAAGATGTTAGTGAATAGCTTGAGGTCCACATTCAGAAGTGATATGGGCCTTTAACTACCACATGCTGCCCAGTCTTTCCCTTTCTTAAATAATGAGGTTGGAAGCCTGATCCCCAGTCAGGCTATCAAAAAATAGGGGCATATTGGACTATTACGGTACAGTAATTGTGGGTAAAAGTATAAAGCATATAACAGCAAAAGTAAAAGTTAAAATTCATTTAATTGATGCAGAGAACAAAAACAGTGGTAATGCGATAAAACATAGTAAAAGTGCAGGTGTAACACCAATGGGTTGATTAGTATACAGTACAACACACAATCTCAGATATTATATTCCTCGACTAGTTTCGCGGACATAAGCCGCTTCGTCAGGAGGGAATCTGAAGATGGTTTATTCTGACTAAACCTGAACCTAGCAAATAGAAGACATACAATGAGGTTTATCAACATAAATGGTTAATACAAATTATGTTCCAGCATCAAAATTAACAAAGGGGTAATAAAAAATTGCGGGGGAAAAAGGAGCAAATCTGCTTACCCATGTCCCAACAGACCCCAGGCGCAAGGCCCCACCACCAGAGGATGATCTCCCACGGCGACCTGGGGGAGCTAAGGAGATGACAGGGATAGTAAGAATAAAATGTATATTGTGCAGAAGTAAGGTAACCTAAATGACCACACGCAGGAAGTGAAGCATGTAATAATAAAGATAATAATAGTGATGATGAGGATGATGAAGAGAGAATAATTAATGAATGATGTGAAAGGTGAAATTTAATTACGTTGCAGTGTACAAAGAATAAGAAGGAATGCATAAGGTGAACAACGAAGATGGGAACAGTAGGCATATAAAGTGTTATAAAGTATAGAGGTGTAAGAGGTGACATGTGAAGGAAATTGGACAGGGGAGAGGAGGAGAAGGGAAAATTGGGGTGGGGCAGGGGATGGTGGGGAATGGAGGGAGGAAGGTGAAGGGAATGGAGAGGAAAAACCAGAGGGGAGGAAAGGGGGGGGGAGAAGTGGGGGAAGGGGGAGAAGGAATCGGGGAGAGGGAGGGGGGAGGAAGGAAGGGGGGGGAAACAAGGGAAGGGAAGGAAAGGAGGTGACAGTGTGGTGCTGTGAATTGAAAAGGGGGCATAAGGGTACCTGATACTGGTATGAGCATGGAAGGGTTCCCAGGGGAGGCACCCTGCCAGCGGCTGATGCCACAGTAAGGTAGATGGGAAGATACTAAGGACTGCAAACGACGGGTGAACACATAACAAAGCATGTTCATCCCAGTCTAGAGCATCTAAGAGGGAAAAAACACTGTATTAGATATAACCAATTCTAGTGCCCAGGGGGATGGGACTTGAGTATAAAGATAAATTAGGTAATTGCCTCAAACTTACGATAGGCTGGCTATGGTATATTGACCTGGGGACCAAGGACCGGACCGTCAAACAAACAGGCAGAGCCCCTTTCCCTTCTCCCCCCCCCTGGTTTTTCCTCTCCATTCCCTTCACCTTCCTCCCTCCATTCCCCACCATCCCCTGCCCCACCCCAATTTTCCCTTCTCCTCCTCTCCCCTGTCCAATTTCCTTCACATGTCACCTCTTACACCTCTATACTTTATAACACTTTATATGCCTACTGTTCCCATCTTCGTTGTTCACCTTATGCAATCCTTCTTATTCTTTGTACACTGCAACGTAATTAAATTTCACCTTTCACATCATTCATTAATTATTCTCTCTTCATCATCCTCATCATCACTATTATTATCTTTATTATTACATGCTTCACTTCCTGCGTGTGGTCATTTAGGTTACCTTACTTCTGCACAATATACATTTTATTCTTACTATCCCTGTCATCTCCTTAGCTCCCCCAGGTCGCCGTGGGAGATCATCCTCTGGTGGTGGGGCCTTGCGCCTGGGGTCTGTTGCGACATGGGTAAGCAGATTTGCTCCATTTTCCCCCGCAATTTTTTATTACCCCTTTGTTAATTTTGATGCTGGAACATAATTTGTATTAACCATTTATGTTGATAAACCTCATTGTATGTCTATTTGCTAGGTTCAGACTGTTTAGTCAGAATAAACCATCTTCAGATTCCCTCCTGATGAAGCGGCTTATGTCCGTGAAACTAGTCGAGGAATGTAATATCTGAGATCGTGTGTTGTACTGTATACTAATCAACCCATTGGTGTTACACCTGTACTTTTACTATGTTTTATCGCATTACCACTGTTTTTGTTCTCTGCATCAATTAAATGAATTTTAACTTTTACTTTTGCTGTTATATGCTTTATATTGTTACCCACAATTACTGTACCGTAATAGTCCAATATGCCCCTATTTTTTGGTAGCCTGACTGGGGATCAGGCTTCCAACCTCATTATTTATTGATTTCTGGATGATGGTACATATGTATTATTGCTGCTACCTTAACATTTCATTATAGAGGCCACTCATTTATTTCTTTCCCTTTCTTGTGGATCACTGAGATATGGGCACCTAGGGTGTCTCTGGCAAATACAATACCGGAGCCCACCGCATTAAATAGTGTGATCATATGTGGACCTAGTATTGGAAGAAGCGTTTTATAATATTGTAAAGTATAGCCATCGGGACCTGGGACCTTCCCTGGTTTCATTGTCCCTATGGCTTGTTGGAGTTCCAGCAGGGTTATAAGAGAGTTCAATTCTGCCCGGTTTTCCGGGGGGAGAGTATATATTCCGGCTATCTGACTGAGCATCACCTCCCCCAGACCAATATGTCTGAGTACAGCAAACATAAATGTCCAGTTTACCCGGTCAAATGCCTTTTCGGCCTCTGTGTTTAGAAATATATATGGGGTATTCGTGGACCGTGCAACATACAGTACCTGACCGCGAGATTGTGTTTCCAGCGTGATACCATTGCGCTAGTTCTCAGCGACAGGGTACTGTGCATGTCGGGCTGGCTCACTCATCGGGAAAGGAAAACTTTTTTTTCCTTTCGCGATGAGTGACAGGCAGTGCTGACAGCTGTCTGGTATGAATCCTGAGGGGGAACGCCGCGCCAAATTTTTAATGAAAAAACTGCCGTGGGTTCCCCCCTGGGGTCACGCCCCCTTATGACGCCAGAGTCCCTGCGCATGCTGGGACCGTGACGTCACAAGGGGCGGGGTCACTGCCTATAAAAATGGCTCCGCAGCTCACACAAAGCATTCCAGCCGGAGAGAGCGTTGTGTCAACATCGGAAGAAGAGAAGAAGCGACAAGACATCGGCGACAAGACAGCGGCGACAAGACAGCAGCAGCAGACCGTGCCCCTGCTGGCAAAAGAGCTGGAAGAAGATAGCGGAGGGGCCCGTGAGAAGAGGCGGAACACCGGGAGAAGTCAGAAGAAGACCCCCCCGAAGTCGGAAGAAGACCCCGGAGCTGCCTAATAAATTACTCTTAAAATCTGTGTAGTGTGTTTTTTTTTAATTGACACTTTTCCCTAGGTGAATGGGTAGGGGTACCATGTACCCCATACTCATTCACATAGGGTGGGGGGCCGGGATCTGGGGGCCCCCTTATTAAAGGGGGCTCCCGGATTCCGATAAGCCCTCTGCCTGCAGACCCCGACAACCAACGGTGTCTCTGGCAAATACAATACCGGAGCCCACCGCATTAAAAATAGTGTGATCATAGGTGGACCCAGTATTGGAAGAAGCATTTTATAATATTGTAAAGTATAGCCATTGGGACCTGGGGCCTTCCCTGGTTTCATTGTCCCTATGGCTTGTTGGAGTTCCAGCAGGGTTATAGGAGAGTCTAATTCTGCCCGGGTTTCCGGGGGGAGAGATGGTAGTTGAGAGGACATAATATAGTCCTCCATATCTGATTGGGGTGATGTCGCCAGTGGTAAGTTGTACAAGTTGGAATAGAAACTTTTGAACTCTTGAGTGATATGTGTAGGTAGGACCACTCTTTGACCACCTGTCGTGATGATGTGGGGGATATATGTGGAGAGTTTATGTTCTCTAATCATTCTTGCCAGCAATTTGCCATATTTGTCCCCCGATTCATAGGTTGCTCTGCGGCAAAACTGTAATGCCGCCTTAGCTCTGTAATGGAGTAGGTCAGTGATCTGTTTCCTGAGAATTGTTAAGTCAGCCTCTAAAGACTGTGGAGGGGGCGTGTTTGTGTCTAGATTCAGTAGCGACTAGTTTCTGCAGCAGTCGGGAGAGTTGTTCAGTGCGTTCCCGTTTAATGCGGGCACCATACTTGATGAGGATCCCTCTGATGACCGTTTTGTGGGCTTCTCACAGGATCCCTGGGTCACAGTCTGGTTGGTCATTTTCCTGAAAATAAAAGTTCAGCGCTCTAGTCAATACCTCTGGGGTTTGCAGGAGCTCTCATTAAGAAGCCAAAATCGATGTCTAAGTGATGAGGTGTTGGACAGGTTGTAGGTCAGGAATATAGGTGCGTGGTCTTACCACGCCCTGTTGCCTATTGATGTAGCACCCATGGCATGTAGCTGAGTGTGGGGGTTTAAAAAGTAATCTATTCTGGTATATACCTGATGCATGGGAGAGTAAAATGTGTAGTCGCGCTCTCCCAAACATTGCAAGAGCCAGATATCTATCAGTTGGGTTTTGTGCAGCGTCTTAGCCAGTCGTTTGAGCTGATTCAGTTGGATGAACGATTTGCCCGAAGAAGAGTCTACCGAGGGGATCAAGGGGGCATTGAAGTCCCCGCTGAGGACCAGTTGTCCTTTCCTAAATTCCTGAAGTTTCTCTATAGCATCATTCAGGAATGTGGCCTGGTGTTCGTTGGGGGCATATATCGTTGCTAGTGTCACCTGTATGTCACCCAGTAGGCCCTTAAGGAAAACATATTGTCCCGTTGGATCTATCATAGAGCTATGGCATTGCCAAGGGATTTTACTGGATATCAGTATGGAGACCCCTTTGGATTTGTACGTCACGGGGTAAAATCTATTTTGCAGATACCGGAGTTTGTTATGTTTGAAATGCATCTCTTGGATAAATGCAATGTCTGTGTGAGATTGTTTCAGGTCATCTAACAGCATGCGTCTTTTCTCTGGCATGTTGAGGCCTTTTGCGCTAAGTGACATCACTTTAATACTGTTTAACGCCATGGCATGGTGGGAGGGAGGGGGAGGTTAAAAGTCAAAAAGTAAGGAGAAGGAATAGAGGGGAGTAGTATAGAGAGAAAGAGTGAGTTGGAATAAAGAGAAAAGTAAATCAGACAGTAAAGAGTTAGATGGAGAAAACATGGCCTAATGCCCTGTGTCTTTTAAAAAGTATGTTTTCTGCATACGCCACCCGGGAGGTTGTATGGCACCCCCCAGGAAGATATGCTATCCTATCTGGGAGAGGGGTAGGACAAGGCACAAGAGGTGAGCCCCTAACCATCCCTCCCACCCCAACATATCTTAAAAGTGCATGACTGTACTTCAATTCTTTAAAAAGAAAAAGGGTTTAACTTGCATATATATGTGCCTGAGAGTGCCGACTACCAGGGCCCCAGCCACAGTCCCCCCATTGTCCATCCAGTTTGTTTTGCTCCAGCCAATCTGGTACCTACATTTCGCTCTTCTGACCATAAGAGAAATTTATTGGTATTTTAAACTAGACACTCATATCCCCAAAAAGATGCACTTGGCGTATAATATCTCTCATTCTTAGGAGTAAAAAAAAAAGTGACTCTATGTAAACATTGCTTTACTGGAAATGTATGTTTTTTTTATTTAAAATTGAAGCATTCATATTACTTAGTGGAAGAATACACAGTATGCTGCAAATACTGTATGTACAGTATACAGTATATAATATATATATATATATATATATATATATATACACACACACAGTTACAAAAAAAAGTATGTGAACCCTTTTGGAATGATATGGATTTCTGCACAAATTGGTCATAATATGTGATCTGATCTTCATCTAAGTCACAATAATAGACAATCACAGTCTGCCTAAACTAATAACACACAAAGAATTAAATATATTTATGTCCATAAATGGAGAAAGTTCAGTACTGCTGCTACTCTCCCTAGGAGTGGGCGTCCTGTAAAGATAACTGCAAGAGCACAGCGCAGACTGCTCAATGAGGTGAAGAAAAATCCTAGAGTATCAGCTAAAGACTTACAAAAGTCTCTGGCATATGCTAACATCCCTGTTAGCGAATCTACAATACGTAAAACACTAAACAAGAATGGATTTCATGGGAGGATACCACAGAGGAAGCCACTGCTATCCAAAAAAAACATTGTTGCACAGTTTGCACAAGAGCACCTGGATGTTCCACAGCAGTACTGGCAAAATATTTGTGGACAGATGAAACCAAAGTTGAGTTGTTTGGAAGAAACACACAACGCTATGTGTGGATAAAGAGGGGCACAGCACACCAACATCAAAACCTCATCCCAACTGTGAAGTATGATGGTGGGGGCATCATGGTTTGGGGCTGCTTTGCTGCGTCAGGGCCTGGACGGATTGCTATCATCGAAGGAAAAATGAATTCCCAAGTTTATCAAGACATTTTGCAGGAGAACTTAAGGCCATCTGTCCACCAGCTGAAGCTCAACAGAAGGTGGGTGTTGCAACAGGACAACGACCCAAAGCATAGAATTAAATCAACAACAGAATAGCTTACACAGAAGAAAATACGCCTTCTGGAGTGGCCCAGTCAGAGTCCTGACCTCAACCCGATTGAGATGCTGTGGCATGACCTCAAGAAAGCGATTCACACCAGACATCCCAAGAATATTGCTGAAATGAAACAGTTCTATAAAGAGGAATGGTCAAGAATTACTCCTGACCATTGTGCACATCTGATCTGCAACTACAGGTTTGGTTGAAGTTATTGCTGCCAAAAGAAGTTCAACCAGTTATTAAATCCAAGGGTTCACATACTTTTTCTGCCAGCACTGTGAATGTTTACATGGTGTGTTCAATAAAAACATGGTAACATTTAATTATTTGCGTGTTATTAGTTTAAGCAGACTGTGATTGTCTATTGTTGTGACTTAGATGAAGATCAGATCACATTTTATGACCAATTTGTGCAGAAATCTATATCATTCTAAAATGGTTCACATACTTTTTATTGCAACTGTATATACATATATATATATATATATATATATATATATATATATATCACAAAAGGGAGTACAACCCTCACATTTTTATAAATATTTTATTATATCTTTTCATGTGACAACACTGAAGAAATGACACTTTGCTACAGTGTAAAGTAGTGAGTGTACAGTTTGCATAAGAGTGTAGAGTTGGTCGGTGAAACAGTCTGTAGGAGACAGACAAAGGCCTGGTGTGTAAGGCCAGAGCAGCAGTGCTGCAAGTAAGAGCCAACTAGGCTGAATGTCGTTTTGTTGATGGAAAAAGGCATGCTGAACCCCTTGCGAGGGAAACCTGTTTCTTTGCTGAACTTGCTTTTAATAAAAATGGGCAAACAAAGCCCTTAAAAAGAAGAAACAGCTAGTGGCGGTGCCCTTAAAGTTCTACATTTGATGCTAGTCCTTTACAATATATATATTATATATTATATATTGTATATATATATATATATATATATATATATATATATATATACACACACATATACACACATATACACACACACACACACACACACACAGCGCCTTGCAAAAGTATTCACCCCCTAGGTTTTTTACCTATTTTGTTACATTACAGCCTTTAGTTCAATGTTTTTTTAATCTGAATTATATGTGATGGATCAGAACACAATAGTCTAAGTTGGTGAAGTAAAATTAGAAAAATATATACATAAAACTTTTTCAGAAATAAAAAACTGATAATTGGCATGTGTATTCACCCCCTTTGTTATAAAACCCATAAAAAGCTCTGGTGCGACCAATTACCTTCAGAAATCACATAATTGGTGAAATGATGTCCACCTGTGTGCAATCTAAGTGTCACATGATCTGTCATTACTTATACACACACCTTTTTGAAAGGCCCCAGAGGCTGCAACACCTAAGCAAGAGGCACCACTAACCAAACACTGCCATGAAGACCAAGGAACTCTCAAAAACAAGTGAGGGACAATGTTGTTGAGAAGTACAAGTCAGGGTTAGGTTATAAAAAAATATACAAATCTTTGATGATCCCTAGGAGCACCATCAAATCTATCATAACCAAATGGAAAGAACATGGCACAACAGCAAACCTGCCAAGAGACGGCCGCACACCAAAACTCACGGACCGAGCAAGGAGGGCATTAATCAGAAAGGCAGCACAGAGACCTAAGGTAACCCTGGAGGAGCTGCAGAGTTCCACAGCAAAGACTGTAGTATCTGTACATAGGACGACAATAAGCCATAAGCTCCGTAGAGTTGGCCTTTATGGCAGAGTGGCCAGAAGAAAGCCATTACTTTCAGCAAAAAACAAAATGGCACGTTTTGAGTTTGTGAAAAGGCATGTGGGAGACTCCCAAAATGTATGGAGGAAGGTGCTCTGGTCTGATGAGACTAAAATTGAGCTTTTTGGCCATCAAAGAAAATGCTATGTCCAACACATCACATCACCCAAAGAACATCATCCCCACAGTGAAACATGGTGGTGGCAGCATCACGCTGCGGGGATGTTTTTCAGCAGTCGGGACTGGGAAACTGGTCAGAGTTGAGTGAACGATGGATGGTGCTAAATACAGGGATATTCTTGAGCAAAACCTGTACCACTATGTGTGTGATTTGAGGCTAGGATGAAGGTTCACCTTCCAGCAGGACAATGACTCCAAACACACTGCTAAACCAACACTTGAAAGGTTTAAGGGGAAACATGTAAATGTGTTGGAATGGCCTAGTCAAAGCCCAGACCTCAATATAATAGAAAATCTGTAGTCAGACTTAACGATTGCTGTTCACAAGCGCAAACCATCCAACTTGAAGGAGCTGGGGCAGTTTTCCAAGGAGGAATGGGCAAAAATCCCAGTGGTAAGATGTGGCAAGCTCATAGAGACTTATCCAAAGCGACTTGGAGCTGTGATAGCAGCAAAAGGTGGCTCTACAAAGTATTGACTTTAGGGGGATGAATAGTTATGCACATTGACTTTTTCTGTTATTTTGTCCTATTTGTTATTTGCTTCACAATAAAATTAAAAAAAAATCTTCAAAGTTGTGGGCATGTTCTGTAAATTAAATGATGCAAATCCTCAAACAATCCATGTTAATTCCAGGTTGTGAGGCAACAAAACACGAAAAATGCCAAGGGGGTGAATACTTTTGCAAGGCACTGTATATACATACACAGTATATATTAATGTCATTTTTAGATAATCATTCAACATTAGGTGTTTTTATTATTCCTGACCCCCCCCCCCCCTCCCATTCCCTTCTTCGCAACTGATTTTCAAACATGCTGTAAAAAAAAATATACTTTAATAAGTACATACATTGCTTTCAAGTGCTAATTATACACTGCCTGTCATAAGAGGTACTTGAACTGGTCACAAATATTAGACTGTGTAGGACAGCCCTTAGAATTATAAAATCATATAAAAACCAGTTACATTTATTTTAGTTATACAGTACTTGCTTTAAAGATGTTTTTGGACAGTGCTTGATGTTTTATCAGATTTTGACCTCAAGAAAATAGCAAGACTTGTCTATTTAAGGTGACTTTAACCTTAGCTGATGCGGCTGGAAAATAACACAACCTTTCTTAATAGAAATACTGTTTAGCAGAGTTTACATGCACATAAAGGCATAAAACATGGTGTTATTTGTATCTATTAGAACTCCAAATGACAGGTAAATGAGATAGATTTATTCATGCCGTATTCACTAAAATGTTTTACAGTCAATACTATAAAAATAACACAAATTGATTTATATAATATCCAATTGCAGTGCAACATTAAGCTAAACACTGAGATGCATTACTGGTTGAGACACTGTAGTTAAATTACAGCCTAGAATATACCTTAGCTAATGTCAGTTACAACAAAAGCCTAAGGTACTTTCATGCACATGAGCAAACATACATGCATAAATATGTTTAAGGCATTTACTGTGGCAGACTTTTCTGTAATTGGCTTTTGCAATTGTTATAGATGTTTCTACTCTCCCTTTTCTCACAGCCCTATAATAAGCATTCAGGCAGTATGTGTGTTCTAGTTATAATTATCACAACCCACTGCAGTCTTTCAGCCTGTTTGCAACCAAGTTAAACAAAGTCTATAGTTTCAAAATAATATATCAAACTTCATTGAACATTATTGCCTTAAAAAAAAACATCAGAGAGGGGAAGAGGAGTGAGGAGAACCAATGTTTAAATTATATGTACCGTATTTGCTAATTCCCCATAGTGTTTTCTAGAATTTTACACTGTATCTCTTGTTACAAAGATGCATATATATTTTGTATGCTCTTCAGTTTCATCTAGTGGCCATAACAAGATATTTCACTACTGCCCAAAATAACAGAACATTCATTCAGAAGTGAAAATAGCCTAAAGATCATTCACTTTTGCTCAATTCATACAAAACAAATTTGCATGCAGATCCACTGGTTATGCAAATGTTTTCTTTTATAAATGAACCTCTTAAGGCCTGTACACACGATCGGACTTTCCAACAGGAAATGTTCGATGACAGGCTGTTGGCGGTAAATCCGACCATGTATGACCATCAGACTATTGTTGTCATACTTTCCGCCAACAAATGTTGGCTAGCAGGTTTTTGAATTTTCCATGGACAAATGTGTGTTGTCAGATTTTCCAAGCGTGTGTACACAAGTCCGTCGGACAAAAGTCCAAAGTACAAACACGCATGCTCGGAAGCAAGGACGAGCCAGAAGCAGTCGGTCTTGAAAACTAACGTTCGTAATGGAGAATTAACATTCGTGACATGGCAAATTATGAAATCTCGAAATGCAGTGCACAATTCTCTTCTTTAATGGGATAATAATGAAGCTGCTTTGCTGGTGATACTGATGGAGTTATTGCAAACAAATTGTCAAAGGCTTTTTTTTCTAGTGATATCAAGAATAATATTATTATGCTTTTTTTATTTTTATTTGGGCAAGTAACCACAACACCATTATCCCCTAGTTTTTAAGATCAAAGATACAACTGTGTTGGTGTCCCTTGTCAATTTTACATTGTATTTTTTTAAATGTAACTGCCTACTTCCAAACTGTGATTTGAAGTAAAACGCATAGCCAAGTATTATTCTACACAATTTTTTTATTGTGCATTAAAAAAAGAAAACAAATAAAATTAGACATGCTATCTGCCAATAGAACTTAACCAAAAAATACATTCCATGCATCCAAAAATATAGAAAATATACCAAATCAAATCATTATTCAACCAAAAAAATAATGTCAAAGCAATAACTCCAAGGCCAATAATAAATAACATGTTATCTCCTCCGATTCTGCAACATGTCTGGTTGACGAACGGCCATTCAGAAACAAACTGAAAAGCACAAAATGAAAAGTGCGGGGGGCGTGGCTTAGCGGCAGATGTAGACGGTCGCATCTCTCTCCTGCTCCGCCGAGAATCCGGACAAAACATCCTACAGAACTCTATTACAGGTCCATCTCGAACCCCCTGTGGATCTGAACCGATCAGGCTATGATCGCGACCCGTACCGCTGCTTTACCTGCACGAATCCTGCTATGACAAGGAAAAATAAAGAAGCCAGAAGCCTCATGGAGGAGCTCAGCCAAGATGGCGCCTGGGCACAGAGATCTTCCAAAGAGAAATATAAAGAGGCCGCACAGAAACTTCTATATGGAGGTAAATTACCCAAAGACCCTCAGACATCCTCATCTGCACAAGGAGAAGCTGTGGGAGGCCAGTCTGAAACAGATGACACAGCCCCACTGGAAGATGTCGATGGATTGTCTCAGGCCTGGGACACAGTGAGTACCCCCAGAGATGTGTTCACAGGGCGGCAGAATGCATCTCCTGTTACAGATGAGACAGAGCCCACTTTAAGGGATATATTGTCAGCAGTGACATCATGTAATATGTCCATCACTGCTATGGCTGATGAACTTAAGGGGGTGAAAGCTGAAATATCGTTTGTGCGCCATGATATGCAAAAGCTGAGGGAGCGTACTTCCGCCATAGAGGGGAGAATAAGCACAATGGAAGATGAAATGACCCCCATGCAAAGAGATCTACAATACAATTGTCATCTCACGGATCAGCATGCAGCACGTTTAGACGACCTAGAAAATCGCATGAGACGTAATAATGTGCGTGCTATAGGTATTCCTGAGCGAGCTGAGGGCAAGGATCCTGTCTCCTTCATTGAGCAATGGCTGATGACTACTTTTGGCAAAGAGGCCTTCTCCCCACTTTTTGCTGTAGAAAGGGCGCATAGGGTGCCAGCACGTCCCCTGCCACCGGGTAATCACCCACGTCCATTTCTTTTCAAGTTACTTAACTACAAAGATAGAGACGCTATCCTGTCTATGGCTAGAACCATGAGTGGCAGCCTGGCTATCGACAACTCCAAGATCTCTCTGTTTCCAGATTTCTCTGCAGAGCTGCAAAAACATCGTGCTAAATTTATTGAGGTGAAAAGGAGGCTCCGGGAATTAAGTGTACAGTATGCAATGTTATATCCTGCGCGCCTCAGGGTAACAGCTCTAGGAGCAACACACTTCTTTGATCGCCCGGAGATGGCTGGACCGAGAGGAACGTGCAATTAAGGCAGCTAAATCGCAACGTCAAGCACCGGTCTGAACATATAATGACTTTTCTGATGTCAACTAAGAGATTCATTATTTTTCATTGACTTTTCTTCAGGAAGCACTGATCGCAGGTTTAGAGTACGTTGATCCCTCTGGAATGGCTGCAATTCCGGGGGGGGGGGGGGATCCTTTTTTATTTTTTTATTATTTTTTTCTTTCTGTTCCGTTACCCCTAGTCAAGGCGGGTTGCAAAAAGGAGAACACTGGAAACATAATTACGCGGTACATCCCACGTAGTATGCAGAGGTGAAACCCCCTCCACTATCTTAACGGGAGTTTCCACTGCCCTCCCCCATCCATGGCTAAGCTATGGAGACTATACACTCAGAGGCCCGTTTGGCCAGGAGTCATGTTGGCTCTAACAGTTTATTTTTGTTTCTTACAAAACTTACGTTATACCACCGGATGTTGCTTTAGCCCACCAGAAATTACACAAAGGACCAACCCCATCACGAACTGTAAGGTCACCCTGTGTGTGTTCACATGTACTTATGGTAAAATTGGTTTAGCAAATGCAGCTTCTTTATGTCCATATACTGAGTTAACACGAATGCTGGAGGGGGATTGTGCGGCAAATGTGTGGTTATTATTCTTATTGATAGATAGACTTCCTTATGGCGGTTAAACTTAAATTTAAATTTATGTCCTGGAACGTTCGAGAACTGAGCAACCCAATAAAAAAAGTGGCGGTTCTTAGACATCTTAAATCTGTGGGGGCTGGAGTTGTGTGCCTACAGGAAACGCATTTTTCTCCAGATCCGGCGCCCAGTTTCAGCCCTCGCACATATAATATTAAATTCCACTCGACTTATACAGCATACTCCAGAGGAGTCAGCATTCTGATTCGCCAGGATGTAGAGTTTAAATGCATACGTAAAATTATAGACCCAGGAGGGAGATATGTGTTCTTATTATGTAAAATATTTGGTTTTTTATGTATTATAGCGGGAATATATATACCACCGCCGTTTTCGGCAGGGGTCCTCAGGTGTCTAGCGGGGTTTATGGCTCAATTTCCTGACACTCCGCTCCTAGCATTAGAAGACTTCAACAATTACTTAATGTATCAATGGGACAAGCTTTCAGCCCCCACTAACATACCGTTGGGAGGTGGGGGGTTTACACCCTTTGCCAGGCTACTTGGGAAACTTGGACTGACAGACATATGGCGGCAAGGTCACCCACGCGCCAAAAAATTCTCATGCCACTCAGCATCACATGGGGGACTGTCCAGAATAGATCTGGGTCTCTGCAATCTTGCAATGCTGCCATTGGTAGCAGGGTCAGATTATAGTGACAGACATATTTCAGATCACTCCTCATTTTGGGTGACTATTCTGCTCCCCGGCACAGAGAAAAGGACAGGGTGGAAGTTAAACCCTTTCTGGCTTTCACTGTTCCCAGAACAGGACCCCATACGGGTCCCATTACAACTTTTTTTTAAGGACAACCTGGGTAGTACTACGCGCAGTATAGTATGGGATGCAGCAAAAGCATATTTACGTGGCCAATTTATCAGAACAATAAATCGCATTAAAACAGACACTAAGGCATGGGAAACACTGGTAAGAGAAAAGGTCACTGAGACTGAGGATAGATTTATAGCTGACCCTAATGAAGATACAAAAAGAGCGTGGTTGGGAGCTCAGTCCATGTCCACCCAATTGGCGTTACAACTGGCCGAAAACAAACGTTTTTTCCTACAGCAGAGCCATTTTGAGGAGGGTGAGGCGACTGGGCACATGCTAGCTGTGATGGCGCGTGCGCAGCGGCCCTCCTCCCTGATTTCGGCCATTTGTGACGAACAGGGATCCCCTCAATACCAGACCGCAAACATATTACAAATTTTTAAGTCATTTTATGCCTCCCTCTACACCTCTCAGGTACAACCCACAGGGGAACAGATAGTTGATTTTTTAGAACGGTGTGAGCTGCCTCGCTTGTCAGCCTCAGATGCTAATATGCTTAATGCGCAACTGACTGAGGAAGAATTGTCTATCGCTCTAAAACAGTCGCATAACAATAAATCTCCAGGAATAGATGGTCTCCCATCCGAGGTATATAAGCGATATGCAGATACATTGCTCCCTGAATTATTAAAAGTATACAATGAGGGATTAAGAGAAGGTAAACTTCCTGATTCCATGAATGAAGCGATTATTATCGTACTGTTGAAACCAGACAAGAATGCAACATCACCAGACTCATACAGACCTATATCCTTGCTTACAGCGGATGTGAAGCTGTTGGCTAGGATATTGGCAACCAGACTAGCTAAGGTTGTACACAAACTAGTGCATAGGGATCAATCAGGATTCATTCCAACCAGATCCACGGCCCAAAATATTAGGAGGCTCTTTCTGAACCTACAGATCCCTGTGGATAACCCCGGCAATAGAGCAATATTCTCGTTGGACGCAGCTAAGGCCTTCGACAGCGTCGAGTGGCCTTACCTGTGGAAGGTACTTGAACATATGGGCTTGGGGGCAACATTTATTAAATGGGTCCAACTGTTATACGCAGCGCCCTCGGCTAGGATTAGAATTAATGGAGAACTGTCAGAACCATTTTCCTTGTTTCGAGGCACTAGGCAGGGGTGCCCTCTGTCGCCCCTGCTGTTTGCCTTGGCCCTGGAACCTCTGGCAGCAAAGATAAGGGGGGACCCAAACATAACAGGATTCAAACGAAATACGGGCACAGATGTCGTCTCCATGTATGCGGATGATACTTTACTGTACTTGGGAGACACACAGGATACATTAAAGCATGTTATGTCCCTCATTAAAGAATTTGGAAACCTGTCAGGCTTTTCCATTAACTGGAATAAGTCAGTGTTGATGCCGGTAGATCCCATAACTGAACCATTACCACAGGGAGCTGAGATGATACAAATAGTTCCAGCCTTTCGTTACTTAGGTATACAGATATCCCCAAACCCATCCCAATATATAAACCTCAACCTGGTCCCTTTACTTAGTAAATTCCGTGAAAAATGCACGTCCTGGTTCAAACTGCCACTCTCAGTGGTAGGAAGAATTAATTTGATAAAAATGGTATGGGCACCGCAGCTCTTGTATATATTTAACAACTCCCCGGTTTGGATCCCTAGAAAGTGGTTTGACAGGATAGATTCCCAATTCAGGGAACTGATCTGGAGCAAAAAGACAGCAAGGATTAGCTTAAAGACACTACAGTTTAGAAAAGATGAGGGCGGGTTGGCAGTTCCTCACTCCAGGGCCTATTACCTAGCATCCCAGCTCCAGCAACTGGGGGGCTGGGGGGTGACAGATCTAGCGGACCCTATCCGCAGACTACTAGCTGTACAGGATGAGAGTGTGACGGCTCTGGAATGCCTGGAGGCGGGCTACATGCACCTTAACCCCGAAGCCCCTACAGTGAGAATGCTTAAAACATTATGGGCTCACACGAAAAAAATAGTGGGGATCAGAGGTTTCATAGCGCATACACCAATATGGCATAATACCAACTATAAAGAGTTATTAAAGTTAAAAGGATTTAGAAACTGGGAACTGTTAGGAATCCGATACCTGTCTCAACTGTATAATGGTCCAAATCTTAAATCCTTCATGGAAATGCAGGTGGAATTTAATATTCCACGAACCAATTTCTTCAATAATCTGCAGTTGCGACACGCGATACAAACGCAATCGCAACGTACTCCATTACATCTGACTGACCACACACTGATACAGGGGATCTTCTTGGAAGACAATAAGAAAGGAATGATTTCCAGAGCATATAACATACTTCTTAATGCCATGCAGGACCCATCTGGTCTTCCTTGTAGGCGAGGCTGGGAGGAGGACATAGGGAACATAGACGGGGAGACGTGGAACCTGTGTCTATCCTCTGCACCCTTAGTCTCAGTGTCCGCATCCCAAAAGCTATCGCACCTATATTTACTGCACAGGGTTTACAGGACTCCGGTTAGGTTGCACAAATGGGGGATTAGAGAGACTCCATTATGTCCGAAATGTGAGGGTGCCCACGGGGACCTAATCCATATGATATGGAGATGCCCCAAACTTTTTCGTTACTGGAAGGAAGTCCTAGACACAATATCACAGGTTTATATGTTCAATATTCCACGAGAGCCAGTAGTGTGTTTATTAGGAGCATTGGATGAGGAGGCTCTAACCCCTTCGGCACATACAGCGGTCCTTCGACTATTATACATTGCACGTAAACTCATTGCTCAACTATGGATCACTCCCAGAGTACCCACTAGAAAACAATGGGTGGAACAGGTGAACAAATTACTGATCAGGGAGAAACTAACATACCAACACAGAAAAGTCCCACGCAAGTTCTACTCATTATGGCAGGCTTGGCTAGATGTTCCGGGTTTGGCACCACATCAGCTGATCAAAGATAGGCTTTTACAAATGTAAGATTTTAACTGCATTGGCAATGAGGTAGCCAAATATTTAGCAAAAAGAAAATGTGTGATTCCAGGGGAAGCAACATGTCATGGTGGGCTGAGGCAACTTCTATTATGTTTTGTTACCCCATTCCCTTAGGGTGTTGGGGAAGCTTGAATAAGAAAAAACCAAAAAATAAAAAAATAAAAACGAGAAAAGTTTTGTTTTGTCTGATTGTTTTTTTTCTTTATCTCTGTTCCTACCCTTCTATACTCTTCTCTTTGCTATTTTTATATGGCTATGACAATGTAATAGGAAAATGCATTCTTAAGGACATTGATATCCGGTAGTATCCGATGATGTGTTGTTGAAGATGTATGTTCCATATTGCCATGATATTGTACTACATCAGCTGTCATATATTATGTAATGTGAAAGTCAAAAATAAATTTTCTTTTCTGATTTAAAAAAACAAAAACAAAATGAAAAGCGCGAACTGAAAAGTGCAAAAATGAAAAGCGCAAATCAACACTCACCAAACTTCTACTAACATGAAATTAGCAGAAGGAGCCCAAAGGGTGGCGCTAAAGAGTTGAAAAACCACGTAATATGTCTAGTACATCACTACGTTCATAATTGTTGGCCAACATTTGTGTGGCCCTGTGTATGCAAGACAAGTTTGAGCCAACGACCTTCAGACAACATTTCATGGTTTTGTTGGTGAACAATCCGATCGTGTGTACGAGGCTTAAGTGTACAAAGGAAGCTAAATTTTCTTATCTGTCTTACTTTCTATCATGTCTTTAGAGCCGGAAGGTAAAGCAAATGTGCCCTTTGGGAACACAATCAGCAATAAACATCTGATAGTAGCTCCAAACACTCCCTACATTGTCCACTAAGCTAAATTAAGCTGCACTAAGCTTCATGAAAATAAAAGCATTGTTTGTAAAAAATAAGATATGTCCTGCCCACCATATAGATAATTTCTCAATTGTTTAAAATAATACAAAGTCTATTTTGGTTACATGGTTGTAAAGGCAGAACTTTTTTTATCTTAAGACATTCTATGCCTTAGATTAAAAAAACCTTCTGTGTGCAGTAGCCCCTCTCAGCCCCTCTAATACTTACCAGACATGGGGGTTGATTTACTAAAACTGGAGAGTGCAAAGTCTGGTGCAGCTGTGCATGGTAGCAAATTCAGATTCTAAGTTTAGCTTGTTCAATTCAGCTTTGGCAAAAAAAACTGGAAGCTGATTGATTTCTATGCAGAGTTGCACCAGATTTAGCACGCTCCAATTTTAGTAAATCAACCCCATGGTGTCTGAACGAAGCCTATTTGGCCACCAAATTCGATTGTTTCGACATTCAACCGGCTATCAAGGAATATTTACTGCAAAATGCCACTCTGGATATCTTCCACTGCGGAAAGCACACAAACTGGTTGTCCGGGGCACTTGCATCCACCATTAATCTCAACCAAGGACAAAAGGCTTAAAATGCAGCATTTAGGGGAAACTTATCAGTAACACCTCCAATTCCAAGCTCATCCTACACCAACTAACAAGACCTTGCTAGATAAAACTGAGCTCAAATTGGACCAACTATTGCCTGAAGCAGCTGAAAAGTCCATTTGCAGAGCCCAGCACACCCTGTATACTAAAGCTAACAAACTGGATACCTTATTGGCTCTATGTCTCCGTCAAACTGTTCTGGTGCATAAACCCATTACATCTCAAGATAACGAGGGATACCTACACCAGTGGTCCAGTTAAGGTGCTTTTGGAATTCTGAAAATGCTTATCCCACCAATATAAGTCTAAAATGGACTTTGCTCCATATCATGCCTTTTTCTGTGATTTATCCTTACCCACACTATCGGATACGAACTGCAATGCACTGGACAGATCTATTTTGGTTGAGGAGGTGCTATGTGCTATCAAATCTCTTAAAGCTTGCAAATGACCTGGACCTGATGGTCTACAGGCAACTTACTACAAAAAGTTTGCTGAATGGCTGGCCCCTCTCTTGGCTAATGCCTTTAATTCTCTCCTGAAGGATCGTTCATTCGGTAGTGATACACTGATGGCTATTATATCTATGATTCCTAAACCCAATACGGATCACACCTCCTGATCTAATTTTAAGCCCAATACATACTATACTATACTAAATCTGAATATCAAATTGCTAGACAAAATTCTCGCTGTGTGACTGACATTTCATTGGAGGCGTAATACACAAAGACTGAGTAGGTTTTATCCCCCGTTCTCAAGCGAGTGACAATATAAGGAGAGTGATCCTTTTTGCAACATTTAGCTCGCAAAAGAGAGATCCCTCTGCATTTATTGTCTTTAGATATCAAAAAAGCCTTCGATACGGTTTCCTGGTCCTATCTTCATTATGTATTACAAAAGTGGGGTTTTGGTCCCAATTTCCTCAATTTGGGTCTCATCCCTTCATGATAGCCCACAGGCTTATGTCAAAAACTTTTATTTTTAATCTGACTGTTTCCCAATTGCCCAGGGAACTAGGTAGGAATCCCCCTTAAGTTTTGTTCTTGCCAAAGAACCCTTGGCCTTAGCTATCTGAGCAGGCCCAGATATTAAAGGCATCAAAGTGGCACACACATATTTTCAGCACTTTAATTAAATTTCCACACAACCCATCACTACACCTCCAATCCACCCACCCAGCTATCACATTAATCACACCCCTTTGCCATATTTAATAAACCCTCGGTACTTTTTTACTATATTGAACTAATTAACTAACTATATACACTGTTCAACATCCTAACCCTCCACTATCCATAGCCAATCATGCAGATTCGGATGCGCACCAGTTGGTTTTAAGCCCATTAATGAATTACGCCCAAAATAAATGGCTAATTACCATATCATTTTTTATTCATATTTTTTTTTATATATTTTTTATTTATATACATATATATACACATAACCATAGCTAAACCACAGGGGTGTGCGAATGTGTAATTACTGGCTAAATAACCACAACTCAAGTTAATATAGATTCGACATTGTAATTTTTAGCACATGAATCAATAGGCCAGAAATGTGCTGTCTGTGACATTCCCTGTACTCACTGTAACTCAAAAATCTTTTTTTAATTTTGGAATGCAGAAAAATTGAAGCTGCCGCTGGCTTCCCCCCTCCCCTTGATTTAGGCCCCCTCTGTTCCCCCCAGTCCCCCTAAGGGGCGACTCCTTGTAAGATGTGTGGAGGTGGGGGTTCTTGCCTCTATCGCGGGTGGAGGAACAATGTGGGAGCATCCTGGATCGCCGAGATTAGAGGTGTTTTTAGAACAACTCCCATGTAATCATGCCCTTCATCCCCCTTTTTTGATGCAATGATACAAATAAAGAACTATTGATTTTTAATCATATCATTGTCACTTTGATTGTAATACCTACTCTGCTGCTAAAAAACCCTTTGAGGGATTTTCCACTCAATTAAACGAATCGGGGTGTACAGCACCAACTCATATACATGCGTTATCTATTTTATATAAATTTTGGGTGGATAAACAGCCGCTCCCTTTGTCCCTCCTACTAATGCACAAGAGTTGTAAGAAGTAGGCCACTGGTCCAGTATTTTCCTTATTATTCATTTACTGTTTGTATTATAAACAAAGCAATTTCATATGCACCTGTTTTAAAGGGTTTTGCTTTAGGTAAGACTAATTAACGAGCGATGTTATTACATTAAAAAAATTTAGAGTTCGTATCGTATTTGAATATTCTTTTGGAAATCACTGAGACCTCGTGGAGTTTACAGACAACAAATGGTTGTCTGATTGGCAACCTTTCAATCAAAAATATGAATACATTTACAGTAGAAACGATTTTTCTAAATTTCATTTAGGGATCGATATTTTTGTTATATGGAGTCCCTATAAAGCTACATAATTTTAATTATTGCTGTGTCCTCTTCTTCTTCATACCCTCTGGATCTCGGTGGTCACCCGTTCCCCACACTTCCCCGCCCTCCTCTGGAGGTGAATATCCATCCCTTCCCCTCCTCCCGGTACGCGGTGGGGACACTGTTGCACGGCAGTTCTGACCGGAGCTGTTGCGCGGCAGTTCCCTCACTAAAGCTCCAAGCGGTGCAATACAGTTTTGCACTGCTAGATGTAGCCTGCGTTGTCCCTTAACCATCACTGGACGTGTTCGGCGACGCGCGTGGCCACGGTGGCGTTGCCATGCGTGTGACAATGGGCGTTGTGGCATCTCGCTGTTGCCACAGCGATGACAGCAGTTGCCGGGGTTTCTATTACCCTCCGTAACACCGAGGGAGCCACACCATAGTGGCTGATCCAGCTGCTGGGATGTGGGGGGGTTGGGAGGGGGGACTGGGGGAGGGGATAAGTGCTGTGGCAGCAGATATCAATACCCCACTTAAACTGCACATATATACCATCCAACCTCCAGATGATGCATCTGAGATCCCTGGATGGTTGTTCAAGACACAGACACACAGGCATTGAACTAATTAACTAACTATATACACTGTTCAACATCCTAACCCTCCACTATCCATAGCTAATCATACAGATTCGGATGCGCACCAGTTGGTTTTTAGCCCATTAATGAATTACGCCCAAAATAAATGGCTAATTACCATATCATTTTTTTATTCATATTTTTTTTTTATATATTTTTTATTTATATACATTTATATACATAAATAAAGCAAAAAAAAAAAAAACGCGCTAAAAATGTTAAACAATAATGAAAGTAAAAGTCCAATTAAAAGTCCAAAATAAATACACTCCTCAATGTGATAATGTTGAAAGGTGATGATTCACTTGAGATACATCTGTGTGGTGAAATGCTTACCAGAACGTAAGACAAATTCAGACAGGTGGCTTAAACCCAGCCCGGGCCTTTAGAAAGCGATTCCAATATGACGAGGTCAGTCGCACTCGTGCAGCGAATCAGGTCCGCATAGGGTTATCCAAAAAAATATATGGCAAAAACATAGCGTGATACTGATATGATAATAAACAATAAAACAAAAAAGAAAAAGTGCAACCTCAAAAAAACAAAATCATGAATATCATAAGGACATCCTGTGTGCACAGCATACACAGGAATGTGAAAATGGTGACATGCAACATGCAATGAGTAGTGCTCTTGGATAAAAATTATGAACCACCAAGTATATCTGCTTACCAAAAATCAGAGATAGGTGAGCATACAACTACCACCAAAATGCAGAAAATCGCACCAAGTGCACAAACATATGAAGCAGCTTACCAGATGGCAAACTAGTGTACGCACACTCAACACAGCTGAAGGCTTGATATCTCAGCGTGATTAACTTATGTGAGCCTATAGGGGTTCCTGCTTAAAAGAAGGTCAATTGGAAGAAAGCCACAAGCAGAAATCCTGGCGGAATTGGCGTGATCCCGTCCTGGCAGACTCGTCACGGGCGGGTGTTTGCTGCAGTGTATCCTAGTTCTTCTTTTTTTGACAGTGTGGCAGTTATTTACATTTTGCTGTGTCCCTTACATCAGTGATCATCAACTCCTGTCCTCAGGGCCCACTAACAGGTCAGGTTTGCAGGATAACTGAAATACATCACAGGTGATATCATTGGCTGCTCAGTGATTGCAGTATTCTCAGCGCCGGTTCACACAGGGGCAACATGACTCTGGCCGCGACTTTGCGAGGCGACCTGGACACGACCTGAGGGCGACACGACAGCGCGACTTGGGGCGACTTGGGGCGACTTACAAGGCGACTTCAAGTCGCCTCCAGTACAGGCAACTTTCCAGTGGCCAATCAAACAACAATCAGCTCTGGAGGAGGGAGGGGTTTGCTTGAAAAAACCATCTTCTCTTCCTGTGAAGTCGCTTCACTATAGACCATGATCCGACTTGTAGGCGACTTCCATTGAAATCAATGGGTACAAGTCGCCTACAAGTCGCCTTGAAGTAGTACAGGGACCTTTTCTGAAGTCGGAGCGACTTCAGTAGCGTACATATAGACGGCTCTCATTCACTTACATGGACTTTCAGATGTCAAGCGACTTGGGGCGACTTGAGGTCTGACAAGTCGGATCCCAAGTCGCGGTAGTGTGAACCGGCACTCACTGAGCACAATCACTGAGCAGCAAATGATATCACCTGTGATGTATTTCAGTTATCCTGCAAACCTGACCTGTTAGTGGGCCCTGAGGACAGGAGTTGATGATCACTGATGTAAGGGACACAGCAAAATGTAAATAACTGCCACACTGTCAAAAAAAGAAGAACTAGGATACACTGCAGCAAACACCCGCCCGTGACGAGTCTGCCAGGACGGGATCACGCCAATTCCGCCAGGATTTCTGCTTGTGGCTTTCTTCCAATTGACCTTCTTTTAAGCAGGAACCCCTATAGGCTCACATAAGTTAATCACGCTGAGATATCAAGCCTTCAGCTTTGTTGAGTGTGCGTACACTAGTTTGCCACCTGGTAAGCTGCTTCATATGTTTGTGCACTTGGTGCGATTTTCTGCATTTTGGTGGTAGTTGTATGCTCACCTATCTCTGATTTTTGGTAAGCAGATATACTTGGTGGTTCATATTTTTATCCAAGAGCACTACTCATTGCATGTTGCATGTCACCATTTTCACATTCCTGTGTATGCTGTGCACACAGGATGTCCTTATGATATTCATGATTTTGTTTTTTTGAGGTTGCACTTTTTCTTTTTTGTTTTATTGTTTATTATCATATCAGTATCACGCTATGTTTTTGCCATATATTTTTTTGGATAACCCTATGTGGACCTGATTCGCTGCACGAGTGCGACTGACCTTGTCATATTGGAATCGCTTTCTAAAGGCCCGGGCTGGGTTTAAGCCACCTGTCTGAATTTGTCTTACGTTCTGGTAAGCATTTCACCACACAGATATATCTCAAGTGAATCATCACCTTTCAACATTATCACATTGAGGAGTGTATTTATTTTGGACTTTTAATTGGACTTCTACTTTCATTATTGTTTAACATTTTTAGCGCGTTTTTTTTTGGTTTATATTTGTATTGGTGTGCCCCACCTATAGCCGCGGCTTTATAGATATATTTTTATTTTTATTTACACTATTCAAATTCATTTCAATTTTCTTCATTGTTATTCCCACTATATTCCAAGCGCAATTTTATTTATTTTTCTTATTTATATACATATACATATTTCAGCACTTTAATTTAATTTCCACACAACCCATCACTACACCTCCAATCCACCCACCCAGCTATCACATTAATCACACCCCTTTGCCATATTTAATAAACCCTCGGTACTTTTTTACTATATTGAACTAATTAACTAACTATATACACTGTTCAACATCCTAACCCTCCACTATCCATAGCCAATCATGCAGATTCGGATGCACACCAGTTGGTTTTAAGCCCATTAATGAATTACGCCCAAAATAAATGGCTAATTACCATATCATTTTTTTATTCATTTTTTTTTTTTATATATTTTTTATTTATATACATATATATACACATAACCATAGCTAAACCACAGGGGTGTGTGCATGTGTAATTACTGGCTAAATAACCACAACTCAAGTTAATATAGATTCAATATAATTAATATAAAATGCAGAAAAATTGAAGGTGTCGCTGGCTACCCCCTTCCCCTTGATTTAGGCCCCCTCTGTTGCCTCCAGTCCCCCCAAGGGGTGACTCCTTGTAAGATGTGTGGAGGTGGGTGTTCTTGCCTTTATCGAGGGTGGAGGAACAATGTGGGAGCATCCGGGATTGCCGAGATTAGAGGTGTTTTTAGAAGAACAGCAATTTATCCAACTGTGGCATGAAGTTTTATCAACAAGAAGTTGTGAATATGCATATTTAACTCCAGAGTATGAAATGAATCAAATAGAATATTTGATCGAATTATAGATAGCATAATTTAAAATGTTTTCTTTTTCGCATAGAAGAAATTTCCCTGAAGAAGAATTTTACCCTGCCCCCTTCTAACGTCACAGGGAATGCCACAGGGAAGTCCCCATCAAGTCCCTGTGCGTCAGAGGGGGACGGGGTCACCGGGTGCCCCCCTCCCCCGTTATTTAAGAACCGTCTGAAGAGGAGAAGCATCACACAGCGGGAGCCTCCCTCCATGCCATCATGGATGCGGAGCAACCCGAAAAGAAGATGAAGAGAAGAAGATGAAGAGAAGAAGATGAAGAGAAGAAGATGAAGAGAAGAAGATGAAGAGAAAAAGATGAAGAGAGAAGCATCACACAGCAGGAGCCTCCCTCCATGCCATCATGGATGCGGAGCGGCCCGAGGAGAAGAAGATAAGAAGACGCTGTGGAGGAAGATGCCGGACGAGAACACCGGAGGCAGAACCAGAAGAACCAGAAGAACCAGGAGAACCAGAAGAAAAGAAGATGGAGGAAGACACCGAAGGAAGATAGATAGAAGAAAGAAGATAGAAGAAAGAAGAAGCATTTAAATAAAGGAATTGTCAAAAACTGTCTCTTGTCATTTTTAACATTTTTGACACTTTTTTGTGAAATGGTAGGGGTACTTTTGTACCCCCTTACCATTTCTCACAGGGGGGAGGGCCGGGATCTGGGGGACCCTTGTTAAAGGGGGCTTCCAGATTCCGATAAGCCCCCCCGCCCGCAGACCCCCACAACCAGCGGGCAAGGGTTGTGGGGATGAGGCCCTTGTCCCCATCAACATGGGGACAAGGTGTTTTGGGGGCTGGGCATGTGGCCTGGTACGGTTCGGGGGGGCGCTCTCTCATCCCCCCTCTTTTCCTGCGGCCTGCCAGGTTGCGTGCTCGGATAAGGACCTGGTATGGATTTTTGGGGGGACCCCACGCCATTTTTTTAAAAAAAAATGGCACGGGGTCCCCCTCAAAATCCATACCAGACCCTTTAGGTCTGGTATGGATTTTGAAGGGGACCCCACGCCATTTTTTTAAAAAATTTTGGCCGTGTTTCCCCTTAATATCCATACCAGACCTGAAGGGCCTGGTATGGAATTTAGGGGGACCCCCACGTAATTTTTTTTTTTAATTTTGGTTCGGGGTTCCCCTGTGGGGAATTCCCATGCCGTTTTTATCAATGAACTTTTATGTGTATTGTCGGACCGGCAATTCATTAATAGCCGCGAGTAGTTTTAAATGACTTTTTTTCCTTTGAAATGTCATTTTGCTGTCAGACTGTTCTAAACATGGGAAACATGCGCCCCTTTACAGGCATACTATAGACACCCCCCAGGTACGAAATTTAAAGGGATATTACACTTTTATTGTTTCACTTTAAGCATTATTAAAATCACTGCTCCCGAAAAAACTTTTTTTTGCATTGATCCATGTCCCCTGGGGCAGGACCCAGGTCCCCAAACACTTTTTATGACAATAACTTGCATATAAGCCTTTAAAATTAGCACTTTTGATTATTCATGTTCTTGTCCCATAGACTTTAACGGTGTTCGCGTGTTCGAACAAATTTTTTGCCTGTTAGCAAGTTCTGGTGCAAACCGAACAGGGGGGTGTTCGGCTCATCCCTACTCACCAGTGATCCATCCCTTTTATACCGTACCAACTACCTCTCCATGTTAACTTATTTAACGGCTCTTATGTCCAGTTGGGGGTCACTATGTGTCTCAGATGGGCCACGTAATGACTATAAAGATGTCTCTTTTATCTAAGCTGCTTAATTTTCTTTTGGTCTTCCCCATAGTGGTGCCATCTTATTTTTTTGCATTATACAAAGCCGAGTGCATAAATACATATTAAACCTAGAGTACCGACTTCGGGTTCCGGCGCCATGTAGGAGCAGCGTGATGCAATGGCTCCGGAGGGGACAGCTATAAAGCCAGCTACTTATCTCCACTGGTCGCGGCAGCCCGACCCATCACTGTCTCCCCCGCACTCCCTGGACAGCGCGGATTCCTCATTCACGGCAGCTCAGGCACTGAACAAGACTCCGTCCCCGCACAGCCGTCATCAGAGCTTCAGACAGCCAAGATTGCCGATGGCATGGCTCTCCTGGCGACAGGCTTCCCAGCCTCACACACAGCTGCAGCTCCTGTGGTATGTGAGGAAGGATAGAGTAGGATAGCACAGGCTGTAGCCATGCTGCTTTCACCCACAATCACCTCAGTGGTGGACAGAGCAGTCACAGCAGGCATAGATCAGCTCTACAAAGAGCTGAGGGATCATGCAGGCAGAATCTCAAAGGCTGAGCACCGCATATCAGAACTGTAGGAAGGACTCCAGAGCTCACACACTGCAGTCTCACAAACATCCCAGACCCAGCTGTACATATTAGATAAATTGGATTATTTAGAGAATCGTTCCCACGTGAACAACCTGCGTATTATTGGCCTCTCTGAATGGTGGACATCTGCTCCACAAGCCTCCTGCAAACCCTGGGAATTGCAACTCCATGTACAGTGGAAAGAGCCCACCGCCTGGGGGCCCCCTCTAACGAACGACATTCCCCGTGCCAAATTATCGTTCATTATCTAAACTACTCGGACAGAGTGGCTATACTAAAATCCTTCTGAAATGCCTGTGCACTTCAATTGGATGGCCATAATGTCAGGGTATTTATACTGAAATGTTAAACAGTGTTATATTTATGGAAATAAGCAAGAATCTTTAATTTAGGAGATTCACGTATTTCCACAAATCAACCCAATAACTCAAATTCATTTATCTGCACTAATTTGAAGACTTTAAGATAAAAATGTATCGTCTCTCACCAAATTTGGCTTTTAAACTGTATTAAAAGTTTAGATAAAATTATTGTAAAAAATAAAAAACAAATTCCAGAAATCTTTTTAGGATTTAAATTCTCCCTAGTACATCAATCATGTTCTTCAGTCTTTGTTCAATCTCCTTGGTTTTTTCTTTGATAATGTCCAAATCACGACTACAAAACATGATTTCCTGGATCATCCGTGCACTGGTGAAATGACTCGATTTTGGTACCACAACTTGAACATCTTCTAAAATAAAAATACACACCATGTATTATAAATATGCAGGCATACATCTATTACCTGAATCTGTGGTATCTGACACTGACCTGTTGTGGTGACAATCTCCACCACATCTCCTTCCTCCACATCCTCAGCTTGTGACCTTTGTTCCCCTTCTTCAGGACCTGGGGGGGTCACTGCTTTCCCCATATTTTCCGACTCTTTGCTCCCCTATGAGAATGAAACAAAAGGTATACTTAGAACACAGATATTTGAGTCCAGAAATAGGAATATGAAACATTGTTTGCAAGTGGGGTACAATTGTTTGTTTTGGCAGAGTTCAAAGCTGAAGACATGATTTTTGCTCTTACTAAAGCTGGAATACTTCCCTTTTTTGGACAATTTTTCACACCCTAAAAAGTTGTTCTTGTGTCCCACACTAGTGCTCTAGAGTCCAGATGTGTAAACAGCTGCTGAGTGTCCTCTCCTTACATTACACTGAATCAAGTTTGCAATTCATTCTAGTTTGAAACACATCTAGACAACAATATCCTAAACTTCTTTGAATACAAATTATCATGACCAAATGTAGTTAACCCTGTATCTGGCAAAAAACAGCGTATTTCAAACGAACAATGTTTACTACGACCGATTTACTGTGCCCACGAACATGAAAGTAGCCATTTTAAACTGTCCAACAGTAAAGAAAAGCACATGGAAGTCCAAGTAATAATAGGAATAGGAACACACGACAACTACTTACTTTTTAGAAGCACTTTCTTGATCCTTCTGTACTGATCCTGCTCCCTTAATTTGAGGTCCGAACAGCGTTTCCTCAATTGCTCCTTGGATCATCGTACCCCAAAATTCCGGCGCAGACTCTTGGGTTTAGGTACGGTCCATACTTCCCATCATAGTCGGCCCTCTTCAATATGTCGACTATCTCCACCATCTCTTCAAAGGACATATTTGAGGCCTTGAATCTTCTCCTCCTGGATCGGGACATTTCTTGCTCCAGCTTTCCTCCTTATTACTGCTATTAAGCACCTGCTGTGTCTACGCCATATCGTCTCCCACTGCGACGAAAGAGACGGGGCGGGGAATATTCTAAAAAGAACGTCAGGGGCAGGCAACGCGGGCGTAGTTTCACGCATGCGCAGTGTATATAAAGCGTAACACGCGTGCGTCGTACATAGGATCTGTGAGCGGAGGAAGGTGTAGCATAAGCACCGATCGTTATAACAAAGGTACAATTTTAAGTTGGTGCATCAGTGGCCTATACTGCTTATAGATTGAGGCCTATATTGGGTCAAGATTATGGGAGTTTCGCCTGACATTAGGGTTTGTCTTGTGTTGTGTCTTGCAGAGAAAATGGATCTATTCAATGACGAGGACTTTATGCCCATATTCATTGATATGTACAGGGAGCTGCCCTGTCTGTGACAGGTAAACCACCCCTATTATAACAATCAAACAAAGAGGAAGGCAGCGCTGGATCAATTGGTGGAATTTGTGAAGCCGGTGATCCCCACGGCAGACATCCCCTATTTGAAGGACCTAATTGGTGGCATGAGGAGCACTTATAATAGAGATCTCAAGAAGGTCAAGGATTCCCTGAGATCAGGATCTGCAGCAGGCTGTGGTACTATGACAGACTGCATTTTCTGGCTGGCCAGACTAAACCCAGGCCAGCACTCTCCAATCCCCCCCCCCAGCTGAGGCTTCTGACGTCCAACCTGGGCCTTCCAGGCAGCAACATGTGGGGGAGCCCAGCTTGAGCCAGGTATAGCATCCTTCAAAATATTTCTGGTTGTCAAATTAATGATGTTAAACATATGCTAATTTGTATCACTAATTTCTGATTTCACAAAGTGGTTTACATATTAATAGACAGCAGTGGCCACAAATGATTGGGACAAGAATGAAAAATTCTGGGGTCAGAATGATAGTATTTTCTATTTATTAACATTCAATTTGCAACAGTCATGAGTTGAAAATTGTGTGTGATTGATGAACCAAAAACTAAAACGATGTCCCTTTTTCATACACAGGAAAGCCTCAGCCAGGCCGTGGAAAGTGGCAGCCAGGAGGTGGCCGGGCCAAGTAGCCTGCCAGAATAGCAGGTCCCTTCCCTCCGCCTTCCACCAAAAAGTGGCAGGAAGAGGAGTAACGTGAAGGAGGCAGCAATTACCCTATTTATGAAGGCTACTGCGGCCCTCAGAACCCCCCACTGTGTTCAAGAAGACTTTGCATACATCACAGCATGCAAAATGCTGGAAATGGAGGAGGGCCAATGCCTCTTATGTGAGGAAGTGATGTTACAAGCCCTAAACAAGGGCTTGAGGGGCCAACTCAAAAGTCAAAGCCACATTTGTGAGTTGAACCATGGTCCTCCTGCAGGTCCTCCGCCTCAGCCTTCTGCCACACCTCCAACACCACAGCCACAGCCTGGAAGGAAGCGTCTAAGGAAGACCAGAGAGTGATGGCCTGGGTTCAGTCCGGTCTGGCAAAAGATGCAGGCTGTTGAATGACCACAGCCTGGGGACAGATATGTCATCTGCTGCTGTTCCTGATCTCTTGTAGTCCTGGACCAGATTGTGCTCACTATTATAAGGACTCCTCAGGCCATCAATTTTGATTCTAAAATTATTGATGTCTGCCCTGGGGTACAAAGGCTTTGCAAATATCACCAGTTTCTCCAGCGTTGCCTTCCTCTTTATTTTGTTATGACCCAGAATAAATGGATATTTTGTTTTCAGAAATACTTGCCTATGTGTTTTACTTCAAAAAGGACAGGTTTTTTTTTGAGTAGGCAGGTACATTTAAAAAATACAATGTCAAATTAACAAGGGACACCAACCAACCTCATTGAGATTTACAAGGACAAGATAATAATGGTGTTGTGGAAACGTGACATACAAAAAAAATGGAGATCATTATAAAATAATTAAAAAAAACAAATGGAGATCACTATAAAATAATTTAAAAAAAAAACAGGCGATCTTGATTCCAGAAAAAAATAAAAAATGACTATAAAAAATTACTTATAAACATTATTAGGGAGATCTGGCTTTAAAAACAAAATAAGACTATTCATGAGATCAGGAGAAATAATAAAGAAATAAGTTTGTGAGAAGTCTGTGTGAATATGAGCAGCAAAACAACTTCATTCTTCTAGCATTATAAATAAGAAGAGAATGCACTGCATTGAAAGATTAAAAAATTTGCAGTGTGACGAATGTGCCATCTCCATTATGAACGGTCGTTTTACCAGATTGAGCGGCTCCATCTCGTACTTGATTCTGAGCATGCGTGGTTTTTTGCATGTCGGGATTGCATACACATGAACGGAATTTCCGATAGAAACTTTTTCCATCTGGAAAATTGAGAACATGCTCTCAATCTTTTCCTGGCAGAAATTCGGTCAGCAAAAGTCCGATGGAGCATACACACGGTTGCATTTTCCGACCAAATCTCTCATCGGTCTTTTGCTGGCTAAATTTCCGATTGTGTGTAAGTGAAAATGTCCAAATTTGGCCCAGTTAGCCATTTTCCCTCCCTGGTGTCATGTGACCCGTTAGTGTTGCAACGTCTCAGGTGTGAATGGGGAGCAGGTGTGTTAAATTTGGTGTTATCGCTCTCACTCTCTCATACTGGTCACTGGAAGTTCAACATGGCATCTTATGGCAAAGAACTCTCTGAATATCTGGAAAAAAAAAGAATTGTTGCTGTACATAAAGATGGCCTAGGCTATAAGAAGATTGCCAAGACCCTGAAACTGAGCTGCAGCACGGTGGCCAAGACTATACAGTGGTTTAACAGGACAGGTTACACTCAGAACAGGCCTTGCCATGGTCGAACAAAGAAGTTGAGTTCAAGTGCTCAGCGTCCTATCCAGAGGTTGTCTTTGGGAAATATACGTATGAGTGCTGCCAGCATTGCTGCAGAGGTTGAAGACTTGGGGTGGGGTTATATTTTCCTCAAGGTAGAGTCTTTCATGGGGATGCATTCTTGGCTGTTATACCATAAGGCTTTCTTGAGTGGAGGCAAAACTATGTGTTTCATGCGGTACCTGATGGGATGGTTTGTGGTTGGGTGGGGTTGGGGAAAATGGGATCTAACTAAGCCAGTGGCTCTTGTGCCCCCTCCCTATTACACCAAACTGAAGAGATGATAGGATAAGAATGGCTTAACCTCCCTGGCGGTATGATTATTTCAGATTTTAGGTGCTGAAAGCTGTACAATTATTTTGCACAGAAATTTGGCGTTTTATATTGTAGGCCTGTAATTCTTAGGAATAAGTCACTTAAATCTGTCCAAACAAGAGTCTAGTAGACATCCCGGGTATGATAAAGTTTGAAAAACTAAATAAAAAATTATAATATAATAAATAACTATAAATAGTTATAACAAATAATAATATAATAATAATAAAAATTATCCAATAATGTAATCAAATCAAAAACACTGAAATTTGATCAGTTGCAGAATTGTCGCTTTCTTTACTTTTAGTGTTTGGTGACAGATTTCCCCACAAATCACTATCGCTCAATTCTGCGAGTGATTCTAATTTATTATCGCTGTTTTCTAGCTGGCCTAAAGCCACTTTTGATGTAAAGGGACAGTTTTGGTTGCTATGGACAATCTCCAGTTTCCAGGCAGAAAGAACAGGTTTTATAATATAAAACTGCATGCAGGACACTGGGCAGACCACTAGGGACAAAGGGGATGTGAAATTATTTGATACAATACTGTAATCTGTAAGATTTCAGTATACTGTATCTGTACTGTGTGTTTTACTGTTTGAATTTGCCACCGAACTCCGTCCCCGTGCGTCGCAACGCTTGCAGTGAACGGAGCTCGGCACTGTGAATCGAGCGAGACATGGTGGCTCGCAGATCACAGCGGGGATACATCGCAGGATCCAGGGGACAAGGTAAGTAACCTCTACATGGATTCTGTGATGCGATCCCGAGTGGCTCGGGGATACCGCTTTTGGTATTGAAAATCCACCCCGAGCCAGACTCGGGAATACCACCAGGGGGGTTAAGTAATTTGGGTACTGGTGCGGTAGTTAAAAATATTTTGGTCGGGGGCGTGTCCGGAATGGCAGAGGAAGCAGGTGTGTGAGGCCTGAGCTCCCACAGATCGGCCTATATTCCTGATATTTTGGGGTGCAGATACAGCACAAAAGACCCTCCTGTGCCCCCTCTCACCTCTGGGACACCTCTAGGGTATATTTCTGCGGAATCCCCCACCAAAAATCTCCGGAACAGGCTGCGCCGCTGAGAACCACGGACTAGGCCGAAGCCGCGGCCTCGCCTGAATTTCCTGCCCACACAGAGAACCAGGCCGGAGCGGACCGGGAAAAACGCAGTTTTTTGGGTAAAAACGCTGGGCAAAAGACCATCCTGTGCCCCCTCTCACCTCTGGGACACCTCTGGGGTATATTTCAGTGGAATCCCCCACCAAAAATCTCCGGAATAGGCCACGCCGCCGAGAACCACGGACTAGGCCGAAGCCGCGGCCTCGCCTGAATTTCCTGCCCACACAGAGAACCGGACCGGGAAAAACGCAGTTTTTTGGGGTGAAAACGCCGGGAAAAAGACCATCCTGTCCCCCCATCATCCCTGAGGCATTTCTGGGGTATGTATAGGAGGAACTCCCAGCAAAAAGCTCGGAAAAAGGCCGCCCGTGGACAAGGCCGAAGCCGGGGTCTCGCCTAAACTCCCTGCCCACATGGAGAACCGGACTCGGCGGCAGACTTTAAAGCTGTCATGCAGGCCATAACCTCCCTAATGGAAAAAGTGGATCATATACAGACTCATGTGGAATTTATTAGGAAGGACTTTGATACCCTGAGAGGCCGCATGCACGAGGTGGAGCAGAGGGTTTCACAAAATGAAGACACGGTACGTGACCAGGGGGCTGATTTACACGTGTTAAAAACCAAAGTTAAAGTGCTGGAGGCGAGGGCAGAAGATGCCGAGAATCGCAACCGAAGGAACAACTTGCGGATCTTGGGGCTTCCGGAAGGAGCAGAAGGTACGGACCCCACCGCGTTTGAACGTCTCTTGCAACAATTACTCCCCTCGGCAAGGTTTTCGCCATTCTTCACCGTGGAAAGAGCGCATCGCATACCCTTCACCAAAGGCCCACAAGGTGCGCCACCTCGCACCTTCATCTTTAAATTACTTCACTTTCGTGATCGTGACCTGGTGATGAAGGAGGCGAGGGCACAGGGAGAACTCCGTTTTGAAAATGCCAAACTCCTGATCTTTCCAGATTATTCACTGGAAACGCAGAAACAACGGAAATCCTTCGACGCAGTGAGAGCCAGACTTCGAGCCAAGCATATTAAATACAGCATGCTGTTTCCGGCAAGATTGCGAGTGGAAGATGGTGAATCGGTGCGGTTCTTCAATTCTCCTGAGGATGCCTCCACGTGGATCGACACGCTACCTCGCAGATAAGTTTCACCACACAAGAAAAATCTGTTTATTTCTAGTTATATGTGCCATGGCCGACCGGTGATCTAGAGACGTGCCTCTTTTGTTTAATGGCCTGATCATCATTTTTGACCCAGTCGGTTCCCTCTGTGATTTACACTAATGTGACTTATGATAGACGGGAGCCCGGGGGTCCACTGGCCTCCTAAATGTCTATTGGTTTCCTGAGATGTTTAACAGGAGGAATGGGAGATGATTGTCTCTATGCGCATCCATCCTCCCCCCTCCTCCTCTATCATTCTCCCCGATAATGTCGGTCATGGCCAAGAAACGATATCTGTTCCTGCAACGTTGAAGTTTAAGTTTACACCCCCGGTAGCTGCCGGGAGACTGCACCCACTTATTATGATCCGATCTCCAGAAGAGGACTGGATGTTCTTCATCATCTGACTGCTGCACTGTGGTTGCTGTTCCGCTCACGATACCCCATTACAGGCGTGTTCGCCTTGGTTCTGAGTTGGGATCCTGAGCCTCCCCGAGGTTTGGGACGGGGCTGGCGGGGTGGGGGGTGGAGGGCTTGGTTGGGAAAGTTTTGTTATACTTTGTTGATTTGCTGTTTTTTTACAAGCGATGTACTTATGTCTGTCACGGGATGTGCCAGGTGTCGGGTCCTGACCCTATCAAGGGCCCGGGCCTTGCACCTGTTTCTCTATGGTGATATATGGATAGAAAATATGTTCTCAAGTGTAGATGGCTGATTGTACCCTAATTTCATGGAACACCAGGGGTTTGAATTCCTCTGTTAAAAGATCACTGGTATTCCAATTCCTCAAAACATACCACCCACAAATATGCATACTACAAGAGACCCATCTGATGGGAAGTAAATTGATGAGTCTAAGACGACCCTGGGTGGGACACCAATACCACTCCACGTATACTAACTACTCCAGGGGGGTTAGCATTTTAGTGCACAAGTCCACACCGTTTAGATTGCTGGCGCTGGAGCTTGACCCTGACGGTCGATTTGTAATCTTACATGCCATTGTGGACAGATTAGAGTTGGTGGTGGTGGGACTATACCTACCCCCCCGGCCTCTATACGGGTACTTAACCAAATTATCTCTAAAATAGCTGCCTTTGGTATGGATAATGTGGTAATACTGGGCGATTTTAATCTGGTCCCGGACCCTACAATGGACAGGCTCACATCGGGGACGGGCTCGCCATCAGAGCTGTCCTCATGGGCTGAGGCGTCTAACTTGACTGATGTGTGGAGGTGGCGCCATCCTTCTCGACGTGCCTACACTTGTCACTCAGCTTCCTACAAGACCCTGTCACGGATAGACCTTGCCTATGTAGGGGGGTCTGTCTTGCCCATGGTCCGGGACATCAAAATACTCCCCCGTGGCATATCCGACCACGCTCTGCTCGCTTTAAAACTTTGTGTATCTAATGCCCCGGGGGAGAATCTTTGGAGGTTGTCCAGATTCTGGTTGAACGACACTAGAGTATCTGAACCCTATAGATCCGAGGCGATACATTATTGGAGAGACTTAGACCAATCAGTGACTATGACCACATCCTGGGACGCATTTAAGGCCTTCACTAGGGGCAGCTTTAAAGCACATATTCGAAAGATCCGGAAGGATCTGAGGAAAGAAACACAGGCAGCCGAGGGGAGGGTAGCAGCATTGGAGGCGGCATATTCCACAACGGGATCCCCTGAGACATACTCAGATTTTCAGGCAGCGTTGAGAGACGTTCTTTTACTACACACGGAGGCCACAAAAACCAAATTCTTACACCAGTCACAACGAATTTTCGAACATGGAGAAAAAACAGGCAGTATGCTGGCATGGCTGGCGAGGGAAAGCTCCTCCCCGGTGACCATCTCAACTGTTTCTGATTCAGACGGGACGATCTTGACTGATCCCACGGATATTAACAATAAATTTGCTTCATTCTATCGGGACCTCTACGGTTCTCGGATGGAATGTTCAGATGAGGAACTGAATGGGTACCTCGATGGGGTGGAGCTCCCTTGCCTGACATCCACGTTTAGGGAGGCATTAGATGGCCCGATCCAATTAGAAGAAATCCAACGAGCAGTAGCCTCCTTGCAAAACGGTAAGACCCTAGGTCCTGACGGAATTCCAGCCGAATTCTACAAAACATACGCTGAAGAAATTCTCCCATCGCTTCGGTTAATGCTCCAGAAAGCCACGGAGAGGGGCTCATTACCCCCGACTATGGCTGAAGCGGTCATTGTGGTCATTCTTAAGCCTGGCAAGCCCCCTGATCAGTGCGCCTCATATCGGCCAATATCACTCCTCAACGTTGACGCCAAGCTACTGGCAAAAGTGCTGGCTAGACGGTTGAACACGGTGATCACGGCACTGGTCCATCCAGACCAGTCTGGATTTATGCCAGGCAGGGGGACCGATATAAATATCAGACGTCTTCTTACACATCTCTCTAGGGCAGACGGGGACGGTTCGGAGGTGGTGGCCTCTCTTGATGCCGAGAAGGCTTTTGACTCGGTGGAGTGGCGCTACCTCTGGGCTGTCCTGCGCAAATTTGGATTTGGCCCTCGCTTCATTAGCTGGGTGCAGATGCTATACCATAATCCCTCAGCACGCATACGAACAAACAACTCACTGTCCTCATCCTTTCCTCTATCTAGGGGTACCAGGCAGGGCTGTCCGCTTTCTCCTGGACTGTTTGCATTGGCTATGGAACCCATGGCTGCTCGTGTTAGAGCCTCCCCCTTGGTACAGGGCATTCAGGTGGGAGTAGTGATAGACAAAATATCCCTTTATGCTGATGATACCTTACTTTTTCTTAAAGACATATCCTCCCTCTCACCAGCACTTCAAATAATTGATGAGTTCGGCATTTTCTCGGGCATTAGGATAAATTGGGGAAAATCGATCATTTTCTCATTAAATCTATCCAATCAAAACCCACCGACAGGTACCCCCCTAAACTGGACACCTGAATTTAAATACTTGGGGGTAAGGGTTAGAGCTCCACTGTCCACATATTTTGAATTGAATCTTCAGCCACTACTAAAAAATCTTTCCCAAAAATGTATAACATGGAAAACCCTCCCCCTCTCTCCAGTGGGAAGGGTAAATTTAATTAAAATTATATACTTGCCCAAATTTTTATACTTTTTTCGAAATTCTCCCCTTATTCCCCCAGCTTCATTTTTTGTTAAATTGAAAAGTATAATGTCTTCCTTTATTTGGAACGGAAGGCCCCCCAGATTGGCCATGTCTACCCTCCAGCTGCCCATTACTCAAGGGGGTCTGTCCTTACTGGACTTCCAAGTATACTTCTGGGCGGCCGTCCTGGTGACGGTCAGATGGTGGTTCTCTCAACCACGCGATAACCCGGCAGTGACCCTGGAAGCCGCCATCATGGGGTCCTATTCATCTCTCAGCAATGTGGTGTTCAGAGGGATAAAGTCCCACCCTGGCATTACGGATCTGATGAACACCACCATTATAGTTTGGAACAGGGCCAGGCTTAGTTTTAACAATCCAGAGAGGTTCTCCCCGCACATTCCCTTGTGGGGCAACCCTAGATTGCCACATTTGAAGTCGGTCCCAGACCCTCAAGTCTGGGCAAAAAAGGGAATTGTTAAGCTAAAACACATTGTGCTGGGGGGTAAATTAAGAACTTTCTCTGATCTCAAAAACGCTTATTCATTACCAGGTTGGATGCTGTTTAGATATTATCAACTCCGACATGCCAACAGGAAGCAGTTCCCATCTCTCCTCCAGTTAGAATCAGACCCTGTGGAGGGATTACTTACATCTAAAATCATAGATAGACCACTATCTACTTTGTACTTTCATTTGTCCATACCCCCTGCAAAGAAACTTGAAAAAACTCTGGTCAAGTGGAAGGCAGATATTCCTGACTTATCAGAGGAGGAATGGGACTCATGTGTATCCTCCTTTGTGATAAATACGATATCGGCCAGAGAGAGATTTATGCAGTTCAAGTTTCTCCACAGGGCCTATTACACCCCAAAATGTCTGACAATTATGACACCTGACAGTCCAGTGGCCTGCGCCAGGTGTGGTCTGGAGTCTGCCTCCTTTCTTCATATGGTGTGGTCTTGTCCTCGCCTCGGAGACTATTGGACAGAAATAGCTAACACTCTCAGCCAGGTTACCTCCTTAGATGTGGTAGCTCATCCCAAGGCAATGCTATTGAATATTTTCAGCCCCAATATTAGAGGTAAACATACCAAATTATCTTTGAGTTATGCTACGTTCTATGCCGAAAAGAAATATTTCTCCATTGGAAGGATGCATTACCCCCTAGAGTATCTTCATGGCGCCTAGCAATGAATTCTATACTCCCACTATATAAACTCACGTATCTTAATCGTAACTGCCCCAAGAAATTTGAAAAGATATGGTCGGGATGTATAGATGCATGGGGTGTTGAGGTTGTGAATGATGTCCAGGTTGACGCCGAGATACCAGCCATTTGATTATACAACATGATTGAGTTCTCTTTAAACGTCACCTAGTGTACATGTTCAGTTAAGATATTGAGGTATTGTGATTCCTTCCTTGCCTCCCCCTCCTGCCCCCCCCTCCCTCACCTTCTCGGTATCCTTAATCTGCCCCCCCCCCTCCCCCTTCCCCCAGTCCCTCCCACAGTACCTCCTTGATTGATTGTTTTAATATGTCACCTCTACACCAATACTTTGCTGCAATGTCATGTATTGCTTTCATACTTCTTTATGTTGTCTATATGAGGAAATTAATCATCTATCTTGTGACTATATGTATACTGATATCATATTTAAATGTGCCTATGCATCGCTTGTAATGTTTAAATCTTGAATAAAAAATGTTTTCTTGTAAAAAAAAAAAATATATTTTGGTCAGATGGTTAAGGAAAGAGGAGTTGATTTTTAAATATTGCTGACCTAAGACCAAAACAGGTGGAGGAGTGTTGGAGGAATTTGGAGACAGAAGGGGTGACCAATAAATAAAAAGAGATCGTTTGGATGAGTTTTCACGAATGCTTGCTGACAATGGCCTTTTTAAAATCTAGAGATTTTGTAAGAAATGAGAGGTGCATAAGGGAAGGATGTGGGGTATTGAAAAAGTAAGACGTGTTTCTGGAGTACTTTTTTGGTTGGCTGGCTTTGTGAAAAATGTGTTGGGAGGGAGGTTACACCAGAGTTATGTCTGTATGGTTTGGTGGGTGGTGGGTCTGATGTGAGGAGGAGAGGGTGGATTTTGTCAGCAATTGTAAAATAAGTGGTTTGGGAAGCAAGATGTAGCTACAGGAAAAGAAGTTTTGTATTGTCTGAAGAGGAATGTACAGAGTGGGTGTTAAGCAAAATGTACTATGTTTTGTTATATGATAGGAAGGTGTTAGGTGTGGAGGAGGCAGATGTTTTTTGGCAATTTGGGAGGTGGAGGTTGGGATGAGGGGGTGGGATGTGTTTTTTTTTCATGTATTTTTGTGTTTTTAATGTTGTTATTCTTTTTAAACCTTTTTTGATATAAAAAAACTTACTTGAATGATGTAAAGAACGTTGCTCAGTCTCTTGAGAGTTGATTGAAGGAGTTCAAAGTATGCGATTCATGCTGACGGGAGAAAAAAAAATACTGCATTTTTAGATGTACTTTAAGTGTTTCAGAATAAATTTCATGTTTTGATATACAGGTAAAAGCCAGTAAATTAGAATATTTTGAAAAACTTGATTTATTTCAGTAATTGCATTCAAAAGGTGTAACTTGTACATTATATTTATTCATTGCACACAGACTGATGCATTCAAATGTTTATTTCATTTAATTTTGATGATTTGAAGTGGCAACAAATGAAAATCCAAAATTCCGTGTGTCACAAAATTAGAATATTACTTAAGGCTAATACAAAAAAGGGATTTTTTAGAAATGTTGGCCAACTGAAAAGTATGAAAATGAAAAATATGAGCATGTACAATACTCAATACTTGGTTGGAGCTCCTTTTGCCTCAATTACTGCATTAATGCGGCGTGGCATGGAGTCGATGAGTTTCTGGCACTGCTCAGGTGTTATGAGAGCCCAGGTTGCTCTGATAGTGGCCTTCAACTCTTCTGCGTTGTTGGGTCTGGCATTCTGCATCTTCCTTTTCACAATACCCCACAGATTTTCTATGGGGCTAAGGTCAGGGGAGTTGGCTGGCCAATTTAGAACAGAAATACCATGGTCCGTAAACCAGGCACGGGTAGATTTTGCGCTGTGTGCAGGCGCCAAGTCCTGTTGGAACCTGAAATCTCCATCTCCATAGAGCAGGTCAGCAGCAGGAAGCATGAAGTGCTCTAAAACTTGCTGGTAGACGGCTGCGTTGACCCTGGATCTCAGGAAACAGAGTGGACCGACACCAGCAGATGACATGGCACCCCAAACCATCACTGATGGTGGAAACTTTACACTAGACTTCAGGCAACGTGGATCCTGTGCCTCTCCTGTCTTCCTCCAGACTCTGGGACCTCGATTTCCAAAGGAAATGCAAAATTTGCTTTCGTCAGAAAACATGACTTTGGACCACTCAGCAGCAGTCCAGCTCTTTTTTTCCTTAGCCCAGGTGAGACGCTTTTCGCGCTGTTTCTTGGTCAACAGTGGCTTGACACGAGGTATGCGGCAGTTGAAACCCATGTCTTTCAAGCGTCTCTTGGTGGTGGATCTTGAAGCACTGACTCCAGCAGCTGTCCACTCCTTGTGAATCTCCCCCACATTTTTGAAGGGGTTTTTTTTCACAATCTTGACTAGGGCGCGGTGATCCCTATCGCTTGTACACTTTTTCTGACCACAGTTTTTCCTTCCCTTTGCCTCTCTATTAATGTGTTTGGACACAGAGCTCTGAGAACAGCCAGCCTCTTCAGCAATAACCTTTTGTGTCTTTCCCTCCTTGTGCAATGTGTCGATGGTCGCCTTTTGGACAGCTGTCAAATCTGAAGTCTTCCCCATGTTTGTGTAGGCTTCAGAACTGGACTGAGAGACCATTTAAAGCCCTTTGCAGGTGTTTTGAGTTAATCAGCTGATTAGTTTGTGGCACCAGGTGTCTTCAAAATTTAACCCTTACACAATATTCTAATTTTGTGACACACGGAATTTTGGATTTTCATTTGTTGCCACTTCAAATCATCAAAATTAAATGAAATAAACATTTGAATGCATCAGTCTGTGTGCAATGAATAAATATAATGTACAAGTTACACCTTTTGAATGCAATTACTGAAATAAATCAAGTTTTTCAAAATATTCTAATTTACTGGCTTTTACCTGTATACTGATCTGGCGCCCTCCTTTATTGTTTACATGTCTTTGAGGTGACCCCATACCCATTGAGGAGCTGCCAGTGACTGTACTGTAAGTGTCTTTCCTCCTATCAAGATTACCATCCTCCTGCACATGTTTTCTATGGATTTTATATGACTGTCGGTAATGCAGCGTACACATGGGTGGACTTTCTGACCGGACTGGTCCGACTGACTTTCCGACGGACTTTTGACAGACTTCCGATGGCCTTTTTTTACGAACGGACTTGCCTACACAGAACCGGACTACGGACGGACTTGCCTACACACGACCGGACTTTCCGGCGGACCTAGTTCCCGACGGAGTTTCAGCGGACTTTCCAAATAAACGGCCTTGCCCAAACATGAACAAGTCCGTTCATTTTGAATGTGACTCGGGTACGACGGGACTAGAAAAGGAAGTCAATCTTGCCGCTTTTATCGGCGAGATGGACGCCTTGTGAGCCCCATCACGGGGCATACCAGGCCCTTAGGTCTGGTATGGATTTTAAGGGGAACCCCCTTCACCGAAAACACGGTGTGGGGGTCCCCCCAAAATCCATACCAGACCCTTATCCGAGCACGCAGCCTGGCAGGTCAGGAAAGGGGGTGGGGATGAGCGGGTCCCCCCTCCTGAACTGTACCAGGCCACATGCCCTCAACATGGGAGGTGGGTGCTTTGGAGGAGGGGGGCACCCTGCGCCCCCCTCCCTCAAAGCACCTTGTCCCCATGTTGATGAGGACAAGGGCCTCTTCCCGACAACCCTGGTCATTGGTTATCAGAATCCGGGAGCCCCCTTTAATAAGGGGGCCCCCAGATCCCGGCCCCCCACCCTATGTGAATGAGTATGGGGTACATCGTACCCATACCCATTCACCTGGGGAAAAAGTGTCAATAAAAAAACACACTACACAGGTGTTTTAAGTCATTTATTAGACAGCTCCGGGGGTCTTCTTCCAACTTCGCCGCTGTCTGGTTCTTCTCCCACTCTCCGGCCTCTTCTCCCGGTCTTCAACCTCTTCTCCCGGTGTCAGGTTCTTCTGCCGGCTCCTCCGCTATCTTCTGCCGCTTTTTTGCTGGTGGTGGCCCGGACTTCTGCGTTGTCTTCTAATGGTGTGTGAGTGCTCCGCAATGACTTATATAGGTGGTGAGCCCATCCCCTTATGATGTCACAGTCCCGGGGCATGCCGGGACTGTGACGTCATAAGGGGCGTGGTCAACATCACCCGGTGATCACGCCCCCTTGTGACATCACAGTCCCAGCATGCCCCGGGATTGTGATGTCATAAGGGGGCGGGGTCACCGCCTATATAAGTAATTGCGGAGAGCTCACACACCATTAAAGCAGGAGAGAGTGTCGTGTCAACATCAGAAGAAGAGAAGAGGGAAAAAAACGATGCAGAAGTCCAGGCCACCACTAGCAAAAGAGCGGCAGAAGATAGCGGAGGAGCCGGCAGAAGAACCGGACACCGGGAGAAGAGGTCGAACACCGGGAGAAGAGGCCGGAGAAGAACCGGACACTGGGAGAAGAGGCCAGAGGCAGCGACCAAGTCGGAAGAAGACCCCCGGAGCTGTCTAATAAATTACTTAAAAAACCTGTGTAGTGTGTGTTTTTTTTTTTATTGACACTTTTTCCCTAGGTGAATGGGTAAGGGTACGATGTACCCCATACTCATTCACATAGGGTGGGGGGCTCCCGGATTCCGATAAGCCCCCCTCCTGCAGACCCCGACAACGAGCGGCCAGAGTTGTTGGGAAGAGGCCCTTGCCCTCATCAACATGGGGACAAGGTGCTTTGGGGGGGGGGCCGCAGGGCCCCCCCTTCCCCAAAGCACCCACCCCCCATGTTGAGGGTATGTGACCTGGTACGGTTCAGGAGGGGGGTGCTCGCTCATCTCCACCCCCTTTCCTGACTGGCCAGGCTGCGTGCTCGGATAGGGGTCTGGTATGGATTTTGGGGGACCCCAAGCCATTTTTTCGGCATAGGCGGTTCCCCTTAAAATCCACATCAGACCTAAGGGACATTGTCGCCTCCTCCTCGCACTCGCCGCAATACGAAAATTTGTTTTTTCTATTGCAGCGAGCACAAGATATGGTACCCTGCCCTTGCATCGTATCTGGTCCGTCGGACCAGCATACAGACGAACGGGCTTTCCGTTAGGAACTGAGTCCGGCAGATTTACGACGTAAAGATTTGAAGCAGATTTCAAATATAAAGTCCGTCGAATTTCCGACCGAAACGGTCCGTTGGAAGTCCAATGCAGCCCACACATGGTCGAATTGTCCGCCGGATTCGGTCCGTCGGACCAGTCCAGTCGGAAAGTCCGCCCGTGTGTACACTGCATTAGTGGAGCGCTGACTCACCTGCTAATTTAGTGAGTGATTTGTGCTGTTGTACAGGGTCCCCAACAGCAGGGGGATTGCTTCCTCCAGTGATTCAGTGATTACAGCAGCATGGATCGGGAGAATGCTAGCAGTGGACTTCACCTAGACTGTGATATGCTTACCTACCACTCTGTGACATTTGTGAGTGCAATACATATTGCTTTTAAACATTTAATTTAATAAAAACTACTGCACCAGGCTACCTGGTGCCTCTCTCCTTGCTACCCTTTTCTATCCTCTGTAATTGTCCCCCACCCTGCCGCACCGATCCTCCTGCTATCCTGGTCCCCCTGTGTGCCCGAGCCCCCTACACGAAGCCCAGTGGTACCCCCTGTCGGCGGCCCTGGTGTTTGGGTCTCAGGCAGATGGAAAACCAGACAAATAATTTAAAACCCAGACTCTCTGGGTCAAAACTGAACAGGAGACAACCCTACTTGTGGGGAGAGGTGATGCTGGCCACTGGCAGGCTCAATCCCACCCACAAGAATGTCACACCTCTCTATAGTGCTGTGCAGGGACAGGTTTCTAGGAGATCCTCCATTTCATCAGCCTACTCTGGGGAGCTACCTATGCCTATTTAGTCTGTCAGGAGTGGCGTTACCTAAGGTAAGTATAAGCAACTCCTAACAGCTGGGGGTACAGCAGAAAACTACAGAGTGGCAGAAGATGGAAACTAAGAATCAACCTAGTAAAAACAAAAAAAATATATAATAATAATCGAACCAATAAAATGAGCTCTGAAAAGTAAATGTAAAAATAAAAGTGATAATTAGCCCTGAAATCCTAGAGTTTGCGGACGGGCTCCTAATCTTTGAAGGCGATCTTATTTTCACTATGGACCCCCTTTTCTTGATGTTTCCCAGGGTTCTTCCCACCTCCCCTTTTCTCGCCCTGGTAGAACCCTGGAGGTTGTTACACCCCCAGGATCGCGACTATTCCTTATTTTCTCCAGTGCATCAAACCTACTCGCGGCTAGATTATCTTCTAGTCCCAAATAAGAACCTCTCAAGAGTGGTGTGGACCAGCATTGATGTTGTCTCTTTTTCAGATCATGCCCCGATTCACCTGCCCCTTCAAATGGGCCCTGTTACTCCGACTCCACCATCCTGGAGATTGAACAAATCTCTGCTCCAATCGGCAGAGATTTGTGCAATGCTCCTTGCCACCATGCTTGAATACTTTTCCATTAACGAGGCCTCAGTTACTAACCCCTTAGTGGTGTGGGAGGCCCACAAGAAGGTGATTCAGGGTGCATTGATCAAAATAGGAGCCCACCTTAAAAGGGAGAGGTCTGGCCACACAGAGGAACTTTTCGTTCAGCTACGCAATCTAGAGTGCTTCCACAAGGCCAGCCTTGCACGCTCCACATACCAGGATCTCCTTCAAGTTCGTGAGAAGCTCCGTGTGCTCCTATTCCACAACAAAGCAAAAACTAGCATGGGCTCACCGTACAATGTACGAATTCGCCAACAAACCGGGCACACTTCTGGCGAAGGCACTGAGAGGTCCACGCACGAACACCTACATCTCCCACATTATAGGCTCTTCAAGGCAGAAGCTCCATACTTGCTCTGACATGGCGACAGAGTTCAGATCCTTCTACGAGGGCTTGTACAACTTAAACTACTCCACCACTCTGGACTCTCCTTCTGGTGATGTGGCCACTCCCCAGTCCTACCTTGCCTCCTCGGGCATGCCATCTCTCCTCCTTGCAGCTTAGGAGGAACTGGAGGAGCCAATTACAGTGGAGGAACTTGGGGTAGCCCTTTGCCCACTCGAAGCCCAAGAAGGCCCCTGGCCCGGATGGCCTCACCCCGGGCTATTACAAAGTTTTTTTCGAGACCCTATCTCAACCATTGGTCTCGGCTTTGAACTCGATCACGGAAGGGGAGTCATTCCTGATTGATACACTGCGAGCCTACATCTCTCTTTTCCCGAAAGAAGGGAAAGATCCATTGCACTGTGGGAATTATCGCCCGATAGCGCTTCTGAATACGGATCTGAAACTGTTTGCCAAAATCTTGGCAAACAGACTGCTCCCACACATCTCGAGCCTTGATCACAGAGACCAAGCAGGTTTTGTACCCCTCCGTGAACCACGAAACAATACCATCCAGGTGGTGAACTTGATCCATGCAGCCAAGTCCTCGAATCGGCCTCTTCTCTTGCTGTCCATGGACACAGAGAAAGCCTTCGACCGAGTGAACTGGTCTTTCATGCGAGCTACTCTAGAACACGTTGGTCTACGGTCCTCCATGCTGAGTTGAATACTATCCCTCTACTCGAACCTCACGGCCGCAGTCAAGGTCAATGAAACGAAATCTGACTTTTTCAACATCCATAACGACACACAACAGGGCTTCCCCCTGTCCCCCTTATACTTCATACTTACCCTAGAGCCCTTCCTGTGCACAGTTAGGGTGAATTCTGCCATTGCCGGCTTTCAGAAAGCTTCTGGGATGCACAAAGTGGCCTCATTTGCAGATGACTCCTAACAGATCCACTGACCTCCCTTCTGAAACTCCTTCAGTCCCTAAAGGAATACGGTGCCCTCTCTTTCTTCCAAATGAATCTAACCAAATCGTCCACGCTGAAAATCATGGGGGGGAAAAAACCTGATCATGTCACTTCGCCCAGCATTTCCCTTGACTCAATTCACTACCTGGGCATGGATATCACCCCCGACCCCTCCACTCTCTAGTCGGTGAACTTCTTACCCTTACTTACCCGCCTCAAAACTTCTCAAGATCTTCTCCACTGGCACTCGCTCACGCTAACGTGGTTTGGTCGTTGCAATGCTCTCAAGATGACGCTACTGCCCAGGGTGCTATATTTGTTGCAAGCGCTTCCCATTCGTCTCCCCCCTAGTGTTTTTTAAAAGGGTGAACTCAAGGTTCAGAGATTTCATCTGGTCTTACTGTAAATCTTGCCTTAGGATAACTTATCCATCTTGCAAAGCATAGAGGAGGAGTTGGTCTCCCAGATGTGAAAGCCTATTACAGAGCTGCACACCTCGCCACCAGGTTGGTGGACTGGCACTCCTACGCAGCAGCAAAACAGTGGGAGGCCATGGAGATGGAGGACTCTGGTGATACAGCCAAGAGCTGGCCGTGGATTTCATCACCACTCGCAAGGACCCTCACTGAACACCCTACATTGGGTATCACTCTTCTGGTGGCCAGGGACACATTTAGACATACTTCAATGTCACCGCTGCCCTCTCCTGTGGTACTGGTGTTGGGCAACCCGGTATTTCCTCCAGGCCTTCAGAATACCTGTTTCCAGCGTTTGGTCACGAGTGGGAATCTCCGCCTCCGTGACTTCGTGGGTTCCAATGGCTGACTCACCTCCTTGGCAGGGGCATCTGCCACGGACCCTCTTTTGGATTTGTGGAGCGGTTTCCAGCTGCGCAACTTTCTGCGTGGGTGTTTATGGACGCAGGTGGGAACCAGTCCGCCATGGCCTCTCAATAATATATGCATCTCTGATCCAGCCAGTGGATGGATACACCCCACCCTTCCTAACCAAATGGAAATTGGACTTGGGCATCCAGTTTATCGATTCTCAGAAAGAGAAGATCCTTCATTTCTTTTTTTTTTTTTTTAATTGTTTATTTATAACAATTTTCAAAAATTATACACTGCAATATAAAAGAGAAAGCATTTCAACTTTTGATAGTACAGAGCAATGTATATATAAACTTATGGAACTAATCGTAGGCTCACCTACTTGGAGTTTTTCTAGAGATCCAGGAAGATAATACTCAAAGGTGAGAGGCATAATAATATTTGATGATATCTGGTGCAGCCAGTCCTCCTCTTTTCTTCAAGGCGTAAACCACTGATCGTGCAATCCTATGGAATGCATTATTCCATATGAACTTGAGGTATTTTCTTTGGAGAAGTTTCAATTGTGACAGTGGGACTGGGATTGGAAGTGTTTCAAATAGGTACAGTAATTTAGTAACAGTAATTTGACTAAGGACATTAATTCTACCGAGAAGAGAGATATGAAGGGGAGTCCAAAGATTTAAGAGACGGGTTATTTCTGTAAACATGGGGGAAAGTTAGCCTGATAGAGGGAAGAATACGAGGGTGTGAGATGAACGCCCAAGTATTTCAATGAAGAAGAGCACCAACGATATTTAAAGGTGTGTTGGAGAGTGTTAAGCAGGGCTGGTGGAATGTTAATGGGTAGGGCCTCCGTTTTTGACTGATTCATTTTAAACCCCAATAGAGATCCAAAGGTGGAGAGAGTGTCCTGTAAAGAAGGTAAAGAGGTGAGGGAGTGATTGAGCGTCAACAAAATGTCAACAAAATGTCATCAGCAAAAAGTGATAGATTATAGTCTTGTTGTTGCAGCAAGACCCCCCCGAATGTCTGGATGGAACCTAATGGCTGATGCCAGAGGTTCTAAGCTCAGAATGAACAACAGGGGTGACAAAGGACACCCCTGCCTGGTGCCATTACTGAGGGGGAACTGCTGCGACAAGTATGAGGACAACTGAACCTGAGAGGAAGGTATAGAATATAGAGCCCGTAAGGCTTGTATAAAAGGGCCTGAGAATCTGTATCTGGAAAGAACCGCAAACATGAATGGCCAGCTTAGGCGGTCAAAAGATTTTTGTGCATCGAAGCTTAGGACGATGGCAGGTTGTTTGGTTTTAGTCAGAAAGTCTATCAGGTCTATATTCCATATCGTATTGTCACCCACATGTCTCGTTGGGACAAAACCTACTTGGTCTTTATGAATTAACGTCGTTAGTAATGGGAAAAGTCTATTGGCCAGTATTTTAGTAAAGATCTTGTAATCTGAATTTAATAATGCGATAGGGCGGTAGTTATCTGGTAGTGACGGGTCTTTACCTGGTTTAGGGATGATAGTTATATGAGAATGAAGAAACTGCGAATGTGGGATGGAACCCTTGAGCAACGAGGAATATAAAGTCTGCAAATGGGGGTTTAGAATTGGGGAAAGGATTTTGTAATAAACATAAGGGAGCCCATCCGGGCCTGGGGATTTGTGAGCCAGTAGGGCTTTAATCACCGCCGCTATCTACAATGACAGGGGTATTGAGCGTAGAATTTTGTGCAATGGACAATTTGGGTAGATCTAAGGAAGACATAAAATCATCAAATTTTGTCTGTGAAAATTGGGGTATCGAATCTGAACTTAAGCAGTTATAAAGTTTCTTGTAAAAATCACCAAATACCTGGGACATAGCCTTCGGGCAGTATGTAGGAATACCGTCTCATTGCATCAAATGGTCAGGTATCGAAATAAAGGGATGTGGTTTCAATCTATTAACAAGCATTCTATATGGTTTGTTAGCAAATTCTTTGAACTTTTGCCTGGCCCATAGCATAGATTTGGATATCCTATTCATGTCAATTGATTTGATGCGGTTCCGGATTGAGGTGACTATTTTCAGTCGTTCCACCGTGGGGAATTCAAGTAAGTGCATCTCTGCGACTTTCAATCGAGCGAGGAGATCAGCTTTTAATTTTGTGGAGTCCGACTTAAGGCGAGACCCCCTCAGATGTGCAACAGAAGAGAGAGGCGCCTCTGGGTGTAGACTAAAAACAAGTTTTATTCATAAAAAGATAATGATGATCAAACTCACATGTTGAAGGTCATCAATAGGCATAAAATGGTAATCAAATACTGAAGAGGACATCATCCATCAGAAGTTCAAGTCAGTCAAAACAGCTCCTGGCGGGGGGCTCTGCCTGTGTGTGAGGAGAGGTACCGCTGTGATGTAAGGCCGGCCGCAGCGGTGACAAGTCACAATACTAGGTGGAGAGCATGAAAGAACGTAAACATCCGGCGAGGAGTGATGACGTCATGAATCGAGCGACGCGTTGCAGGGCGTACGGGCTGTGATGACATGACAGCCGCGCCCCTTCATCAGGCTGGAGATGGATGGGATAGGGCGGCTTAAGAAGTGGGAGGTGGGAGGGAGAACCAGAACAGGAAATGTGATGATTGGTGTGGATAGAAGAGGGGAGGGACGGGACCGGGACTACAGGAAGTAGTCAGAAAAAAGATCAGAAGTGTCAGCAGTGAGGTGTTTAGTAAGGGAGCATGACAATGATCAGGAGGCGATTATATGAAAAGAAAAGAAAAAGGAAATAATGTAAGAATAGAAGGTTCAATTAGTACAGAGGGTGTACTTCTTCAACTGCTCATCAGACTTCGTAGTCTATGGTCTGAGTTGCCCATGCGGACTGATCTATGTAGGCCGTACCATCAGGGCTCTCAGACAGAGGTTCGGTGAGCACAGAAGGCTAATTGAAGGTGGCACTGATCCACATAGTGTCCCTAGACACTTTGCGGTGGCCCACCAGAGCTCGACAGTGGGACTGAGCAAATTCCCAGATCCCTGTCCCCCGCTGAAAGATTCAAGAAGCTCTGTTCCCAGGAAACTTTTTGGATATACACCTTAGATGTCCTATCGCCAGGAGGAATCAACGAAAGTATCGAGATCTCCACTATCCTTTAAAACCTTTTATACATATATTCCTTTTAATAGTTTTGTTTTTTTGCTTTTTTACTTGATTTTCAGCCTTTTTAGGTTCTGTGCGAATATTTTTAAATCTTATTCTGCGTCTGCGTGTGCTGTGTGCGTGCGCATTCTGCGTGCGCATACATACACACACATATGCAATAGCAATAATAATCTCTAATAATAATTTTTTATAAGAATTTTCATTAATTATCATCGATGTAGTGATAATTAGATTTTTCTTTCTTTTTTAATTAATTGTGAATCAATTGTGTGTTTTTACATAAGGCCTGATTTTGTGTGTGATGGAGAGATACATGCCCTTTTCCTTCTCTCTTCCCCCCCCCCCTCTACCCTCCAGTTCCACTATAATTATTCTTCACATTATAATTATTTTCCATATGCATGGACATATATACCTATATATATATATGTTTTGCCTTTTCTTTTTCCCTCCCCTCCATAGACTCATTATATCCATATATCCATGTATTCATTTATATCAACAGATATCTACCTTTTACATATACTTGCCTTTTTCCATTGCATAATTTATATTTTCATACTTTATCATTATCATTATCACTCATATATTTATTATTTTTTATTTTTTATTATTATTATTTTTATTTTTATTATTTCCATTTTTAATTTTTTTATTATTTCTACTATTTTTCTTTTATTATTTTATTTTATTTATATATATTTTTTCCAGCCATATACCATCTTATATGATGTATCTATTTATATGCACATTCATATATTATAGTCCCCTCCCAGCCACACACCCTCTGTACTAATTGAACCTTCTATTCTTACATTATTTCCTTTTTCTTTTCTTTTCATATAATCGCCTCCTGATTAGGGATGAGCCGAACACCCCCCTGTTCGGTTCGCACCAGAACATGCGAACAGGAAAAAAATTTGTTAGAACACGCGAACACCGTTAAAGTCTATGGGACACGAACATGAATAATCAAAAGTGCTAATTTTAAAGGCTAATATGCAAGTTATTGTCAATAAAAGTGTTTGGGGACCTGGGTCCTGCCCCAGGAGACATGAATCAATGCAAAAAAAAGTTTTAAAAACGGCCGTTTTTTCAGGAGCAGTGATTTTAATAATGCTTAAAGTCAAACAATAAAAGTGTAATATCCCTTTAAATTTCATACCTGGGGGGTGTCTATAGTATGCCTGTAAAGGGGCGCATGTTTCCCGTGTTTAGAACAGTCTGACAGCAAAATGACATTTTGAAGGAAAAAACACATTTAAAACTACCCGCGGCTATTGCATTGCCGACAATACACATAGAAGTTCATTGATAAAAACGGCATGGGAATTCCCCACAGGGCAACCCCGAACCAAAATTAAAAAAAAAAAATGATGTGGGAGTCCCCCTAAATTCCATACAAGGCCCTTCAGGTCTGATATGGATATTAAGGGGAACCCCAGCCAAAATTTAAAAAAAAAATTGACGTGGGGTTCCCCCTAAATTCCATACCAGACCCTTCAGGTCTGGTATGGATTTTAAGGGGAACCCCGCGCCAAAAAAAAAAAAAAAAACGGCGTGGGGTCCCCCTAAAAATACATACCAGACCCTTATCCGAGCACGCAACCTGGCAGGCCGCAGGAAAAGAGGGGGGGACGAGAGTGCGCCCCCCCCTCCTGAACCGTACCAGGCCACATGCCCTCAACATTGGGAGGGTGCTTTGGGGTAGCCCCCCAAAACACCTTGTCCCCATGTTGATGAGGACAAGGGCCTCATCCTCACAACCGTGGCCGGTGGTTGTGGGGGTCTGCGGGCGGGGGGCTTATCGGAATCTGGAAGCCCCCTTTAACAAGGGGACCCCCAGATCCCGGCCCCCCCCTGTGTGAAATGGTAAGGGGGTACTTACCCCTACCATTTCACTAAAAAACTGTCAAAAATGTTAAAAATGACAAGAGACAGTTTTTGACAATTCCTTTATTTAAATGCTTCTTCTTTCTTCCTTCATCTTCTTCTTCTTCTGGTTCTTCTGGCTCTTCTGGTTCTTCCTCCGGCGTTCTCGTCCAGCATCTTCTCCGCGGCGTCTTCTATCTTCTTCTCCTCGGGCCGCTCCGCACCCATGGCATGAGGGGAGGCTCCCGCTCTTCTCTTCATCTTCTTCTCTTCTTCATCTTCTTCTTCATCTTCTTCTTCCTTCTTCTCTTCTTCATGTCTTCTCCGGGCCGCTCCGCAGCCATGCTGTGGCATGGAGGGAGGCTCCCGCTGTGTGACGGCGTCTCTTCGTCTGACGGTTCTTAAATAACGGGGGGCGGGGCCACCCGGTGACCCCGCCCCCCTCTGACGCACGGTGACTTGACGGGACTTCCCTGTGACGTCACGGGGAATGCCACAGGGAAGTCCCGTCATGTCACCGTGCGTCAGAGGGGGGCGGGGTCACCGGGTGGCCCCGCCCCCCGTTATTTAAGAACCGTCAGACGAAGAGACGCCGTCACACAGCGGGAGCCTCCCTCCATGCCACAGCATGGCTGCGGAGCGGCCCGGAGAAAACATGAAGAAGATGAAGAAGAAGATGAAGAAGAAGATGAAGAAGAAGATGAAGAAGAGAAGAAGATGAAGAGAAGAGCGGGAGCCTCCCCCCTCATGCCATGGGTGCGGAGCGGCCCGAGGAGAAGAAGATAGAAGACGCCGCGGAGAAGATGCTGGACGAGAACGCCGGAGGAAGAACCAGAAGAGCCAGAAGAACCAGAAGAAGAAGAAGATGAAGGAAGAAAGAAGAAGCATTTAAATAAAGGAATTGTCAAAAACTGTCTCTTGTCATTTTTAACATTTTTGACAGTTTTTTAGTGAAATGGTAGGGGTAAGTACCCCCTTACCATTTCACACAGGGGGGGGGGCGGGATCTGGGGGTCCCCTTGTTAAAGGGGGCTTCCAGATTCCGATAAGCCCCCTGCCCGCAGACCCCCACAACCACCGGCCACGGTTGTGAGGATGAGGCCCTTGTCCTCATCAACATGGGGACAAGGTGTTTTGGGGGGCTACCCCAAAGCACCCTCCCAATGTTGAGGGCATGTGGCCTGGTACGGTTCAGGAGGGGGGGGGCACACTCTCGTCCCCCCCTCTTTTCCTGCGGCCTGCCAGGTTGCGTGCTCGGATAAGGGTCTGGTATGGATTTTTAGGGGGACCCCAATTTTTTTTTTAATTTTGCCTGGGGTTCCCCTTAATATCCATACCAGACCTGAAGGGCCTTGTATGGAATTTAGGGGGACCCCCACATAATTTTTTTTTTTTTTTTGGTTCGGGGTTCCCCTGTGGGGAATTCCCATGCCATTTTTATCAATGAACTTCTATGTGTATTGTCGGCAATGCAATAGCCGCGGGTAGTTTTAAATGAGTTTTTTCCTTCCAAATGTCATTTTGCTGTCAGACTGTTCTAAACACAGGAAACATGCGCCCCTTTACAGGCATACTATAGACACCCCCCAGGTACGAAATTTAAAGGGATATTACACTTTTATTGTTTGACTTTAAGCATTAATAAAATCACTGCTCCTGAAAAAACGTCCCTTTTTAAAACTTTTTTTTGCATTGATCCATGTCCCCTGGAGCAGGACCCAGGTCCCCAAACACTTTTTATGACAATAACTTGCATATAAGCCTTTAAAATTAGCACTTTTGATTTCTCCCATAGACTTTTAAAGGGTGTTCCGCGGCATTCGAATTTGCCGCGAACACCCCAAATTGTTCGCTGTTCGGCGAACTTGCGAACAGCCAATGGTCGAGTAGAACATGAGTTCGACTCAAACTCGAAGCTCATCCCTACTCCTGATCATTGTCATGCTCCCTTACTAAACACCTCACTGCTGACACTTCTGATCTTTTTTCTGACTACTTCCTGTAGTCCCGGTCCCGTCCCTCCCCTCTTCTATCCACACCAATCATCACATTTCCTGTTCTGGTTCTCCCTCCCACCTCCCACTTCTTAAGCCGCCCTATCCCATCCATCTCCAGCCTGATGAAGGGGCGCGGCTGTCACGTCATCACAGCCCGTACGCCCTGCAACGCGTCGCTCGATTCATGACGTCATCACTCCTCACCGGATGTTTACGTTCTTTCATGCTCTCCACCTAGTATTGTGACTTGTCACCGCTGCGGCCGGCCTTACATCACAGCGGTACCTCTCCTCACACACAGGCAGAGCCCCCCGCCAGGAGCTGTTTTGACTGACTTGAACTTCTGATGGATGATGTCCTCTTCAGTATTTGATTACCATTTTATGCCTATTGATGACCTTCAACATGTGAGTTTGATCATCATTATCTTTTTATGAATAAAACTTGTTTTTAGTCTACACCCAGAGGCGCCTCTCTCTTCTGTTTCTCCTTAGGATTGGAATGTGGTTTCGCTTCTTGATGAAGGCAGCCCTGCTTGTGGACCTATTATTATTTGGATTCTTGAACCCCTTATTTGTACATGACTGTGAGATCATGCCCCATATGTGTTAATGCGATACACATTTTTTTCTCTATGGACATATACATGTGGACACTATTTATCCATTGAATTTATTATGAGACTGGGAAAATTTTAGTCTTTTCCCCATTCCTCTGCTTGTATTATTGTTGTTATTATTGTTATCTCCAGTTCTCTGCGCCTTTACTTGCATACCCCTCAGATGTGCATTCACCCCTGAAAAAAGCCTTATGGGCTTCCCACAAGGTGGAAACTTCTGCAACCGATCCGTCATTTAGTTGGAAAAATTCAGATAATTTTTGTTGTAGTTTGGTTTGGATCACTGGCTCTTTGATCAGGGATTCGTTAAGACGCCAGTGACAGGTTTTGGGGGTAGAAGCCGTCAAGAAAATGTCAAGTTTAATGGGTGCATGATCCGACCAAGTAATGGGGTTGATATCAGAAGAAACAATATAAGGAAGGAGAGGGGCAGTTACAAAGAAATGGTCCAATCTGGAATATAACTTGTGAGAGGGAGAGTAAAATGTATAACTTTTCTGAGTAGGATGTTTCACTCTCCATGTATCGAAGAGGTTATGTGATCTAGTTAGTTTACGAAAGGAGGTGGAAAGCTTCTGGACAGCGATTCGTGGAGTGTCATGAAATAGGGCTTGTCTATCCTTGGTCAGGGATATGCACACATTGAAATCTCCTCCTATAATCATAAAAGGTTGAGAAAACGATTGTAGTTTCCCTAGAACTTTCGTAATAAAACAAATCTTTCCCACGTATGGGGCATATATATTAGCCAGAGTGAGTTGAGTATTCAGGTGACTACAGCTCAGGAGCACAAAACGACCGTGGGAATCCTGATAGGAAGAAAGGACACGTAACTGGCAGGAACGTTTAATGAGAATTGCCACACCGGCCTTCCCAGAGGGATGAGAAGCCATATAGGCTGAGGGAAAATGTTTAGAAGCAAATTTAAAGGATCCACCTGGTCTGTAGTGGGTCTCCTGAACCATAATCACTTCCACATTGGAGGACCTGAACTCCCTCAAAGCTTGCCATCTCTTCTTGATGGAATTCAGGCCCTTTACATTACAGAAGTATATTTTAAGAGCCATACTAAATCAAATGTGTATATAGCTAACGTAACATAAACTTTAAACCAACAGTAATATAACCATGGTGCAACATATATAGAAGCATGTAAGTAGTTAAGTTGAAATGGTGCCAAAAAAAAGCACTAGTAACCAAAATAAGGTCAAAAAGGACCCATGAAATGAGATACTGAAAAACAACAACAAAAAAGAAAAAAAAAAGAAAAAAATATTTGAAAATATTTTTGTGAACCCTGAAGATAAAAAAAAACTTCAGGGAACCCAGGCAACAGCCCGGGGTTTTGGTGAGGGGCATGGCAGCCTGCATGATCTGACAATAGGTTCCCGTCTCTTCAAAGAAAGCAGTCAACACCATTTAGTGGAGGACCAGCAGTATAACAAAAGGGATGTAATCTACTGTAAGATTAGCAAGGTTGGTAATTGATTCAAGACAGGATTTAGAAAAAAGTCCCTATTGAAAATAGAATGACCCAGTTTCATAGGGTCACTTGCACAACCAGATGAAACATCGTCCGATCGTCGTAAAGAAAAAGGAGAACATTGAGGAGAGAGTCATTTCAGGTAGGAAATCTGGTGGGGTTAGCTTGTTGAGGAGTAGAGAAGGTCTTCTGTGCTCTCCATTGAACGGCTGGTGTCTTGAGAGGCTTGGGGTTCTGGGCAGGAAGCTGAAGATCCTCCTCAGGGATGGGTGGGAGACCTAGGTTGTGGATAAAGGCTTCACTTTCATAAAGGTCTCGTAGCGAGAATTGGACGCCATCTTTAGATACAGACAGACGAAAGGGGAATCCCCAGCGATAAAGCACTTGATGGTTTTGTAAGTTGGTGGTGATCGGGCGAAAGCTGTGTCTTTTCGCCAAGGTAATAGGGGAGAGATCACTGAAAATTTGGATCTTGGCTTGTTTAAAGTGAATGCGAGATTTGTTGCGAGTTGCGACGGTGAGGGCTTCATTACTCTCATAATAATGAAAACGGACAATAATCTCCCTGGGGTTAGAGCCAGGTGGAGGTTTAGGAGCCAAAGATCTGTGAGCCCGGTCAAGGCGCCAATCAATGTCCGGGATGTGGGGGGCTAGAGTGACAAATAAACCTAGGAGGTATGGGCGGAGCTCCTTGTCACTGGTAGATTCGGGTACCCCTCGGATTCTTAGGTTCTGGCGCCTTTCTCTGTTCTCCAAATCTTCCTGTTGTAACTGGAGTTGGGAGACTGTATGCTTCTTAGCAGCATTATCTTCCTCTAGAGCATGTACATATGGGTCAACTCGTCAAATTTTTAAGGTGTCTGTACGTTCCCCAAGCTCATCTATTTCCCCTCGGAGTTCATGTGCTATTTTCCCCACCTCTCTAGCTATATTGTGGGTCAGGTCTTGGAGCAGCGATTGTAGTTTAAGGTCCAATACAGCTACTGTTACCACATCTGTAGTATCGGATTGCTGGGACCCATGGTCTGAAGGAGGTGCTTTTTCGGCCGTTAGGCGGGAGTCAACAGGGTCCGGTGGGCCGGCCGCAGTATTCAAGGCCGGGGATTGTGATATATACAGGTAACGATCCATGACTTGGTTAGATGGCGGCGGGACAAATCCACAATAAATTGCTTTCTGGAAGCCAATCTTTCCCATAAGATGCCCTAGACTAGCTGGCAGACTGCAGTGTCACTCCTGGATCTAATGAAGCTGCGGATGCTGTGCAGGAGCTGTGAATAGGGAGACTGGGACCGGAGCTCTACATGATCTCCATCTTACATGCCGCACACGAGCCCCCCATTCTAGAATCTTCGGAAAGGGCGATCCAAGCTCAGGGGAAAAAAGCCTTATGGGCTTCCCACAAGGTGGAAACTTCTGCAACCGATCCGTCATTTAGTTGGAAAAATTCAGATAATTTTTGTTGTAGTTTGGTTTGGATCACTGGCTCTTTGATCAGGGATTCGTTAAGACGCCAGTGACAGGTTTTGGGGGTAGAAGCCGTCAAGAAAATGTCAAGTTTAATGGGTGCATGATCCGACCAAGTAATGGGGTTGATATCAGAAGAAACAATATAAGGAAGGAGAGGGGCAGTTACAAAGAAATGGTCCAATCTGGAATATAACTTGTGAGAGGGAGAGTAAAATGTATAACTTTTCTGAGTAGGATGTTTCACTCTCCATGTATCGAAGAGGTTATGTGATCTAGTTAGTTTACGAAAGGAGGTGGAAAGCTTCTGGACAGCGATTCGTGGAGTGTCTTGAAATAGGGCTTGTCTATCCTTGGTCGGGGACATGCACACATTGAAATCTCCTCCTATAATCATAAAAGGTTGAGAAAACGATTGTAGTTTCCCTAGAACTTTCGTAATAAAACAAATCTTTCCCACGTATGGGGCATATATATTAGCCAGAGTGAGTTGAGTATTCAGGTGACTACAGCTCAGGAGCACAAAACGACCGTGGGAATCCTGATAGGAAGAAAGGACACGTAACTGGCAGGAACGTTTAATGAGAATTGCCACACCGGCCTTCCCAGAGGGATGAGAAGCCATATAGGCCGAGGGAAAATGTTTAGAAGCAAATTTAAAGGATCCACCTGGTCTGTAGTGGGTCTCCTGAACCATAATCACTTCCGCATTGGAGGACCTGAACTCCCTCAAAGCTTGCCATCTCTTCTTGATGGAATTCAGGCCCTTTACATTACAGGAGTATATTTTAAGAGCCATACTAAATCAAATGTGTATATAGCTAACGTAACATAAACTTTAAACCAACAGTAATATAACCATGGTGCAACATATATAGAAGCATGTAAGCAGTTAAGTTGAAATGGTGCCAAAAAAAGCACTAGTAACCAAAATAAGGTCAAAAAGGACCCATGAAATGAGATACTGAAAAACAACAACAAAAAAGAAAAAAAAAAGAAAAAAATATTTGAAAATATTTTTGTGAACCCTGAAGATAAAAAAAAAACTTCAGGGAACCCAGGCAACAGCCCGGGGTTTTGGTGAGGGGCATGGCAGCCTGCATGATCTGACAATAGGTTCCCGTCTCTTCAAAGAAAGCAGTCAACACCATTTAGTGGAGGACCAGCAGTATAACAAAAGGGATGTAATCTACTGTAAGATTAGCAAGGTTGGTAATTGATTCAAGACAGGATTTAGAAAAAAGTCCCTATTGAAAATAGAATGACCCAGTTTCATAGGGTCACTTGCACAACCAGATGAAACATCGTCCGATCGTCGTAAAGAAAAAGGAGAACATTGAGGAGAGAGTCATTTCAGGTAGGAAATCTGGTGGGGTTAGCTTGTTGAGGAGTAGAGAAGGTCTTCTGTGCTCTCCATTGAACGGCTGGTGTCTTGAGAGGCTTGGGGTTCTGGGCAGGAAGCTGAAGATCCTCCTCAGGGATGGGTGGGAGACCTAGGTTGTGGATAAAGGCTTCACTTTCATAAAGGTCTCGTAGCGAGAATTGGACGCCATCTTTAGATACAGACAGACGAAAGGGGAATCCCCAGCGATAAAGCACTTGATGGTTTTGTAAGTTGGTGGTGATCGGGCGAAAGCTGTGTCTTTTCGCCAAGGTAATAGGGGAGAGATCACTGAAAATTTGGATCTTGGCTTGTTTAAAGTGAATGCGAGATTTGTTGCGAGTTGCGACGGTGAGGGCTTCATTACTCTCATAATAATGAAACCGGACAATAATCTCCCTGGGGTTAGAGCCAGGTGGAGGTTTAGGAGCCAAAGATCTGTGAGCCCGGTCAAGGCGCCAATCAATGTCCGGGATGTGGGGGGCTAGAGTGACAAATAAACCTAGGAGGTATGGGCGGAGCTTCTTGTCACTGGTAGATTCGGGTACCCCTCGGATTCTTAGGTTCTGGCGCCTTCCTCTGTTCTCCAAATCTTCCTGTTGTAACTGGAGTTGGGAGACTGTATGCTTCTTAGCAGCATTATCTTCCTCTAGAGCATGTACATATGGGTCAACTCGTCAAATTTTCTAAGGTGTCTGTACGTTCCCCAAGCTCATCTATTTCCCCTCGGAGTTCATGTGCTATTTTCCCCACCTCTCTAGCTATATTGTGGGTCAGGTCTTGGAGCAGCGATTGTAGTTTAAGGTCCAATACAGCTACTGTTACCACATCTGTAGTATCGGATTGCTGGGACCCATGGTCTGAAGGAGGTGCTTTTTCGGCCGTTAGGCGGGAGTCAACAGGGTCCGGTGGGCCGGCCGCAGTATTCAAGGCCGGGGATTGTGATATATACAGGTAACGATCCATGACTTGGTTAGATGGCGGCGGGACAAATCCACAATAAATTGCTTTCTGGAAGCCAATCTTTCCCATAAGATGCCCTAGACTAGCTGGCAGACTGCAGTGTCACTCCTGGATCTAATGAAGCTGCGGATGCTGTGCAGGAGCTGTGAATAGGGAGACTGGGACCGGAGCTCTACATGATCTCCATCTTACATGCCGCACACGAGCCCCCCATTCTAGAATCATCGCAAAGGGCGATCCAAGCTCAGGGGTGTTAGAAAAGTCCTAATAATCCTGCTGCCGGGTTGAGCAAGATGGTCGCTGCACGTGGTTATGGGGACTGGGCCTTGACTTCCATTTGAAGGGGTAGACACCACTGTAATCCCGGACCAGTGTCTGGTTTTGTTTGGTCAGGATGTTCTGGTTGTGCAGTGCAGCGCGGTTCGGGCCCAGGAGAGAGAGAGAGAGGAGGCTACTGGCCTGTGTCTGCGCTCCCGGGACCCGTCGGTCCCCCGACAGACTGAGGGACACTGGGATCTGAGCCAAGGTTCGGATAAGGCTGCTGGGGGGGGTCACTACCCCTTCTCAAAGGCCTCTGGAAGGCCGGAGCTCCTCACACACACGTCTGCTCTGCTGAACCTCCACCCACACCCCTCAAGATCCTTCATTTGTCCCAGAAGTCCTCTATAGCCACAAGGATCCAGGAGACAGGTTGCAAAATCTTGACCAGATGGTACAGAGTGCCAGCCACTTTGCATCGTTTCTTCCCACATGTCCCCAGCATTTGTTGGTGCTGCGAGGGTGCTGAAGGGACGATGCTGCATATTTTCTGGGATTGTCCCAAACTTGCCCCCTTTTTGCGCAAGGTGACCTGTATGGTCAAGCACCTGACCAATGTTGACCAATGTTGACCTAGAAAGGAACCCGGCGGCCTGCCTGATCCATCTCTCCAACAAACCGATTAGGAAATATAAGGCCTCTCTCATAATCCAGCTGCTAAATGCGGCCAGGGCATGCATCCCCCTTGTTGGAGATCGGAAAACCCCCCATCAAAAGCATTGTGGTACACCAAGGTGAACGAATTGAGAGACATGAAAGATCTCACAGCTAACTTTCATGACCAGAAGGAGACCTTCCGAGAGACCTGGCAACCCTGGAACCACTTTGGGTACAACAGCGCATATCTACAGAATATATATAATGCAAAGTGATGCAGCGCTAGAAAAAGGATTGGTGAAAAGAAAGTGAAAAAAAAGACTAAGGCATAGTCTCATCAGCATCAAATAAAACGGGCTAAACACGAACCTAGGAAGTGGAGGTTACAGACAGAGACGCCAGAGTTTTTTATGCTGCATTTTTCCGCTGCCCTTTTAATACTGCGATCCTGTAAGTGTACTTTTATACTCAATAAATCAATCTTTTTGGACGTATTACATTATGGAATGTTTTTGTTACATATCCCTGGGAATCATCTGCTGCTGTGCGTTATGGTTGTTGGGAGACCGATTTCCCTGTACTGGGAGAGACTGCCGTAATAGCAGTCATCGCCGTCCGGTAAGCGCATTTGATTTTCCACCCTGTGTGTGACAAGACACAGAAGACTTTCTTTGTTTCCTTTTCTTGGCATTTTTTATGGTTGCTCTCTTTTTTTGGTCACTTTTTTCAGGACTGTTTTTTTTCTTGTGGGTTCACTTTACACACCTTATTATGTATTTGTCACTCATCTGTTTTATTACTTAAGGTTTATATATACAGCAATTTTTTCACTCATTGTCATTTTGATTAGATTTTGTGTTTATCCACACTCATACAGATATTCATGTTATTTTATCAATTTGCACGTGAGCTCATTAATTTGTTTTGCTCAATTACTATTATTTGATGCTGATGAGACTATGCCTAATGCCACGTACACACGAGCGGACTTTACGGCAGACTTTGCACGGCGGACGGGATTTCGTCGGACAATTCGATCGTGTGTGGGCTCCAGCAGACTTTGTTTTCTCAAAAGTTGGACGGACTTAGATTTGAAACATGTTTCAAATCTATCCAACGGACTCGAGTCCGGTCGAAAAGTCTGCTCGTCTGTATGCTAGTTCGACGGACAAAAAGCCACGCTAGGGCAGCTATTGGCTACTGGCTATGAACTTCCTTATTTTAGTCCGGTCGTACATAATCACGTACGAATTCGACGGACTTTGTTTGATTGTGTGTAGGCAAGTTCGTTCATTCAGAAAGTCCGTCGAAAAGTCCGCCGGGCAAAGTCTGCCGTAAAGTCCGCTCCTGTGTGCGCGGCATTAGTCTTTTTTTCACTTTCTTTTCACCAATCATTGGATTATATATATTGTTGTCAGGTTTGAGACTAGACCTTAGGTGCTGGCTGCTTTTATATTTTCACACACTTTATATTCTTTTTTATTTTTGGTCAATATATTTAAATTTGTATTATTTATTTTGTTCTTCGAGCGCAGCTTTTTTCTTCGTTTTTCCAGCATATCTACAGAAGATGGCACATACGAGTTAGCCTCATCGGACCTGCCCTACTTCCCAGGCGAGAGGCCTCCTATGCTCTCTCTTTTCCTCCCTCCATTCCCCTACACCCAGCCTCCTCTGCTTTGGGGACTCCTTCCCTCAACCTCTACCCCCCACTCTGGCTGTTTCACCCCGTCCTACACCCCCCTCTTTTTAGTTACCCTTTGGAAACCCAGTGATGGGATATGCCTTTCATGCTGTATATCCTGGTTTATATTTTGCTTTCATGTTACCCCATCCCTGGGCTGATTAAGCCCCAGGGGAGTACTATCCTCTGTTACGTTACCTGGAAAATTCCAAGCTAAGTTACTTCATTCTACCGTATATTACACATTTTATTATAGTGTAAACAAAGAATGCGTTACGCCTAGGGATATATCTAAATATCTATACTCCTTAGTGATAACATGTGAATCAAAATAATAATAAAGTAAAGTGCAATTTACAGAAAATATGAATCCAAAATCACTTACTGTATAAATCAAACTCTATAACCACGTACAACAAAGTGCCGTGTACATTGAATCACAAAGTGCAATGTGCATATAATGCGTACCTAAATCATGTGATATAACTATGACAATATAGACATGTGAATAAATGTATGAAATAACCAAAAATCCTTGCATGTGTGTACACACTAAAAAAGTACTATACATATATCGCAAAAAAATCCACTGTGATTATAAAAGTGAGGGTGAAAAAATAATAAAAATAAAAATAAAAAATAAAAACACAAATAAATAAATAAATCACTCGTGTAATAAAATAGACTGTAATCGTCCTTATTGTGGTATTGAGAATCACAGTCGTGAAAAATCTTCCAATCCAACAGCGTGAAGTGACAAAGTTCCAACAGAAATCAATATAATAGTGGTGTTTCAAAGAAAAAGTTCCAGTACTGAATCAAAAGTGCCCAAATCATGCCGTGAAGTGCCTTGGTGACCCCCAATGTGGTTGCGCTCACCTTAGAGCGTGTGACGCAGTGTTCAGCTGTGTCAATACACGCTTTGGAGCCACCCCTGGGCTCAGTGATTAGTAACAGCTGATTCCCCAAACAGATTCGTTATGGCTCCACTCACATCATACCATAGAAAAGAGAAAGGCTAATATAGTGTAATACCGCAAGATTATTTTATTAAAATGACATCCAATCCCCACAGTGGGGTACTCACATTTATAAGGTGCTCATGTGCACCAAACATAACAAGCGAAAAAAAACGCTGTACGGCGTGCTGCAGGGTGTGAGAGATCGACAACCCAGCTTTGTGCTGATCGCTCCGTCCTGGCCCCTCCCCTATGCGTCTTCGACACAGGGAGTCACGTGTCTTCATATCCCCCTGATGAAGACACGTGACTCCCTGTGTCGAAGACGCGTAGGGGAGGGGCCAGGATGGAGCGATCAGCACAGAGCTGGGTTGTGGATCTCTCACACCCCGCAGCACGCCGTACAGCGTTTTTTTTCGCTTGTTATTACACGAGTGATTTATTTATTTATTTGTGTTTTTATTTTTTATTTTTATTTTTATTATTTTTTCACCCTCACTTTTATAATCACAGTGGATTTTTTTGCGATATATGTATAGTACTTTTTTAGTGTGTACACACATGCAAGGATTTTTGGTTATTTCATACATTTATTCACATGTCTATATTGTCATAGTTATATCACATGATTTAGGTACGCATTATATGCACATTGCACTTTGTGATTCAATGTACACGGCACTTTGTTGTACGTGGTTATAGAGTTTGATTTATACAGTAAGTGATTTTGGATTCATATTTTCTGTAAATTGCACTTTACTTTATTATTATTTTGATTCACATGTTATCACTAAGGAGTATGGATATTTAGATATATCCCTAGGCGCAACGCATTCTTTGTTTACAGTCTATCGCACGGTCATGAATACGTGATCTGCGTTTGCAGCCGGGTATTTATTCAGTTGGTTCTCTACTAAGGCACTGGATTATTGTGGCTCGCAAGATTTTTTCCTTATTTCTACATTTTATTATAGTTTATCTAAATTTTTGACTCATCGAAGCATATACTTTATGCCTTGTCCATTGATATAAATGTATGTTAGACACCCTAGTGCGGCGCGTTGAGCACTATACGCAAATAAGTATACGCTGTTATGGCCACATACTCTGTACAACTCTGGGCATACTGTTTTCGGTCTTGGCCCCCGATTACCTACCTATTTGTTATTTACTTGAGATACTGTACATACTGCTTCTTTTGACTGCTACATGTAACTTTCTTTGGCTAATAAAGGAATTACAAAAAGAACACACAGGTAATGTATGAAATATATATGTGCAAAAACATTATAGCACAAAGTATTATGTACTGTGACTATTTTCATGTAAGAATGGTAATCGCCTAGAAAAAATGAGGGGTCTCCAGATGGTGTAATGTATAGGATATGAGCAGACTAATGAAGATAATTTCATTAGCCATTTGTACAAACTGCCTCAAAGCCACTTAATGACTTATCAGCAATGTAGAAATACTGGCAGATGGGTATAATATAAAACAACTGTACAAAGTTATGTCTTAAGGAGGCAGGTATCCCCATATAGACATACAATGTGTTTTAAAGTGGAACAAAAGTGACAGTATAATCACTTGAGTAGCAATTAGATAAATAAACATATAGATACGCACACACCATTGTGTATGTGATCTAAATGTGTAAAATTTCCTATGCGATAAACCACTAATAGAAGGGCAGAGGTGGCTATGTCTAGTGATGTACGGATAAAAAATTCCCAGAAATGCTACCTGGAGAAAGCATCAAAGATGGGCTGGATACCGGTATGCAGCATTTAAGCAGACACATATTTTGGAAAGGTCAATACCAGCCTTTGTATTTATCAATGATGAAACAATGATGAAAAAATATATGTATTGGCAATGGAACCATTTCTGGCGGCACTCCGAAACAATCAGGATGTGAGAGGAGTGAGAGTTGGAGAAAAAGAGCACAAAATTGCGGCATATGCGGATAACATCCTGATGTTTGTAACTAACCCAAGAGTGACTCTGCCAAATATAATGAAAGAAGTAAAAGAATATGGGGAACTATCAAACTTTAAAATAAACCCGATAAAACCAGAGATATTAAACATTGGACTAGGGAAAGGGGAAGTCCTGTCCCTCCAAAGAGAATTCCCATTCACATGGGTAAAAGAAGAACTAAAATACCTTGGAATTAAATTAACGTCAAAGGTTGAAAAAATGGGGGCGTGGCCAATATGGCAACCTAGGAGGACGTGTGTTCCAGAGCTCTGCTGGAAGACTCCATAAGATCCTAATTCCTGACTCTTGTTTGGGGAAGAGATTCATCACAAATACTCTGAATGTCACACAGAACACGGCAGCGGGCCAAAAAGCTACGTTTCCCGCAGAACCTGGACGATACAGCCCCAATTCTGAAACACCGCGTGGCTGACTCTCCCTGGCAGCTATCCAATATGGCGTCGCAGACCGAGGCCGCGGACCAGGCCGAGACAGCACAGATTGGTTTCCCGGAGGTAATGGCTGCGATCGCTTCCTGCCAGGCTGCCCTGACCAGCAAGATCGAGTCTGTGCAGCTGGATGTTGGCCTGATTCGGCAGGACCAGGACAAACTCAGATCGAGGGTGACTGAAGTGGAGGAGCGAGTGGGCCTTGCGGAGGATGCGGTTACAGACCATGCTGCATCTATCCGCACACTGCAGACTAAAGTCCGCGCTCTGGAATATAAGGTGGATGACTCCGAGAACCGAAACCGAAGGAACAATCTTCGGATCGTAGGCCTGCCAGAGGGGGCTGAGGGAAAGAATCCCACGGTTTTTGTGGAAGAGATGCTGAGAACGCTGCTCCCAGCTGCGCAGTTCTCCCCCTTCTACACTGTGGAACGCGCACATCGGATTCCCCCTGTTCCCGGTCCACCTGGCTCTAATCCCCGCACTTTAATATTCCGAATGCTTAACTTCAGGGACCGGGACGCTGTTCTAAGGGAAGCGCGCAGGGCCGGCGAGGTAAAATTTCAAAATGCCAACCTACTCTTTTTTCCGGATTATTCTGTGGAGACACAGAAACTACGCAGGTCGTTTGATCAAGTTAAAGCGTCATTGCGGGCGCGAAACATCAAGTACAGTATACTTTTCCCGGCCAGACTACGGGTGCAAGACGGGGAGTCAGTGAAATTCTTTACATCCCCCCGTGAGGCTGCCACCTGGCTTGAGACACTGCCACAGCTTCGTTAAAGCCACAGATTTTCCTATCTCTCTCTGGACCCACTTGGGGATTGCCTCAACCTAATAGTGACTCTGGTGCAAGCTCTTGTTGCTATGCAATTACAATCCACTGATCGCTCTGGCGGATCGTAAACTTCTGCTATACACCTGGGACAACAGAGGATCAACCTGCTGGCTTTTTCAACCGCAGATGACCCACTACATCTCATCAATCCACGCCTGCCGATGCTCTTCTGGCTACAATCAACAAGGATTCCTACCGAACACGTGTCCTTTAATGCCAGCCTCTGAGCCCGGGCTCAAAGTACAGAGATTGCCGGAGCCTGACCTAAGCTGTGTTCCCCTGGGACATTCCGGGAGAAATGATCACTTCATTTTACTTCGCTAGACTGGTTAGTGTGCTGCGAGTGAACAAGCTTAGTGTGTCAGTACTGTAACTATGGTATGTGCCCCTGCAACACTCCAGGAGAAGAGATTCGTTTAACTCATGTTATTATTATTATTATTTTTCACTGAGGTTTGGGCAAAAAGCGAGTGATTCCGGAGCCCTAGTTTGTAACTAAGAAATGTGCCCCTGTAATAGATCAGGAGAAATGACTTCTATAACCACCTTTATTTTTGCTACTGTATGGTCTTAATTATATAAGCATAGAGTCTCACTTGGCTAACTAAGACAGGAGCTCTTATGGCTTTATAGGAGAAATTATTTTTTTATATACCGTTTATTATTTTTGCAAGCGTTGGGTCAATGTTTAATATGACTGGAACCTCAGTTGTTTGTAACTAAGAAATGTGCCCCTGCAACAGCGCAGGAGAAATACTGCTCATACATTCAAGAGATGGTTTTTGCGGGTAACTGGGTATGAGTATGGGTGCCCAGTACCTTTATACTGTAATTAAGTTTTGTGCCCCTGCATTAGTTCAGGAGAATCGAATTCTATATTTCGAAGTGACTTCCAGCATCTCTGTTGTCTGGCTAGACAACTTCATCGTATCTAAGTTCACGCCCCTTTCACGGTTGTAATAGTTGGGATTTATGGGAATCTACACATCACCAGTTTCAAGGGGGTGTGGGGGAGGGAAGGGAGTTTTCTGCCGTTGCAGATACAGGGGAATTAGATGTATTAGTTCATTAGACAAAGGAGTTGCTTTTGACACAACTGGGCTCTTATGCCCTATATTACCATTCCAGAGGATTCTTGAATTGCAGTTGGATTTATTACTGTTTGGAGTACATGTTTTCAAAATGCTAGACAGAGCGGAGGTATTGATGTATGTGCACACTGGGGGATGGGTGGGACTTGTGGATCCGACACGCTATACTTTTGGATTTGGTTAGATGACTGACATTTCTATTATTTCGTGGAATGTCAGAGGATTAAACTCAGCCATTAAGAGATCTCTTGTCTTTAGGTATATACAAAAATACGTCCCTCACATATGCGTTTTACAAGAGACGCATCTGGTGGGATCCAAAATTCTTGGGTTAAAAAAGGCCTGGGTGGGGACGCATTACCACTCAACTTATTCAGGTTATGCCAGGGGAGTGAGCGTGTTGGTCCGCAGATCCCTCCCATCTCAGATCCTTGATGTTAAAACTGACACTGAAGGTAGATATGTGATTATACATATGTCTGTCCACTCCAAACGGATGGTATTGGTAGGCTTGTATCTTCCCCCTCCTGCGAGGGTCCAACTTCTATATGAGATCATGCAGAATGTTATGGGATACCATACTCAAGAAGTTTTTATCTTTGGTGATTTTAACTTAGTACCCTCCCAGGTGGCGGATAGACTCAACCCTGGGGCCCGCACCTCGTCAGAGCTACAGAGCTGGGCGACTACTTTTGCTCTGACGGATGCATGGCGACATTTTCACCCCAGGGATTGAGAATATACTTGCCATTCTGCCTCACACAGAGCTCTGTCCCGAATAGATTTAGCATACGTGTCTAGAGATGCACTCTGCTGGACAAAAGAGGTCAAACACCTGCCACGGGGTATATCAGATCATGCTCCCCTAAATCTTGTTATCTCCCTGGGTAGATCATCAGGCCCAAGGCTATGGCGTCTTTCCAGATTCTGGGCGCTGGATGAAAGGATGCAGGAGGTAATGCCGGAAGCCATTTGCAATTTTTGGTTGAGAAATAGGGAGTCAGCGGACCCACAGACCCTCTGGGATACCTTCAAGGCCTGGGTTAGGGGGGAATATATATCCCGTATATCTTCTATGCAGAGAGAGGCTGCTCGGTCCCTGGAGCGGCTCGAGGAGGCGGTGAGGGAAACTGAGGTAGCCTATGTAAGGACCCCATCTGAACCAAACTACTACACATGGCAGGGGGCATTGAGGGAACTCTCCTTATTTAATATAGATCAAACTAAGAAGTCTATGCTACACTCTACACAGAGGATATTTGAATATGGCAATAAAAATGGTAGACTGTTAGCCTGGCTAGCACGTGGTCAATCGAGTACTACACATATAGCGGGTGTACGGAGTAACAGTGGGGAATTGCTGACCTTACCAGAGGACATTAATGATAGATTTTCCTGCTACTACAGGGATCTATACGCTTCTAGAGCTAGTGACAACCCCTTGTCATTGCAGGAGTACTTAAGCAGTGTCCCTTTTCCTACGCTGTCTGACGAACATAGGGCAATGTTGGATAAGGATATCTCTTTAGAGGAGGTCCAAACCGCTATCGGGGGCCTGCAGATAGGAAAGACCCCTGGGGCGGATGGACTCCCTACGGAGTTTTACTCTCAAAATATAGAGCTCCTTGCACCCAAACTCACATCCCTCTTTGCTGAACTGGTCGATGGGGGTGCTCTCCCAGAGTCCATGGAGGAGGCGGTCATTGTATTAATTCATAAGCAGGGTAAGGACCCCCAAGAATGCGCGTCATACAGGCCCATTTCACTACTTAATGTGGATATGAAAATCTTGGCCAAGATTCTTGCCACTCGCTTATCTTCAATTATATCGACATTAGTTCACGATGACCAGACTGGCTTTATGCCGGGTAAGGGGACAGATATTAATATTAGACGCCTCTTCCTAAATCTATCCATTACGCATAGAAACTGTGGGAGTAGGGTGATCGCCTCCTTAGATGCTGAAAAGGCGTTTGACTCTGTGGAGTGGGAATACCTTTGGGAAGTGCTGGGGCGATTTGGTTTTGGCCCTGGCTTTCTCCGCTGGATCCAGTTGCTCTACCGAGCACCGAGAGCTAGAGTACGCACCACCAATAGGGTCTCTGATCCCTTCCCACTCCACAGAGGTACTCGCCAGGGATGCCCGCTGTCACCTAGTTTATTTGCTCTTGCCTTGGAGCCCCTAGCGATATTAGTTAGAGAATCTTCGGATGTCAGAGGGCTGCAGATTGGTAGACTAGAGGAGAAAATATCCCTGTATGCGGATGACGCCTTGCTCTATTTGAATGATGCGGGATCATCTCTTCTGGCTGCCTTGGACATTTTCAATAGATTTGGGGACGCATCGGGGATTCGTATAAATTGGTCTAAATCAGTCCTGTTCCCTCTGGATGGCGGGATCCCTGATGCGGCGGGAGGTACGCCCCTACAGTGGGTCTCTGACTTTAAGTACCTTGGGGTCCGGGTATCCAGGGACACTGCCCACTATTATAATCTGAATATGATTCCTCTGCTCCGTCTCCTTAAAGAAAGATGTAGCGCATGGTCTGAGCTGCCACTTAACTTACTAGGACGTATAAATATTCTAAAGATGATGCTTCTACCCAAATTTACTTATCTTTTTAGAAATAGCCCGATTTGGCTACCCGCGTCCTTCTTTCGGGAAATAGACAAACAAATTATTTCTTTTATTTGGAATGGAGCCATTCCAAGGTTAGCCAAATCCACCCTACAACTACCGATCCAGTTGGGGGGGCTTGCCCTTCCCAACTTCAAACTGTATTATTGGGCGGCGATGCTGGTGACGGCGTACTGGTGGTTTGAGGGGAAACGATCCAACGCCGCGGTCTGTGTGGAGGCAGCACATTTGGGTTCTATACAAGATCTGCAAAACTTGGTCTATAGGGGGACAGGGGCATACAAAGAGCTTCCTGCTCCGTCCAGGGCAACACTTCAAGTGTGGAGGATGGCTAGAAGGAGGTTTTCCCTTGGGGGGCGATGGGCGCCTGTCCAGCCTCTTTGGGGTAACCCTCAGTTGCCCCACTTCCGCACAATACCTGATCCTCAGCTCTGGGCGGATTTCGGAATTAAAACCCTCAGAGACATTATGCCTAATGGGGAACTGATGTCTTTTGCCATCATGTCAAGGACATACGGATTCCCGGGATGGATGTTCTTCCGTTACGCACAGCTACGTCACGCAACTAGGGCACAGTTTCCTACTCCTCCTCTCCTACAATTAGACCCGTTGGAGGACCTGCTTTCTAGCAGTGACCTAACAAAACCCCTGTCAGCTATTTATACCACGCTGCTCCCTAGGGAGATATCCAAGATGGACAGGCTATGGAATGCCTGGAAATCAGATATTCCCACCTTGGAGAGGGAGGACTGGGAAACCTGTCTGGAACAAGGCCCCAAACTGGTAATATCAGCTGGAGACAAACTGACACAAACTAAATTTCTACATAGGGTCTACTTTACACCGGCGAGACTATCCAAAATATACCCTGACAGGGACCCACATTGCCCTAGGTGTCGAACTCAAATAGGCACGTTTATACACATGTTTTGGGACTGTCCTGCACTGTCAAGGTTCTGGTCAGGAGTGTATGACCACCTGAATGTTAGGATGGACCTATCCGTTCCAAGAACACCTGAGTTAGCTCTCCTGGGAATACACGAGGATGAACATAGGACACATCACAGCAAAATTCTAATCTCACTCCTGTTCTATTACGCTAAAAAGGAGATCCTCGTTGGCTGGAACTCGGCTAACCCTCTGACCCTTTCCTCCTGGGAAAAGAGGGTAAACTCTGCTCTGCCCCTCTATAGATTAACGTATATTAGTCGGGGATGCCCCTGGAAGTTCGACAAGGTCTGGCAACCATGGATTGGGGGATGATACTGCCCTTGCCTTCTCTCAGCTGGGTGGTGGGTCACTGGGTTATGGGTAGGTGGGGATGGATTACCCTGTGGTTATGTCGCAACGAGGATGTAACTAAACTAGTACATGCATCCTTAACTAGTCTAGTAGCCGCCTCTCATGACTCCTTATACAAAGTTGTAATGACAAGCCTGATTGGCTTACCAAACATATTCAACAATCCACTACAAAATGTGTTTATATAACTGCATTGGATACAACATGCTAAATCTTTTGTAAGTAAGAGTTTACCTATTCTCGATTATATGATCTATTTTTTACATGTATCTGTATACACATGTACCTTTTATATACCTTCTTTTGTTTTTTCTGTACTGCATATTATTCTTTTCAATAAAGCACTCCTGATTGTTAAAAAAAAAAAGGTTGAAAAAATCTTCCCGGCAAATTATATTCCACTAATCAATGAGATTAAGGAAGAAATAAAAAATTTAAGTATACAACCAATATCGGAAGAATAAACATGTTTAAAATGATGATACTACCAAAAATAATATACAAATTTCAGATGTTGCCAGTAAGGATTCCACAGAGTTTTTTCAAAATAATAAAAACAATATTGTTAAAATATATTTGGCATAATAAAAAACAGAGTATTAAATTTGCACAAATCACAAGGAAAAGGGAGCACAGAGGATTAGCAATTCCAGACATAAGTAGATATTATAAAGCAATAGCTTTGTCACGAATGATTGAGTGAACAAATGGAAATAGTGAAAAAAAATGGGTGGAGATGGAAAACACAATAAGTAAAACCGCATTGCACAAAAACATATGGATACCACGAAAGTTTAGATTAATGGATCTGGAAACTCACGAAATAACTAAAAATGTTTTTAAAATCTGGGACACAGTACACGTGAAGAATGATTGGACATACAATTCACCGTTAATAGCACTCACGGGAACAAATTTCTTTACACTAGGGAAGGAAATATTTGCCGGACAAGAAATAAGAAATCCACAATTGAAAGATATCACCACAAAAGTTAGGATTAAAACACGATCAAAATTAGAAGAAATTAACAGGTGGAAGATAAGCGAATGTAATTAAGCCCCCTGGAAAAACTTTGTTTTACCCAAACGCCACTGAAAAATGGAATATCAAGAATCTACTGAATATTGGCTGACTTAGATGGACAAAGAAGACCCGATTACATCGAACAATGGGAAAGAGAAATTAATTTCAAATTTGAAGATCAGAAAGTGGAAAAGATGATAGAAATGGGATATAATAATGCCTGGGGTATGAAGACCATTGAAATGAACTACAAATTCCTAGCAAGGTGGTACCTGACACCAGTGAGAACCCACAGATATCAACAAGAGAAAACATCTTCGTGTTGGAGAAACTGCATTCAAAGAGCAACAATGACACAAATATGGTGGGAGTGCCCAATAATAAAGGACTACTGGCAAGAAATAGTAAAGAATATAGGGGAGATAACTGGCGAGAGAATTGAACAAAATATATGGACCTGCTTGTTCCATGACCATAAAATACCAAAGAAACAATACATGAGATTAATGGTCCCAAAACTCCTGAATGCCGCAAAGGGACTGATCCCAAAAAATTGGTTAAAAAGTGGAAGACCAGACATAAGAGATTGGTACGAAAAAATAGATTATTATTGTAAAATGGATTTGTTGAGAAGTAGGGAGAGAAGACATTAAAATAAGTGTATTAGCCTCTGGGAGGGTTGGAAAAGATTTAAAACCACGGATACATATCTAGACAAGATGAAGGAAGGAGTGGGTATTGAGTTAGAATGATAAGAGACTTGGGGGGAAGCAAACCAGATAGAAGTGGGGGGGAGGGTGGCAAGACAGGGATGACAGATAGAGAGACAAGGAAGGAATAGAGTAATAGGAGTAGTTTATATATTTTAAGCCTGGTGGGGGCATGACCGGATGTGAAGAGGGTGTGATGTTTAGCGGCAGGGAGTAAGAGGATGCTGTGTGACCTCCCCCCACCCCCCCTGTAAGGTACATCCATGGCTGGTGGAAGGTCTTAGGAGAGAGAGAGCCGAGGTCGGGAGGCTGAGCAAGCTCTGCAAGCTAACTCTTTGTGCGGAGCCGTGGGAAGTTCCTGGCAGACTCTGTGGTGACATTCCGGAGCATAGCGAGAGCCGCACGAGTGATTTCGATTCCAAAGTATCCCGAAGAACCCTGGAGTTCCCCTTGCTGCCCTGAGTCATTCCGAGCCAGCTGTGACAGCTCCAAGAGCGGCCGGGAATGACATCAGACACTGGGTATTGATTGTGAGGGGATCCATATACGGATACGGCGGGCAGTAATTTCACCTCGAGGAAGGCAGCGGTAGCCCCCCAAAGGGGGCTGTGAGTGCAGGAGCTTCCCTCTCATTACTGGGTACAAATATAAAGCTACTAGAGGAAAGAGGGGACCATACCGAGAAACCAGAGAGACAAGTACAGGCTGCTGGCTGCTGGCTGTGTCCACCACTCATCCACTTACTACAAGGTCAAGAGCTGCAGATGATCCAGGACTATCCAGGAAGATAAGTATTGGGATGTGTCACAGTTGGGGAAATACTTTGTTGGAATTGCTGAGGGATATATGCTGCTGAGTAGTATTTTTTTTTTTTTTTGCAGAGTGCTAGCATTGGGCTTTCATAGGCTCTTAAGAAATCTTGTGAGTTTTCTGTAAAATTCTATGCTTAAGCTGCCCATTCACTGAATCTTGCTGAAGCTTCGGTCATTTCTAAAGGCTTAATATCTTGATAGAATTAAGGGCAAAAGGGATTCATGCAGGTTTCTTTTTTGTTATTTCCTTTTTTTTTTTTGCCAGATAATTTTTTTTCTTCTCTATGGATATACTAAATTAAGCAGTATCTAGATAAATATCAAAAGGCTGCCTCTGAAGCCGCACCCGCTGAGGTCAACTGGGGAGGTACCTTAAATTTCCCTCAATTAATTTCCCTTAATTACTGCAACGGTAAAAGTGTAACTGTAAAGTCTCTTGCTAAAGTATATAAGATGCAGAACTTACGCTCAGCCAAGGAAAAAGCTACACAATAAACGTTTGCAGCAGCAGCGAAATTGGAGCAATTTGCTCACGCCCCCACCTCGACCCCACCAAAGAAAGGAACACAGACTAAATCACAACAAGGGGGCGCACTGGATAGAAGAAGTCAGGGCCAGACTCAGGCCTCGACCCAGCTATCTACTGCGACAATGCCAGCCGTGTCAACCAAAAAACACAGTAATAAGAGACAGGGGCCTAATGATAAAAATGTGGCGGTAGACGTACCAATTGAACCTACTTTACCAACATTGCCCCCAGTGAAAGAGCCAACCTTAACGGACGTATTTCTGGCAGTGAATGTGTGCAGCAACTCACTTAAAGAGCTATGTTTACAGATGAAGGGAGTAAAAGAGGATCTGATATTGGTTAGACAGGACTTACAGAAAACTGCAGAAAGAACTACGGTCCTGGAAGGAAGGGTCAGCCAGTTAGAAGATGATATTTCCCCATTTTTGAAGGAAATGATAAGGGTGAAGGAACAGATATCCATGCAGGCTTCAAAAATGGAGGAAATGGAGAATAGGAGCCGAAGGGACAATGTGAGGTTGGTGGGTTTGCCTGAAAAAAGTGTGGGTTCTAGCCCCACAGAGTTCTTGGAAAAGTGGCTGGTCAAGCTTTTTGGAAGAGAATCTTTCTCATTAATGTTTTCAATTGTAAGAGCACACAGAGTCCCTTTTAGGGCCCCGCCAGCAGGTGGATATCCTAGATCATTACTAATGAAGTTTCTTAATTATAAGGACAAAGTGAGGTTACTGCAAAAAACAAGAGAGGCGGAAAATATCTTCTTCAATGGTGTTAAAATATCCTTTTATTCTGACTTCTCGCCAGAGCTGCAGAGACATAGAGCAGAGTTCATACAGCCCAAACGCTCTCTACAAAAATATAAGTTGATATATGCCCTTCTCTACCCTGCTAGGCTACGTGTAACAGCTCTGGGGGGGACTCAGATTTTTGATTCCCCAGCAAGGGTGGAGAAGTGGCTAGAGGAAACAAGGAAAAATTTTAAATATTTTGTATAGGAGAAGGAGTGGTGAAATGGGTATTTGATATAATAGGAGGTTTTGTTTGTCCAAGGGTTTTGTTTTTTTTTTTGGGGAGGGGGTAGTTAAGCACAGCTGTTGTATGAGGTGTGGTGAGTGGGAATGAGTTATGTGCGTAAATGTGTGGAACAGGTAGGATGGGATCTGGTCACCTTAAAAACCCCAGGGGTTTACCTGGTTAGGCGGGGGAGGGAAGGAGGGAGGGTGGGAGGGGGGAAGGGAGGGCTTTTCGGTTAGGTGAGGGGAACTGGGATGGGGGAGGGGAGGAGGGAGACACTATAGGCATTGCTGAGACACTGATAATAGGGAAGGTTGGTTTAAAAGCACTCACAACAAGTAGGAATATTAGAACACTGAAAGGGATCATTTTTGTTGGATCTAGGAGTATACACAAATTCAGGATTATAGGAAAATATTTGAAACCTACACTGGTTATGTTGGACACACCATTTAAAATTATTTTTGATTTTGGAAATGGAGGAGCCAGGGAATGCCCGATTTAAAATATTATATAGAAGAGGGGTATTAATTTGCCAACACTATTTAAAGCCACCACGGTTGTGTAGTAGAAGTGATTTGGAACCCACGTGTCAAAATATTGCATAGTAGAGGGGTGTTAAGGTATTATATTTTTAATGAATTTGGTTTCTTTTTCTTTTGATGGATATACCCTTTAGATTAGTACTTGTTTTCCTCTGGTATTTAGATGCAAGCTAAAATGTTAAAAATAGGATCCTGGAATGTCAGGGGATTAGGTACTCCGCTCAAAAAGATGGCAGTTCTGTCCACAATGGAGAGCTGTGGCGTGGAACTGATCTGCCTGCAGGAAACTCATTTAACTAAAAACTCACTTCACCAATTAAAGTCAAAGAAATATCACTGTCAATTCCACGCGGTTCACTCCTCCTATAGTAGGGGGGTAAGCATTATGGTGAAAACAGGGGTGAACTTTTCCTGCAGGCAGTTCTGTATTGATGAACTGGGCCGTTATATTTTTCTTTATTGCTCAATTGATAGTATCATGTACGTAGTGGCAAATATATATATTCCTCCCCCCTTTAATTTGGATGTAATGTTTAGATTGAACGAATTTCTGCTAGATAAAGAAGGGGTGCCGATTATAGTAGTGGGCGATTTCAATGAGATACTGGATAGAAGGCTGGATAGATTTCCCGTACGGTCTCTTATAGAGGTGAAGAGCCGCATGCGGCAATTCCTGGATGAAGCTGGGCTAGTAGACCTGTGGAGGGCGAGGAACCCGGAAGCCTTGCAATATTCATGCTATTCTGCCTCGTACTCCGTGCTATCTAGAATAGACCTGGTTCTGGGAAATAATAGAGCATTACAGATCACAGATAGAATTTCATATTTGCCAAGAGGTATATCAGATCACTCTCTGGTTGTGGTGACATTGAAATTAGGAGGGAATAAACTCCGCACTGTTCCCCCAAATGCCAGGGCTCACGATCGATCGGCAAGAGGCTAGCATTCAGTCCCCTCCAAAAGTCTCTCTCCCGGCTAGGTCTGGCACATTTCTCCCCTTTCGGCAGGAGACTAACACAGGAGGAGACCCCAGACGGGTTGACTCCGAAGTTAGTCAGTAGTTCCAGTCCTCTAATGCCTGTACCCACACAGTACCCCAAACAAATTGTTCCAAACAAATCATTACTCACCCAGCCAACCTCTGCCTCTCTCAGAGAACATATCTGCCACTGGGGAGAGGCCTGGACTGGCCCTTCTCCCTGGAGTCCTTTCTGCCACTGGAGAGAAGACAGGGTGTCTGGGCTCACTCCGTCATGTTGTTGGGGATCTGGGCCGACTGCCCAGCATCCCTGGGGTATACAGGTGGAGACTGAAGTCCCATCCACCTTCACAGGAAATCCATCCTCTGTTAGTTGAGGGCAGAGTCCAGCAGTACTCGGCCCTGTTGCCAGCCCTTCTGCTGGAAACCCCACACCATCTGCTCCGGCTAACTGTTGGGGAGGGACGACGAACACCTCCTCTCCCTTCTCCCCCTGTATCCTGATCTGCTGCTGGGAAGTGACCACCTCCTTCTCACCCTGAGCCTCCGGAACCGCCGCGGGTGTAGGGCAGAGATCTTGGACCCTCTGTCCGGTTGCCAGCGCTTCAGCTGGGGATGTTCCTTGTAACTTCACAGATACTTCTGTTGGTGCTGGGCAGAGCACAGTGAAGTTTGGCCCTAATAACTGCTCTTCTTCCGCTGGAGGCTCACCAGGTTGTTCTTCCTCAGCAGAAAGGTCTATCAAATCCCCTGTCTCTGCAACTGGTGTCTGGGGATAAAGGTTCACCATCTCCTCTCTGTGGAACCCAGAAGATGCTATCAGTGCTGGGCAGAGCACAGTAAAGTTTGGCCCTAATAACAGCTCTTCTTCTGCTGGAGGCTCACCAGGTTGTTCTTCCTCAGCAGAAAAGTCTATCAAATCCCCTGCCTCTGCAACTGGTGTCTGGGGATAAAGGTTCACCATCTCCTCTCTGTGGAACCCAGAAGATGCTATCAGTGCTGGGCAGAGGTTAGCAGAGCTCTGCCCTGTTGTCAGCACTTCAGGTTTGGGGACGGCAATCTTCAGATTTTCCACTGCTGATTCTCTGGCATTCTGCTGGACAGGCACATTCCTCCATCCAAGATCATCCAATGCAGAAACAGGTTCATCAAGGTCAGTCAGCACTTGCTGCATCTGCCATAAGACCTCCGCCTCCATAGCTGCGGGGGCAGGTTAGCAAAGCACACTGTTACTCTGCCACATTGTCAACTCTTCAGCCAGGATTTCAGAGTTGTCAACTGGTATTTCCTGATAGTCTCAGGCAAAGGGAGCACCACCCTGCTGCTGAGCAGAGTCTAACAGCTGTCTGTAGGCGATCTCCAGCTCCCATTCCTGAATGGCAAGAAACTCCAAATCTTCCTGTGCCCAGTGCACTTCTGAGACATTCAGTTTTCGCTCTCTGTGCTCCATTATTTCCTCCAAACGCCACTCCCGATCACTCCCAAAGTCAGGGTCCCTGGACAGCCTCCAGTATAACAATCCTAGGCCATCGTAGTCAAAGCCTTCCGTGGGGCTGTCATCCGCTGTCCATGGGCACACTTGGGCTACATACCACTGGAGGGCTCTGTAGCTCTCGTCCAACCACATTTCTGCCCAGATCAGCCTGCTTAACTCGCCTGTCCACTCCTGGTTCGGCTGTTCCCCCAAAAACAGCATTCGCACTTCATACTGCGACCAGTACCTCACATGGATGGAGGGGAGAACTTTTCCCTGGTGTCGCTGCTCACGGGCTAGCGCTTCCTTCCAGAGTTCACAGCGGATATAATCAAACCATCCTAGCAGGACCTGCTCTGATACTGGTCCTCTGTGCTGTATCTGCATCTCTCGCAACCTCCTTCTGAATTCCTCATCCATGGTGGCTGGTATCTCACCTCTCCTGCTATCCTGCTACCTTGGATCCAGGTGATGGTTTGAATGTGTTCACGGCAAGGAAGCACGATCCCACCATTCCCTCCACGGCTCTCAAGTAAGTCTTTCAGCGTGGCTCTCCTGCAGGCTGGTTTGGAGTGTCCCAGTAACTGGAGAGCAAATCCCACGGCTGTCAACCAATGTAACGAGCCCCTTGCTCGCTCGGTTCCACTCTCCCGACACTCCTCTGCTGCTATAGAATCAGATTGCAGATCGCAACATCTGATTGTTCGGTCATCCAATGCTCCAGGGTTAGAACTACAGCTATGTGCCATTCTAACCCAGTTGTGATAACTCAGAACAAACACCAGGCAGGCTGTATGTAAGTTCAACCAGGAAACTCTTTTATTCAAAAATACAGGCTCTTTTATACACTAACAGTGGAGGTGCATACCTCCGGCTCATATTACTCTGAACATACACCTGTATCCTAATTAACCTAATTAACATGGGCTAATTAACTAATCCCTTTAGACAGCCTAGATGACTCAGACATGACCTTTAGGCCAGACTGGCCGTCTTGTAGCTTAGAACCCCCAATCAACATTATCACAATAGCCGAGTTAATTAAACACAAACAACAATGGGGATCTAATGACTCTTAGATCCCATACTAGAGACTTATTTACAATACACATTTTAGCAGACAACAGACAGGTAGCTGGAATTGATGACATTAGCATTTAACAGAAGGAGTCCCAACGGTATGAATCAGTCACTATTCCAATATGGCAAATCCAGGGTCCCCAGAGTCTGTGTGTCCTGGGGGACCAGGACCTGAATCCACAGTAATACCACCTCAAGGGTCCCCAGGCATACAGCTCACAAAGAGAACTGTTTCCCCAAATGCCAGGGCCCACGATCGATCGGCAAGAGGCTAGCATTCAGTCCCCTCCAAAAGTCTCTCTCCCGGCTAGGTCTGTCACAACTACTAATTCAGCAGGTGGCCAAATTTAATAAAGAGGCTAGGAACGGGGGAAAAAAAATTCATAAAGAGGTGTTTGAGGCAGAAAGGAATTATATAATGGATCCGACCCCTGAGAGGGAAAAATCATGGCTAGACAAACAGCAAGACTACAAGGTAGTTGTCATGCAGAAAGCGGAGACTAGGTGCCTCCTACAGCGACAGGTCTCTTGGGTTGAGGGAGAAAGAGTGGGAAAGCTGCTGGCGCAGTTGGTAAAGTCCAATTCTGCCCCGTCGACTGTTCTTGCTGTTCGGTCCCCAGGTGGAGATATATTAGCAAAGACTTCAAAGATAGTGCAAGTATTCAGGGATTACTATAGAAATCTTTATTCTACTCAGAAAAAAGGTATGGACGGGGTGATGGAGAAGTTTTTGGAGGGCCTGGCAATACCGACCATCTTGCAAGCAGAAAGGGACTTATTGGAAATGCCAATTACACTTGTAGAACTCCAGCAAGCAATAGCCAGTATGGCAAACCAAAAATCCCCTGGCCCTGATGGGCTCCCAATTGAGGCCTATAAACAGTATGGCGAAGTATTAAAATTAATTCTAGAGCTGCTAAAAGCCCTGGGAGGGGCGATTAGGGGGGGCCACTTGCCAGCGTCAATGTTGGAGGCAACTATCATAGTAATTTAGAAAGAGGGGAAGGATCCCCTTGATGTGTCCGCCTATAGGCCAATTTCTCTTTTGTGCTCTGATGCCAAGATCTTGGCTAAGGTTTTGGCATCTAGACTAAATAAAGTTATCTCTAAGCTGGTCCATATAGATCAAGCGGGTTTTATTGCCAATAGATCCACAAGCTTGAATATTAGAAGGGCCTTCTTAAACTTACAGTCCCCAATGGATAATGAAGGTTCAAGAGCGATATTGACGTTAGATGTGACTAAAGCATTTGACAGTGTGAAATGGGGTTACATCTGGCGAGTGCTGGAGAAATTTGGCTTTGGCCCCGCTTTTATTGAATGGATTAAAATGCTTTATGATAGACCCAAGGCAAGATTAAAAGTTAAAAACGACCTATCGGATTGGTTTGAACTAGAGAGGGGAACCAGACAGGGGTGCCCACTATCCCCCCTGCTCTTTGCCTTGGTGATGGCCCCCATGGCTATTTCTATAAGAGCGGGTTCTGAGATAATCGGTTTTCAGAGAAGGACGGGTAAGGACAAAATTGCGCTGTACGCGGACGATATCTTGATTTTTTGGGGGGATACGAGCAAATCACTGTTAAAGGCAATGAGAATGGTGGAGTTGTTCGGCAGCTTTTCAGGACTCGAGATAAATTGGGAAAAGTCTGAGTTATTACCCATAGAACTTATAGATTTGATAACAGTGCAAGAAATGCGCCACTTGGTAATAGTGGATGCATTGAAATACCTGGGAATCATCATGACAAGGGATCCTAACCAATACATTAGTAAAAACCTTCTCCCACTCTTGTCGAAATTTAAACAAAAGATAGGGATATGGAAACATTTTCCTTTATCAGTGGCGGGAAGATGCGGTTTGATAAAAATGATTTGGCTGCCACAATTGTTGTATGTTTTGCATAATTCTCCTGTGTGGATATGCAAGAAGTGGTTCAACAAAATCGAGAGCCTGTTTAGGGAACTGATATGGAAAGGGAAACAAGCCAGAATACGTCTACGGGTACTTCAGCTCCCGCTACGGGAGGGTGGTTTTGCTCTCCCTCATCCTCAGCGTTACTTTTTATCATCCCAACTGCAGCAGTTAACAGGGTGCGGAGCCCCGGAAGGAGGTACCCCAAATGGTAGAATCATATTAATGGGCGCCTCACATAACACATTAATAGAAGCCCTAGAAGCAAACTCGTTTTACAATACTTATCCAACAATCATAATGTTAACTAAAGTATGGAAAACAGTCAAGAACCAGATGAGATACAATGGGTGTAATGAATATACTCCCATTTGGAATAACTTTGCAGGAAATCCATAAGATAGGAAAAGTAAGAGAGTGGGAAGATCGAGGTATTAAAAAGTTGAGTTGAAAAGTGAATTTAACCTGTCGCCGGGCTCCTTTTATGCGTACCTTCAGTTAGAACATGCTCTTAAAGCTCAATTTAAGAACTATAGTTTAGTATGGAATGAAACGCCCCTACTTCATAGTATATTGCAGGTAGCCCCGACTAAGGGGTTAATATCCAAGATTTTTAATCAACTGCGTAAAGAAGCCAATAGTGAAGACTTACTCCATGATGTAAAAGTCAGGTGGGAAGAGGATGTTGGGGTTATAACACAGGCTCAGTGGAAGAGAATCTTAGAAATGGGATCGTTGATATCAGTCTCCCCCCCGCAGAAGATATAACATTTGATGTTGTTAAACAGAGCTTATTACACACCTAAACGTCTCTTTAAGTTTGGAAGAAGATCTGCCGATAGTTGTCCTAGATGCCGGGGGACCTCATTTACATGATGTGGAGATGTCCCAAGCTTTTTCGTTACTGGGAGGGGGTGATTGATAGTTTGAGAGATATATTTGGGATTATACTGGAGAAAGAGGCTAAAGTATGCATCTTGGGGTATAGACGGACACAGGGGGAGAGGAAGAGTACTACACTGGCAATTCTGAGAGATCTGTTCCAAGCAAGGAAAGCGTTAAGATGGCAATCAAAGGAACCCCCCACAGTAAGAGATTGGATTGTTACATTAAATGAAACCCTTTGTAGGGAAAGAACAGAGTATATTAAGAGAGGTAATCTTAAGGAATTTAATAAAATGTGGAGACCTTGGCTGGAGCAGGTAGGAGGCTCTCAATAGGAAGTAAAGAATATAACAGAGTGGGGTTTAATAATAAAAGTCCTAGGCAGCCAGGGATCTGGTCTACCAGTATATAATCTATTGGGTGCTTGTCTCTATCTGACAAATAATAGTTAATAGAAGCTGTGTTTGTTAACCAAATGTGTTGAAAGTCTAACTCTGAGTACTCTATGTAGGGGAGGGGGATGTTGGGGGGGGGGTGAGAGGGTAAGGGGAAAGAGTGATGGAATTAAGTATATAATATATCACTCTGGATAATATTGAAAATGGCTGTAGGAGCGGGCGCGGGAAGTTCTTTAGTTTTTCTTATTATTGGCCTTGGACTTGATATATGGTACCCGCATCATGCCTCTATAGGTCCATATCAATTGGTAGTGAATCAATGTCTAATTTATGAACCTGTGTAATTTCAACTTAAAGCTCAGGAAATATGTTGAGCGGAAGGGGGGAAAGAAAAAAAAAAGGGAAAAAAAGTGGAGAAAATTTTGCCACAATGATGTGAATCTAAGAAGGAGTCTGTAAATGAACGTCAAGCTGAATAAGTCTCTAGACACTATTCTCTGATGTGGTAAAAAAATAATATATATATATATATATATATATATATATATATATATATATATATATATTTTAAGCCTTTTTTGATGAATTAATAAAGATAATTTTGAATAAAACCATGATGATGTGAAAAATGAGAGGTGACAAAGTTGATCTCCAAAGCTGAAACAACGTCTCTCAGAAAATTTTCGCTGAAGTGGAAGAGAAAAAAATAAAAGAAGGGCAGAGGTGGCTATGTCTGGTGATGTACGGATAAAAAATTCCCAGCAATGCTATCTGGAGAAAGCATCAAAGATGGGCTGGATACCGGTATGCTGCATTTAAGCAGACGTATATTTTGAAAAGGTCAATACCAGCCTTTGTATATATCAATGATGACACAAGGGGGTTAGAAAATCTAGAACTGCAGCCTGGGCCCAAACAAAGGGGACTCAAGGGGGAAAACCCCCCTTAAAAAGAAACCCTAACCCGTACAGCCCATGTCAATCATGGTTAAAATCTTTTGTGTACCACTGTACAATGCATAAGGAGAAAAAGGGGCACAGTGAGAACTGCATATCTGGTGACGAAAGCCTGGAAGTGGTTAGATAATAGTCTGCACTTACAATTCTTCCTTAACCACTTCAGCCCTGGAAGATTCGGCTGCTCAATGACCAGGCCATTTTTTGCGATACGGCACTGCGTCGCTTTAACTGACAATTGCACGGTCGTGCCACGCTTTACCCAAACAAAATTGAAGTCCTTTTTTCCCACAAATAGAGCTTTTATTTGGTGGTATTTGATCACCTCTGAATTTTTTTTTTTGTGCTATAAACAAAAGAAGAGTGACAATTTTGAAAAAAACACAAAGGGGGTTATTTACGAAAGGAAAATCCACTTTGCACTCCAAGTGCACTGCAAGTGCACTTGGAAGTGCAGTCGCTGTAAATCTGAGGGGGACATGCAAGGAAAATAAAAAACAACATTTTAGCTTGCATATGATTGGATAATAAAATTAGCAGAGTTTCCCCTCATTTTAGATCTACCCTTCAGATTTACAGCGACTGCACTTCCAAGTGCACTTCCAGTGCACTTGGAGTGCAAAGTGGATTTACCTTTCGTAAAAATAACCCTCATTGAGGGTTATTAGATTTTGCTCTAATAAATATCCCACATTTTTTTCAAAAAAACTATTTTTTTCCTCAGTTTAGGGCGATATGTATTCTTCTAAATATTTTTGGTAAAAAAAAATCGCAATAAGGGTTTATTAAATGGTTTGCGCAAAAGTTATAGAATCTACAAAATAGAGGATAGATTTATGTCATTTTTATTATTATTATTTTTTTACTAGTAATGGCGGCGATCTGCAATTTTTATCAGGACTGCGATATTGTGGCAGACAAATTGGACACTTTTGGCACATTTTTGGGACCATTGACAAATTTACAGCGATCAGTGCTATAAAAATGTACTGATTACTGTATAAATGTCACTGGCAGGGAAGGGGTTAACACTAGAGGGTGATCAAGGGGTTAACTATGTTCCCACACTGTCTTCTAATTGTAGGGGGATGGGACTCCTCTAGGAGGAGAGACACACAGATAACACACACAGATCCCGGTTTTCGCTCTGTCATGAGCGTTCATGGGTGCCCGGCGGTCATCGCATCCGCTGGGCACTCGCATTGGCTCCGGGCACATGCTGCGGGCCAAAAGTCAAAGCAATGTAAGGTAACGTCGTTTCACCCAGCCGTACCATTCTGCTGCAGTAAAACTGCAGCGGCTGGTCGGCAATCAGTTAAAGGAAAAGTATAGCTAAAGCTTTTTTTTCTTGCTATATTTACCCTATGGATCACAGTAATATAGTTATTTCTGGGGTTTTCCGTTTTTATTGTTTCACTTTAAGCAATGCATAAAATGAAACAATAAAAATGAAAAATTCCTTTAACTATAGCGCCTGGGGGGTTTGCCTTAGTTTGCCTGTAAAGTGGCGCAAATGTACCGTGTATAGAACCTGCTGCAGCAAAACTGACATTTATAAAAAAAAATTACTTTAAAATTGCCGGCAAAAATGTTTAAAAAAAATGGCGTGGGGGCCCCCAAAATCCATACCAGACCCTTATCCGAGCATGCAGCCTGGCAGGCCAGGAAAGGGGGGGTGAATGAGCACTTATCAGAATCTGGAAGCCCCCTTTAACAAGGGGAACCCCAGATTCTGCCCCCCCATGTTTACATAGTACCCCTACCCATTAACCAAAAAAGTGTCAAAAAGAAATAAAAACACGTGTATCCCTCAATGTAGAACCAACATCAATCACACTGCTGCCACCACTGCTGGACCCAAAAAAAGAAAATTAATAAAGGAATTGTCAAAAACTGTGTGTGTGTTTTTTGTTTTTTTTTACACTTTTTTGGTGAATGGGTAGGGGTACACAGTACCCCATACTCATTCACATATGGGGGGGCCAGGATCTAGGGGCCCCCTTGTTAGGGGGGCTTCCAGATTCTGATAAGCACCCTTCCCGCACACCCCCATGACCACAGCCCAGGGTTGTGGGGAAGAGGCCCTTGTCCCCCTTAACATGCCCCAAAGCATCCTCCCCATGTTGAGGGCATGTGGCTTGGTATGGTTCTGAAGGGTGGGTGCTCGCTTGCCCCCCCTATTTCCTGGCCTGCTGGGCTGCATGCTCAGATAAGGGTCTGGTATGGATTTTGGGGGGCCCCGTGCCGTTTTTTTTATTTTGGCATTAGGTTCCCCTGAAAATCCATACCAGAGTGCTTAGTATGGGTTGATGGGGTCCCCACAGGGTTATTTTTTTACATTTTTCTATTGCCAGCAATGTTTTTTTTTTTTATTCAGCTGTCAGCGGGGAAGCTCATTTACAGCTGATGACTCATCCATTGTAAAGGACGTAGCAGCCGGCTTTCAGCCCACTCCTTAACAATCAGTTATTTACTATGCCCTAATTGGGCAAAGTGTTGTCCAATCAGGGCTTAGAATGCACTGTGCAGCATGCAGTGCATTGTGGGGCACTCGGTGGGTCAACATCCCGCCAAGTGCCCTGCAAATTTGGGTGTTCGCCGAACGGGAGAACATGTGATGTTCGGGCCAAACTTTTGCTCGGCTTGAACTGTTCGCCCAACTCAATTTGGTATCTTTCTGAATAAATTGAAAAAAATTTACTGTTGTATCTTATAATTGCATTGTTTCATTGTGTTTTGCACTGTATTTATTTACAATATACTGTGCTCATTAAAAAATTTTATGAACTGCCTATAAGAAAACATAAAAACATATTCACAAGTAATTTCGCTTAACCACAATAGTTAAACTGAGCCAACATTGTTATTCTTTATTTTCGGAAGAAAAAAAAAAAAAATGAGGTAAATAGTTTTAAGTAGAATATTTTTTAGAAATCCATAAAGAACAATATTGAGTGACACATTTTTGCAAACATTGCTTTGGGAATTCACATATATAGTCATCTGAGATGTGCTAATCAATATAAAAGGAGCACTGTAGCGTTTGCCAATTTTATTTTTTAGTATTTCATTGGCATGCCAGGGTTTCAAGGCATGTTCCTGAAAAACGAACGTACTTTCGATTAAAAAAAAAATGCATACTGTTATGCTTGACATCAAACCATAGTAAAACTGGAATACCAGTAATTTTTAATACTAAAGAAGCACACATGCAAACATCAAATTGTACAGATAAAATACATACAGTGCCTTGAAAAAGTAATCATACCTCTTGAAATTTTCCACATTTTGTCATGTTACAACCAAAAACATATTTTATGTGATAGATCAACACAAAGTGGCACATAATTGTAAAGTGGAAGGAAAATGATAAATGGTTTTCAAAAATGTTTACACGCACTTTTTTCCCCTTAAAATCAGGGGAAATTTGTGGATGCGTGTTATACGCCGATCCCCCGCTGATTGTGAGCCTCTCGGCGGCTCTTGGCCGCTTCCGGCCGCCCTCGGCAGCTTTCGGCCATTCTCGGCAGCTTTTCAGCCATTCTCGGCGGCAGTCCCTCGCGAGTGCCCGAAAGCCGCCGAGAGCGGCCGAGAGCCCCCGAGAAAGGGCGAGAGCGGCCAACAGCCGCCGAGAGCCGCCGAGAACAGCCGAGAGCCGCTGAGAACAGCCGAGAGCGTCCGAGAGCTGCCGAAAGCCGCTGAGAACGGCCAAGAGCTGCCGAGAATGGCGGCGCCATTTTTAAATGGGAGTTCAGTATACTGACAAGTAAAGGACACAGGGGCAAGGCTGCAATGATGGACACTGACAAGGCTGCAATGATGGACACTAACAAGGCTGCAATGATGGACAAGGCTACAGCTGAACACTGACAAGGCTACACTGACAAGGCTACACTTATGCCCCGTACACACGATCGGACATTGATCGGACATTCCGACAACAGAATCCTAGAATTTTTTCCGACGGATGTTGGCTCAAACTTGTTTTGCGTACACACGGTCACACAAAGTTGTCGGAATTTCCGATCGCCAACCACGCGGTCACGTACACCACGTACGATGAGACTAGAAAAGGCCAGTTCAGAACCAAGCGCGGCACCCTTTGGGCTCCTTTTGCTAATCTCGTGTTAGTAAAAGTTTGGTGAGAGACGATTTGCGCTTTTTCAGACTTGTGGCTTTCTTTTTTAATCAGAAAAGTTTTTATTGTGGCATAAAAACAGATGTACATTGTAAACAGATACATCGTAATATCTTCAGGTTATACATTAGCAACAGTATTATACTCAGTTGTTGGACTTTGCACGGAACTTAGTCGTGACATTTCTAACAATATATTTATATCAGGTATGTTCCGTCAATGCTTTTTACATTAAATGTATGTTTGTTGAGTATTGACAAAAAAGAAAAAAAAGGAAATACAATGTACATTATGAAAACCAAAAAGGATAACAGTACATTTTCCAAAACGTACAAATAAAATTCGTATACAGTACTGTAACCCATGTCTGATCTCTTTTTTTTCCCCTTCTTTCCCATGGTGTATGTATAGAGTTAATTGGTCTTATCGTACTAGTTTGGCTAGGTCGTGCTGCAGTATCTCAGTATACGTGACGTGGGGGGGGGTTGGTCCTCGGGCTACCCCATTACCTAGTTTGTTCTCAAGTACAAGTGTCAGATGACTGTGTCCATTTATCCCATATTTGTTCATATTTTAAAGGGCAGCCTCTGTGTATGTAGATTAGTTTTTTATAGGATGTTATTGACTTCTGCCAGCCAGTGTGAAAACCCCGGGGGGTTAGGTCTCATCCAAGCTCTAGCAATGACTTTTCGAGCAGAAAAGAGTGTTTCGTGTACAAAAACCTTTTGAAATTTATTTATCTCGGGGTCTGATAGAATTCCTAGAAGACAAAGCTTGGGCTGCAGTGTTACATGGGAGCCCATTGTGTCATGGAGGAAGCGCACCACCTGTGTCCAATACGCTTGGATCTGGGGGCACTGCCACAAAAGGTGAAAAAAGGTTCCGGTAGCCTGGTTGCACATTGTGCACATTGTGGATTGATCACTTCTATATTTGGACAGTCTTAGTGGCGTAAGGTATGCTCTGTGAATCATGAATAGTTGAGTTAAACGGTCTGACAGTCTGGGGGACACTAGTTTGCATGTGTCTAGAGCATCGCTCCATTCGTCATCTGCCAGTGTGCCTACCTCTCCTTCCCACCTTGTTTTCAGGGCGTAGGCCGATGAAGTAGCCCGTGGTAGCGTTAGCATTAAGTAGAATTGGGAGATTAGTTTTTTTGGGTCAGGGCATTTCAGTGCTTCCTTTAATGGGTTGTTTACCAGGTGACATTCTCCCGATGGGAACTGTGAATGAAAGGCATGGCGTAGTTGCAGGTACCTGAAAAACATTTGGTTTGGGAGCATATATTCCGTTTTTAATCTATCAAAGGTTTTTAACCTGCCATTATGTATAATGTGTAGTATATAAATGATCCCTCTAGAACTCCACAACTCGCTGTCAGGCAGCGAATCGAATTCAGGAAGGTTTGAATTGTGCCACAGAGGAGTGAACTCATTTATTGTTGGTAGTTGGAGTCTATTCATGGATAGGTTCCAAATCTTGGTATAGTGATAGAGTAACGTTTTACGGTTGGTGTTCCTGTCTTCCCCAGTGGCTTTCCCCGCTATCACAGTCAATGGGTCTTGCGATGACTGAGACCACTTTGGGCACAGCAATTGCAGGAATCTTTCCCTATCTGTCTTATCCACATGAAATATTTGGGATAATTGCGCTGCAATGTAGTAAACATTGAAGTCAGGTACAGCCATTCCTGCTAAATCTGTGGGGTTTTTAAGTTTTTGCCAAGCAATTTTATGTCTGTTTTTACCCCATATGAATGGCTTTATGATGGCTTCCATGAGTTTGAAATGTCTAAGTACTAGGTATATTGGCAAATGCCAAATCATGTAGAGTATTTTAGGTAGGAGGACCATTTTGGCCAGGTTAATTCGTCCCATTACTCCCAGTGGAAGACGGGCCCACACCTGCGTTCTGCGTTTTGTGCTTAAGCATTGCAAACAGCGACGTTATGTTAAGTGTCTCGTAATCTGCTGGGTCTCTTGTGGTTCTTATGCCCAAGTATTTGATGATCTCTATTCTCTGTAAGGGCAGTTTGGCTCTGTCCCTGGGCTGTGGGAAGCTGTCAAGGGGTAATATCTGGGATTTATCCCAGTTTATCCTAAGGCCGGAGAACTTGCCAAATCGTTCTATTAGGTCTAGTGTAAGGGGCAGGGAATTCTCAGAGTCATCCAGGTATAGTAGGGTGTCGTCTGCGTATGTACTAATTTTTTCCGTCACATCTCCCCTGCTAAGCCCCTTTATTTTCGGGTGCGCCCGGATGGCTATCGCCAAAGGTTCTGCCGCCAATGCATACAGCAGAGGCGACAGAGGGCATCCCTGTCTCGTGCCCCTAGATAACAAGAATTGGTCAGATGGCCATGCGTTCGCTAGTACCCTTGCTGATGGAGATTGGTATAGAAGTTGCACCCATTTTATAAATTTTGGGCCGAAGCCGAATCTGCCCAGGCACCTCCACAGGTATACCCATTCCACTGAATCGAACGCCTTGGCTGTGTCCAAGGCGACAATTATTCTTGACCCTACGTTGTCATGTGCGGCTTGTAGGTTTATGAACAGTCTTCTAAGGTTGAAGGATGTATTTCTACCCGGCATAAACCCTGCTTGGTCATTGTGTATTAAGGAGAGGATTACCTTATTGAGACGGATGGCTAGTATTTTTGCAAGTATTTTAATGTCTACTTGGAGTAGGGATATGGGGCGGTAAGACTCGGGGATGAGTGGGTCCTTCCCTGGTTTGGGGATCAATACTATGGTGGCTTCTCTCATGGATGCTGGCAGTCTAGAATCTTTGAATATGGCCTCGTATAGCTGTAGTAGTCTAGGGATAAGTATTTCTGAGTATGTGGAATAGAACTCCACTGGTAGGTCATCCAAGCCCGGGGACTTCGAAACTCGGAGTTCCGCCAGGGCTCCTGATATCTCGTCTATTGTTAGTGGGGCAGTGGATTAAATCAGCGCATATATGCAAAAAGAAAACTAGAAAGCAGCTGTACACCAGGGTCAACACAATCAAATCCCTTAAGCGAAATATACAAAGTAAGGTGCAGCGCTCAAATAATAAGCTAAAAAAGGGATGCAACAAATATAGCAACAATCCTTCATAGAGACATAGAGAACAGTCCTGTAGTGGTAATAAAAATGTTCAATATTGATAATTAGTGAGTCTCCTTCACACGTGACAGCATGCCAAAATATGGTGACTGATAAGTAGTGCCCAACACCGGTGAACAGAATGGCCTCTCACCTGATTAACAGGTTAATAATGCATTCCCAGACAGGGTTAACCAAAACGAAATCCTAATCCAGATAATAATCCATCAGGAAAGTACTGGAACTGTCAGTCACGATGGCTCTCAGGCTAGGCTGTAGGCGAGGGTAGCTCTCCCATAGCATATGTAATGTAAAAAAGGACAGGGATAGTGCTCTCTGTATACTCCAATTTATTAAGAAGGTAATAAAAAACAAACTTACAAGAATGGCACTTCACAAGTGCAGGACGAACACAGCATGAAAACTTCCGTGCAGAGACACAGAGTGGAGCATGCGCGGTAGCAGCGGGTGACGTCACGTCGTTACGTTCTGGAACGACGTGACGTCACCCGCTGCTACCGCGCATGCTCCACTCTGTGTCTCTGCACGGAAGTTTTCATGCTGTGTTCGTCCTGCACTTGTGAAGTGCCATTCTTGTAAGTTTGTTTTTTATTACCTTCTTAATAAATTGGAGTATACAGAGAGCACTATCCCTGTCCTTTTTTACATTACATATGCTATGGGAGAGCTACCCTCGCCTACAGCCTAGCCTGAGAGCCATCGTGACTGACAGTTCCAGTACTTTCCTGATGGATTATTATCTGGATTAGGATTTCGTTTTGGTTGACCCTGTCTGGGAATGCATTATTAACCTGTTAATCAGGTGAGAGGCCATTCTGTTCACCGGTGTTGGGCACTACTTATCAGTCACCATATTTTGGCATGCTGTCACGTGTGAAGGAGACTCACTAATTATCAATATTGGACATTTTTATTACCACTACAGGACTGTTCTCTATGTCTCTATGAAGGATTGTTGCTATATTTGTTGCATCCCTTTTTTAGCTTATTATTTGAGCGCTGCACCTTACTTTGTATATTGTTAGTGGGGCCTCTAGTTCCTCGACCTGTTCTGCAGTAAGCTGGGGGATTGTCAGTTCTCCCAGGAATGTTTCCATTGGGGTAGTGTCTGACGGGGCTGTTGCTGTGTAGAGCTTGCTAAAGAATTCTCTAAAGATGTCTGTAACTCTATGCGGTTCTGTTTCTATAACTCCACTAGATGAGCGCAGTGAGATTACCACAGGAGGTCTATCTTCGCTATGTATTAAATATGCGAGGAGTTTTCCCGCCCGGTCCCCGTGCTCGAATGATCGCTGTCTATGGAAAAATAGTTTCCGTTTGGATTTTTCGTAGTGTAGCTGGGTCAGCACCCTTGAACAGAGTTTAAGGTTGTCAGCTCTATCTGCAGTGGGGGCCTCAAGAAATATCTTTTCTGAGTCTCGGAGGCTCTCCTCCGCCCTGATTATTGCCGACTCTGACACTCTTTTTAGTTTGTTAATGCTGTTGGTTAGTATCATGCGGGCGTGTTTCTTGAAGGCTTCTCATACCACCTGAACCGAGGCAGAACCCTCGTTGATTAGGAAATAGTTTCCCCACTCCGTTAAGAGGTCATCCTCCTCCGGCAGTAAAGTCAGCCAGAAAGGGTTCAACCTCCACGTCACCGGGGGGCGGTTGCGGGGAACAGTAAGTATGGCCCAATAGGGGCAATGATCTGATAGGGACCTAGGGGAGAAGCCCGCGTCTGACAGTCTAGGGAGGAGCACCTTAGATACCAATATTAGGTCTATTCGGGACATAGCTCGGTGTGACGTGGAGAAGCAGGAAAACCGCCTGTCTACAGGATTCCTGACTATCCATGTATCTACTAGGTTAAAATCAGATAGGAGTCTGGCGAATCTTGTGGGGTGAGACGTCACTGGTACTGTGGTTGACGTGTTGAGTCTGTCTAGGGCTGGATCTAGTACATTGTTGAAATCACCAAGCCACACAGCAGGAATGCCAGGGTGCAAGGTCATGAAATCAAACCCAGCAGCTATAACAGTCGCGCTGAATGGTGGTGGAACGTAAAATGCCATGAGGAGAATCAGGTCTCCATATATCTTAGCTTTTAATAGAACATATCTGCCCGATGGGTCGATCACTGAGTCCTGGAGCTCGAAATGGATATTTTTAGCAATTAAAAGTGAGACTCCCCTGGATAGTGTAGTGTGTGTTGAATGGTACGCCCATCCAATCCACGGTCTCTTAAGTACTCTGTGTGCGAGGCCTTCGGCGTGTGTTTCTACCAGAGCCACTACATCTGCTCTTTGTTTCTTGAGAAGTGAAAACACCGCCAACCTTTTTATAGGTTCCCTGAGTCCGCGGATATTCCACGTAATAAATTTTAGGCTAGCCATTTAAATGTGTATATGAGGTATTGAGCCCCAGGACTCAGATCTCCCCCCCCCCCCCCCCCAAGCAGCCCAGCACATATACCATAAATCATGACCATTAGCAAAAACACCATGGGGTTATTTTGGTAGCAATTAAATATTTTAGACATTGGGTAAGACAATAGAACTGCTAAAATTCTGATAACCCCTTCCCCCCTCCCCGCTCTGCACCTTCCAAACCTGGTGCGAGCTTCGATCCCGAACTGCCAACTGGGCATAAACATTGTCCCACCTGTGGAGAAAAAGTTAGAGCTTGACCATGTGTGGATGGCAGTTGCTGTGTTAGGGATACTGATAAACTCAGAAGTCTCAAGCCACATGCACAGCGTTGCCAGAGACTGTGTGCTCCATTTCAGGTGGTGAACTGTGTTGCGTGGGGCGAAAATACGCTGCGTGTCGTTGCGCATTTCAGAACTTGACTCACCGCTCATGGTGAGTACTTTTTAGACATTGGCTAGCTCCGTCGGTTGCCTGTGTGGACTCTGTTAGTAAGAGTATGGGTAAGTAGCTGAGGTGTGTCTCGGTGGTATGGGGCTGTAAGACATCCGTTGATTCAATTGCACCGATTGGTGTATAGTAAAAAGTTCTCACGGTTTGTTGCCAGCCGGATGCTCATGAAGGGATGTGTAGCTGTGGCGTTCGTTGGAGTCCGGTCGTGGTCAGTAGTGTTCAGGGGTAAATCCAATCCAAGTGGAGTTGATGAGCAATCATCCGTCACCGGAGGATAATAGGGGGGATAGGAAGGAAGTGAGAGGACGGACAGTTCATCCTATGATTTTGTATAGGGTTTCAAGTTTGGAGTCAATCCGTGTGAAAAGACAGGATGCAGTAGGATGGAAGATCTGTAAGAGTCACATGTTGACATAGGCATAGAGATGAGTTTGAGAAAGGCTAAGACTTATCCATGGTTTTCCCTCTGTTCCAGCCAGGCGATGGCGGCTTCTGGATCCTCAAAAAAGTGTGCTCTGTCCTCTCCCTCTACACGGAGGCGGGCCGGGAAGAGCATGGCATACTTGATGTTTTTAATGCGAAGGCGTCTTTTGACCTCCATGAATGTGCGCCTTCTCCGCTGCACCTCTGCAGAGAAGTCCGGGTATATTGCTATCATTTTGTTTCCCAAGGGAATGTTCCCCTTCGCTCTGCTGAGGCGAAGTATGGCATCTCTGTCCCTGTAATTCAGGAACTTTGCGATGAACGTGCGTGGGGGGGCTCCAGGTGGTGGCGGTCTGCCCGACAGGCGGTGTGCGCGCTCTACCACAAATGTTGGGGAAAAAGATTCTCTTCCATATGTATCGCAAAGCAGATTTTCAAGGAACGTGGGGGGGTCTCTCCCCTCTGACCCCTCAGGGAGACCCACAAATCTAAGGTTGCATCGCCTGAAGCGGTTCTCAATGTCATCCTGCTTCTGAATCAATTGATTCACTTGGTGCTGCAGCTCAGATGTTGTATTTTGCAGGGGGGGGAGGGAATCCTCCATATTGCTCAGCCTGGTCTCTGCCTCAGTGACTCTACCATTTAATTTTTGAAAGTCCTGCCTTACCAGTGAGATGTCCACTTTAACCTCTTCTATCCGCGCTGTGAGGGATGTCTGACATGCTGTTACAGCTTCCTGGCATGATGAGATCGCCTCCAGCACCCTTGCTGTGTCTGTCCCAGCAGGAGATTCTTCTTCCAGCGCGGCGGCGCCATCTTGGCTGGAGGGGTCCGTGCCTTGCCGGCGGTATTGTTCAAGTTTTGCGGCCGCTGAAGATGCCTTTTTTGTAGGCGACATGACCCCTGCAAGTTGCCGGTTCGGTGGCGGCAACGCTCCAGGCCACGCCCCCCCCCAGACTTGTGGCTTTCAGATTGTTTTCTGCGGTTCAGTTTGTGCTTGTGGGTTTGTATCTGCTCTTCAGTGCGTGCAGTAAGTTCGTATTGGAGTTGTCTGTGCGATCTTGCCCGCTCGTTGCTGTTTTTCAGGTCGCTCTTCACAGGCCTTGCTGTTCTTCAGTGCGTTTTGTTACTTCGTTCTGAGCAGCCAACCGTTTTCTAGCCATGTTGCGTATACGTACTCCTCGTAGAGTTCGGGGCTTGGTGTTGGGGTCCTGACCTTGACACAAGTCCAGTCCATGAACAGGGTGGGGAGGAGTTCATGGACCAAGAATTGGTTGCTTCAGCGTGACCAGTTCTCTCATATGCCTTTGCTCCGTGAGATCCGTGAGAATAATCCTGATGATTTCAGGAATTTTCTCAGGATGATGGACCCCGTATTTCACTATTTGTTGGCTTCGCTGACCCCCTATATCAGCAGGCAGGATACCTTCATGAGGCAAGCCATCACTCCGGAGCAGAGGTTGGTCACTACCCTGCTGTACTTGGCGACAGGGAGAAGCCTGCAGGACCTCAAGTTCTCGACAGGCATCTCCCCCCAGGCTCTGGGGATCATTATCCCAGAGACCTGTTCTGCTATCATCCAGGTCCTGCAGAAGGAGTATATGAAGGTAAGATTTTTATCCTTTTATATCACATTTTATTGTATTGAATGTTTGCTAATATATTGTATTTCTTTCCTCATTCCCTAATTACCATGATTGTAATATGCTGTGAATGTCCCCTTTGTTCTCATGCATGCTGGATTTTTATGTAATTTTTTTTTTTTGTCCTTCATACATATTTGCCTTCACTAACCTTCCCAGCATGTTCTTCTGGCCCTATATTTACCTCATGTAGTCACTTAACAATGTATTTTATCAGCTCCATAGTAGTGCTTTACCCCAAACACCCCCTAAAATGTTTATAAATGTGATTTTTGCTTTAAATTCAGGCAGAGTGCCAGAGGCTTTTTTTTTGTAGTGTCCCCGAATAATTTTTATGAACCCTCTCTCCCCCAACTGCTAAGTCAGCTGATAACAATTCTCTGTCTATCCTCAATCATCTATCTGCTGACTTTGCCAAACCCATACACACTATACCCATCTCTTTTGTGGTCAGATGTATGGATGAATTCCCCAAAGCATGTAGTGCAAGGGCCTGCCTGTATACTTTCAAATGGTACTGTTTCAAGTTTTTGTATCCTATTATTATCTTGATAGGTAATAGCAGAATGTCAAAATGTGCTCTAATGTGTACAATGTGTATTTATATCTTTGTATTATGACACTTCTTACCTGTCCAGTGGGCTGCCAATAGTGTAACTTAGGAGGGGCTGTTCCAAGTAATACCCTGTATTTAGGCATTCATCTCTCAATGAAGTGAAGAGGGTCACCTGTCCAAGATCACCCCCCTTATATTGTTAGAAATGGCCCATGAGAGGGGGTGGGAGGGTGAATATTATAGGTGTACCTTATACTTTGGTGTTGTAAAATTCCCCTTAATAAATGTGATCTGGATGTTGGCCAAGAATGTTTTGTGTCTATAATCTGCTTTCCATGGTTATGTGCTATAATAATAATGTTTGTTTTTTTCCTCAACAGTTTCCTTCCACGCCACAGGAATGGCAGACTGTGGCCTCCCACTTTGCCCAGCGGTGGGACTTTCCTAACTGCGGAGGGGCAATTGATGGGAAACACGTCCACATTGTCCCACCACCCAACTTGGGGTCGTACTATTACAACTACAAGGGGTTCAATAGTATTATGATGTTGGCGGTGGTGTCGGCTACTTATGAGTTCCTGTATGTGGACATGGGGAAGAATGGCTGGATGTCCGATGGTGGAGTCATCGCCCAGACGGAGTTTTACAGGCATCTCCAGAATGGCAGCTTGGACTTGCCACCTCCAGAAGACAATGTGGAAGGACTCCCATTCGTCTTTGTTGCGGATGAAGCCTTTGCGCTGAGGGACCACCTTATGCGGCCATTCCCGATGAGGACCCTCACCCCGGAACAGAGGGTTTTCAATTACCGGCTGGCCAGAGCCAGAAGAGTGGTGGAGAACACATTTGGAATCATGGCCAGCCGGTTCCGCCTATTTCTGACACCCATCCATATGGCAGAGTATAAACCTAATCATCTAATCCTGGCGTGCTGTGTTCTACATAACTTTTTACGCAAAAATTCTGCCAACTATGCTGGCTCAGTTGGGCCTGAGGCCGGAATGATCAATGAACCAACCCTGACGGCGCTTGAAAGTGGTCGTCCTGGCTTGCCCTCCCTGAGTGCCCATGATGTCCGGTTAAGATACCTTGAGTTCTTTGCGGGTAGGGGGGCCATCAATATGCCAGACAATTTGTGAAGCCTTTATCAAATAAAAAAAACAAAAAAACAAATCTTTGGTGACATTTCCTGCTTGTGTTTGTTTTACCTGACCCTTTCAGAAATGTGGGGAGTCCTGAAAATGGCGTGATTGTGTAACCTTATACAAAGCACTGTTGGGTGTTATGTACTAAAGGCAAAGACACTTTGCACTTCAAGTGCACTTGCAACTGCACTGAAACTGCACTTGTAGTGCAAAGAGGATTTGCCCTTAGGAAATAACCCCCATTTTCACAGAAAACACCAATTACATCACCACCAAAGTGTTTTAGCGTTGACACAATAATCCACACATTCTTCATTAACAATCATTTTAATACCTGCACAATCACATGTGTATTTAGAAAAGGTTTTTAAAACAAACCAACATGTTTGTTGTATAACAATTTTTGGGGTTGCATTATCACAAATAGAACTGTCCATTTAAGATAAAACAGGCATGTATAAAACCAACAAGAAAGACACAAATCTTGGAACTTACAAAGTTCACATTTGGTAGAAATTGAAGGCAATATCAGACATGAGTATTTAGGAACTGTGTTTGATATTGCGTTCAGATGGGGTGAAGTCACCCCAGGAAAAGCCAAATTTGGAAGATGCACACCAATTTACGAATGTCAACATGTGCTAGCTGCCATCACGGGGGATCAAGGGACGTGTTTTGGGGGAGAAACCCCTTCCTCTCAGCTACTTTATTATTGAGGAAGGGGTTGCACCCCCAAAACGTGTCCATTGATCTCCTGTGATGGCAGATAGCACATGTTGGCGCACTGTGTGCATCCTCCAAATTTAGCTTTTAGAAAAATCAATGATGTTCTTATTTTTTTGGATAACATCATTGATGTTTTTCTTGAGGTTTTCCAATTGTAAATTACACCCCATGATCTCCCCGATCAGGATCTGGGCACTTTCTGATGTGAAAGGATCTGGATCCACAACATCACGATCACCTAAAAAGAGAGCAAAACAAAAACAGGTATCAAAAATATGCCGGCATCCATCTCTTACCTGAGCCTGTGGTCGCAGACACTCACCTGTTGTGGTGACAATTTCCACCACGTCTTCTTCCTCCTGCTCTTCTTGGGTTGGGGGTATTTCCCCTTCTTCCAGAGGTGGGGGGTCTCTGGTCTCCTCGGATAAGGGGTGTCCTCCGAGTCTTTTCTCCCCTATGTAAAACAAAAATGCTATACTTAGCACACAGATATTTGATGGCAGAACTATAAATAGGAAACATTGCTTGGAAGTGGGGTACAATTGTCAATTTTAGCAGAGTTCCAAGATGTAGCATTTTCAGTGTCCTTTGTCAAGCTGCAATACTTTACCTGTTTTGTACAAGCTTCACAGATGGAGACCTCCCTATAGTATACACTGGAGCAATTGTGTGGCCCTCCTAATAAAAATGGTGTTCTGGTGTCCCACACTAGTGCTCCAGTGTCCAGATGTGAAAGCAGCTGCTCAGTGTCCTCTCCTTACACAGAATCTAGTTTGCATTTCATTCTAGTAACAAACACATCTACACAACCAAATTAGTTTCATACAAGTAGGGCGTAAAAAATGTGGCCAAATGCATATGGCCAAAACAATGGTGTTTTATAGTCCGAAAGAAAAATGTTTGATACGAACGAATAATGTGCCCATGAACATGAAAGTTGACATTTTAAAATGTACACTTTTAAGAAAAGCACATGGAGCAGCACAGACGTAATAAACATAAAGAATAGGAACACAGCACAACTACTTACTTTTTTGCAGCACTCTCCGGATCTTTCTGTACTGCTCATGTTCTCGTAATTTGAGGTCCGACCACCGCTTCCTGAGCTGATCTTTCGATCGTTGTACCCCGAAATGCCAGTGCAGACTCTTGACTACTTTCGCCATGATCTTGGCCTTTCGGACATTGGGGTTGGGGTAAGGTCCATACTTTCCATCATAGTCGGCCTTCTTCAGGATGTCGACCATCTCCAACATCTCCCCAAAGGACATATTTAAGGCTTTAAATCTCCTTCTGGAACGGGATGTCTCCGGATCCGGGCTTTCCTCCTCCTCGTTCCTGTAATTAGCATGCAGCTGCTGTCTATCCGCCATGTGCTCTTCCCCCACTGCGCAGAACGAAAAGGGGCGGGGAATAGACTAGAAAGAACATCAGGGGCGGGCGGAGTTACACGAATGCGCAGTGTGTATAAAGCGTACCACACGTGCGTATTACGTACGATCTGTGAGCTGAGGAAGGAGCATTGGAGGCGCCGAACGTAAGAACGAAGGTAAGAGACATACTTGTGCCTATACTGCTTCTAAATTGAGGCCTACATTGTAACAAGATTAGGAGAGTTTGGCCTGACATTAGGGTTTGTCTTGTGTTGTGTCTTGCAGTGAAAATGGATATCTCTGAAGATACTGACTTCATGGCAATATTCATTGACATGTTCAGGGAGCTGCCTTGTCTGTTGGAGATCAACCACCCACATTACAGGAACCAAACAAAGAGGAAGGCAGCGCTGGATCAATTGTTGGAAATTGTGAAGCAGGTGATCCCCACGGCAGACATCACATAATTGAAGATCCTAATTGGTGGCCTGAGGAGCACATATGTAAGGGAGCGCCAGAAAGTCCAGGATTCGCAGAGATCCGGAGCAGCAGATGACATCTATGTCCCCAGGATGTTGTACTATGACAGGCTGCATTTTCTGGCAGGCCAGACTGAACCCGGGTCATCACTCTCCAGTCTTCCTTCCACACTTCCTTCCCCTCCAGCTGAGGCTTCTGACGCCCAACCTGGGCCTTCCAGACAGCAACATGTGGAGGAGCCCAGATTGAGCCAGGTATAGCATTCCTCTAAATATTTCTGCTTGTCCAATCAATGATGTTAACTAGATGTTAGTTTGGAGTACTAATTTATGATTGTGATTGATGATGCAAAACATTACAACCATGTCCCTTTTTCATACACAGGGAAGTCTCAGCCAGGAGGTGGCCGGGCCGAGCAGGCTGCCTGTTCTGCATTTCCCTCCCCTACACCTGGAAAGAGAAAGTGGCAGGAGGAGGAGTACCCTAGAGGAGGCTGCCATAGTCCTCTTTTGGAAGGCTACAGAGGCCCTGGAAGCACCACACCGTGGAGTAGGACTTCGCTGCCATCATTGCCTGTAAAATGCAGAGGATGGAGGAGGGACAACAACTCATGTGTGAGTCCTTAATGTTGGAGGCTCTCAATAAGGGGTTGAGGGCCCAAATAACATCTGATACCCACCTTTGTGACCTCACACATGGTCCTCCTCCTCCTCCAGGTCCTCCTCCTCCTTCTCCTCCAGGTCCTACTAGTCCTCCTCCTCCTCCAGGTCCTACTCCTCCTCCTGCCACATCTCCAACAGCAGAGCCACAGCGTGGAAGGAAGCGTGGAAGGAAGACCAGAAAGTGAGGACCCTGGATCCAGTCTTGTCTGGCAAAATATGCAGCCTCTTGTGGTACCACAGCCTGGGGACATACATGTCATCTGCTGCTTTCCAGATCTCTGGGACTTCTGGACCAGGCTGCCCTCCCTTACATATGGACTCCTCAGGCCACCAATTTTGATGTTCAAGAATTGATGTTTTGCCCTGGGGGTCAAAGGCTTTGTTAATTTCTCCTGTTTATCCAGCGTTGCCTCCCTCTTTGTTTGGTTCTGAGCCCTTAATAAATTAATTTTGGTTTGAATTATACTTGCCTATGTGTGTTTTACTTCAAAAAGGACAGTTTGTTTGTGGGGAGGCAGGTACATTTCAAATATACAATGTGAAATTAACAAGGGACACCAACACCAAACAATCTCCTTGAGCTTAAATAATAAAAGATATCAATGGTGTTGTGGTAACTCACACAAAACACAGTAAAACTAAAAATAAAATTAAACAAAGATCAGCCTTTGAAAAAATACAAACAAAATCTAAAATAAAAATGGCTTTAAAAAAAATAAATAAATAAAAATATTTATGTCAGCTGTGGCAAATAAAAATATATTCCAGTAATCCCAATAAAAAATAAAGAAAGAAGTTTGTGAGAAGTGTGCGTGAATATGAGCAGCAAAACTACTTCATTCTTCTTACATTATAAAGAAGAAGAGAGTGCGCTGTATTAAACCATTTTTAACATTGCAGCGTGACAAAAGTGCTGTATCCATTGCGAACGCTAAGTTTACCAGACCGAGCTGTTCCGTGTCGGAATTTCTTCTGAGCATGCGTGGCACTTTGTGCGTCGGAACAGGCCACACACGGTCGGAATTGATGCGATCGGATTTTGTTGTCGAAAAATTTTATAGCCTGCTCTCAAACTTTGTGTGTCGGAAAATCCGATGGAAAATGTCCGATGGAGCCCACACACGGTCGGAATGTCCAACAACACGCTCCGATCGGACATTTTCCATCGGAAAATCCGACCGTGTGTACGGGGCATAACACTGACAAGACTGCAGATGGACACTGATAAGGCTGCATTGATGGGCATTTAAATGTAAGTTTTTTCCTTAAACTTCCCTCCTAAAAGTTTTTTCCTTAAAATTCCCTCCTAAACTTGGGGTGCGTGTTATATGCCGGCGCGTGTTATACGCCGATAAATACGGTACTTACATTTCTGTCCAATTATTCCTAAAATGTACGCAGTCCTGACAGACAGCATGACCAGATGGGTGATACTTCTTTCTCTAATAAGGAATATGCTGATTACACCACTGTGTCCTCAGCTTGTTGACTGGGCATTCAAAAAGCAGCAGCAAACTGATGAGGTTATCTCTTTTATAACTGTGCCTCCTACTCCTAGAATCAGCATATTCAGCATATCATCAAACCTCTTTGTCACCATATTTGCATGTCGCACAACCCGATTGATTGCCAGTTCTGCTCCACCCTCTTACAGTCTGTGCTGTACTGGGGATTGTGAGAGGCCAAAACTAAGTAAAATTCAAGTGTGTCAATTACTAATGAATACAGAGCTGCATTATGTTGCATCTTTATAACTGCCTGCAGTTCAGCTCTTACATTATTTGCATACAAATATTGTAAAATTAGTTCCTGGAGTTTAACAAAAAGCTATGCCCTTGTTAAATATTGCCCATAACTATAATAAATACATCAACAAGTGCAAAGGATGTAGGCTGAATTAAATAAATAAATGAAAACAAACAAATTTTATTCACTTACGCAATGTTAGCGGCAGTGAAAATCCAGCCAGCTATCACACGCCACTCCAGACCACAGCTGTGTGTAATGACGACACTGCCCAGCTCCTTCACTACCTCAGGGGTGGAGCTGAGACAGTGACATCAGCACATCATTGCTACAGGGGCGGAGCTAAGGCAGTGACGTCATCACGCATGGCCATGGTCCAGAGTGTCGTTCGATTTGTAGATGTTTGTGTTAAGCTTGACATTCATTGAAACACATTTTCCCGTAATGCAGGGCGCAGGGGCGCCGTCCCCCTATCCATGTGTCCGGCCCCCTAATCTACATGTGGGGCAATGGACGCATGGGTTCCAATGGGGTTTTTTTGTTGAAGCACGTGATTAGAGCTAATAGGTGTCAAAAAAAGGTGGGCTCGGGGCACAGAACACTTCGCCCCGAGCCCTCCCAGTTGTGTGACAATAGTGAATGAATAATCGCTATTGTCACACTGATTCTCCTTCCGGCAAATCAGGAAGCGGGTCCTGAGACCCTTTTCCCAATTGGTCGAAAGGAGAAGTGATCCCTTTGGCCTAGGAGGAGGAGGAAGGAGGAGGGAGGAGATGTACGGCCATTGTGATGCCGAGGAGACGCAGGGGAAGCCCGACAGACCCACCAGCCACCATTGGATCCATCCATAGCTGGGAATGGCAGCCCCTGATGACAGCTCACCGCACAGAGCATGATGATCGGTGACAGTCAAGCTCCCTTCCATGGACGGAGGGGGGCACGGAGGAGACAGAGAGGGGAAACCGCTGCCGGCAGGCACCCTTCCACTTGTCAGTCAGCACAGGGTAAGTGATCCGATGACCAGGGGGGAGGGGATGTGGGTATGGTGCATGGTGCGGGCTAGAGGGCTTGAGCGACAGGGGTTCAAGGTCCATTTGCCTCTTCCCAACCAATGGAGCACCAGCCACCACTGGTGGCAAGCCTAGGGAAACTGGGACACGGTTTGTTTACTTGGAGCCTCTCAGAGCGGGATGGTACTGCTGAAGAAATTCTGGGCCTTTGGGCCATTGGGCCTTTGCAATGTGGCCGCAACCTCTGCTAAGAGTTCTGTATTCTCCCAGGTGTGGCAGTGGGCCGAGTAAGGCAGAAGGATAATACTCTGGTGGAGGGGTTCCTGCAGTGGTAGTCCTTTCTTGGGGGATGTCCGTGGATCTGTCTATCCGTCTCACCTCTCGCCTCTCACAGCACTCACGGGGACGGCCGAACCCGGAAGCTATTACATGGTTTTTACTGCTTGTTTTTATTTTCTCTGTAAGTTACTACATTGCTAAATAAATTTCATCTTTAAACTACTTCACTATGGGAGTTTCTCCTTTCGTTTTAACTATCGCTGTGGGAGTGCTGTGAGAGGCGAGAGGTGAGACGGATAGACAGATCCATGGACATCCCCCAAGAAAGGACTACCACTGCAGGAACCCCTCCACCAGAGTATTATCCTTCTGCCTTACTCGGCCCATTTGGGGGCCGCTACTAGAGGTGAGAGGCTGGGGGGAACAATTGGTGTGTGCACCAGAAGAAATTAAGAAGAACAGCACTAAGCACTGCTATATGCACTTTATACATTGACTCTTCTTTTGTGTGAACACCAGAAGCCACTGTTTGCATGACAATAGCATCGATGCGGACTACCATTGCACTATTGTCACGTTTTTGAACTTTCATATATTCTATATTTATTAATATTTTTTTGCACGTTTGTCACTATATTAGTATATATGTGTTGCTGCGGAAAGTTATTTTCCTCATCTCCAGTTGCATATTATCACTTATGACACTTCTCTGCACTTTTATATTTATCGCTGGGTTTGAGGTGTTGTGTGCACTTTTTTAGGATTTCTACACTTTTATTATTCATATATTCAGTACTGTATTTTAGTTAGTGGTGTGGGCTGTACTGACAGCCCTTTTCTGATATCATTCATTTGGACATATTTTGTTATACATGCTATTTGATGATTTTTTGCACTAGATTTTTCATTGTGCACCAGCCACTTTTTTATTCATCTACATTTTGCTTTCATTTGGAAATTATTTTGTGACACATGTCATTTTGTTGTGGTTTTCACATTAGATTATCCATTGTGCAACAGTCTTTTTATTATTCTATACATCAGGTGGTGTGGTGGGGCTTTATATTAGTACGTATTTTCATTACCACACGGTCCTTTATTGTGCTATCATTATCTTCTGGATTAGAAGTTCTTTAGACACACTGATGGTCATTTCTAGTAGTCCCTTTACTTTCCACAGTGTGGTACAGGAGGGTAGAATAGCGCCACATACCTTGCAATATTTATTTTGTGTATTTAGGTGTTGAGTGCACCCATCCATGTTGGCAGCTTCTCTATCTGGTATCGCATTTTAGCATTTAGATTTTATTGTGTATGAGGTTGTGGTTTTGCGCATTAGTCCTTGTATTTTATGATACTTAAGGAGTGATACGGTGAAAAAGGTTTATGGACTAAATGAAATTGAAGTAACCTCGGGGTGTGAAAAAAGGATAGAGAGAAGAAACAATAGACAAGTGGCAAAAGGGAAAAATAGGGGAAGGAAAAGGGGGAACGTGAAGGACAACCTCAAGACAAAGATGGGGAGAAGAGAAAAGGGGGGGGGGTTGAGGGCGGGGGGGGGGGGGAGGGGGGAAAAAGGAATGGGGGAGGGAAAGGGAAAAGGAAAAAAGGGGGGGTTAAGAAAGGAAGGGGGGGGGAGGGGGGAGACCAGAAAGAAGAAAAAAGGAAAAAAGAGAAAACAGAAACACAGTATAGGAAAGAGGATACTCACATTTAGAACGAGTATAAAATCATACAAGAGGTAATAGTCCGCAGGTAAGGAGGAATCAGATGACTGGCAGTATGGTAAATATGCACGTCAGGGTAGATGTGTTACTGGTACTAGCTATTTTTATATAGACCTGTTCCTAAAGAGAGAAGAGGCAGACTCATTTTGTACTAAATGCCCCACTACCCGGATGATGGTTAAGGTGTGGGTACAAGTTAAAAAAATTTTGGGATATACTGGCTTTGCAGAATTCTCCCCACTTTGGGATAACAACAACCCCAATGAGCTTAAAAAGATGGGACGTTTTGAGGAATGGGACCGTCAGGGTATCCACTACTTGGCACAGATGTACAGGGCTGGAAGGTTAAAATCTTTTCGTGAGCTGGTAGAGGAATACGCAATCTCCAATAGGTCATTTTACAGATACTTGCAAATTATGCATGCCCTGGAGGCGCAATTCGGGAAGGAAACACCAGTATGGTGTGAAATGGCCTCTTTGAGAAAGCTGATTGACGCAGACTCTACGAGGGGCTTGATCTCTAACATGTATGGATGCCTGAAGGCATCAGCCCAGGAAGGTATGGTGGAAAATAAAAATAGGATTAAATGGGAGAGAGATGTGGGAGCACTGTCTGACGATCAATGGGAGTATGTTTTGTCGCTAGGGCCCAGGGTTACTCTCTCTCCTTCACAGGTGATGTCTCACTTCTATTTATCCTATAGGGCATATTACACACCCCTGAAATTATTCGAGTGGGGTAAGAGACCTGACCCAAAGTGCCAAAGATGTGGAGGGGGGCATGGAGATTTGATTCACATGTTTTGGCGATGTCCCAAATTGCATAGATACTGGAAGGGAGTGGTGGAAAAAATAAACGCAGTGTTTGGGACGTCGCTGAGGTTGGAGGCGAGAGAGTGCCTATTGGGACTGACGGAGGATAAAGCGATTTCAAAGGACATACAGACAGCAAGGGTTAGATGCCTGTTCCAGGGAAGAAAGCTCATTGCACAGCGCTGGCAGAGAAAGGAGGCGCCGACGGTGCCAGAATGGGAGAATGCAGTAAGGGAGGTGATCTGTAGGGAAAAGTACATATATAAGAAGAGGGGTAACTATAATAAATTTGAAAATATATGGAAAATATGGCTAGACCAGGACAAGGTCAGAATAGAAGGGGGGGTGGGGCAGGATGGTATGAGGCGGGTCTAGTCCCAAGAAGTATGATAGAGTGAATGGTGGGAGGCTGGATAGGGGGCGGGGTGAGGGAGTAAAACGGGGGGGGGGGAGAAGAAACCATTTCTGAAGCTTATATGGGTATTTCTGAACTGGTATAATTTGAATTAATGGAAATGTACGGGAAAAGATAAGAAAGGAGAAAGAAGGAAAAAAGAAAAACGATGATAGTAATGCATTCCCGTCTGTGGCGATGTTCCTTGCTCTTTATGCTTTTTTTTTATCTTTTTGTAATGTAAAATTTTTCAAATAAAAAGATTTAAAAAAAAAAAGGGGGAAAGAAAAAGAAAGGAAAAGGAAAAAAAAAATAAAAAAAAATAAAAAAGAGAGAAACAGCTGAATTTTAAAATGGAGAATTAGGAATGTAAAACGTGTGGATTTTAGGTCCTTACTCTAATGTGGGACACTTACCAATATTCATCTTATAAGTAGGAACCTATAGTCTGTATGCCCCTGGGTTCCGCGGTGGGGTGCAGGCAGTCAAAGATTATTACACAAGTACCAACAGGTACTGCATTGTCCAAAATGGACTACAGGTAGTTTGTCCTAAAGTATAAACAAAATGGGCACAGAAAGTAAGCTAGTATTTGAACTAAAGAAGAAGACAGACATCCAGCGGTAGCAAAGTCCTAATAGCTGATGCTGTAATGAAAAGTACCTGAGTGTAATGAAGAGAGACCTGTGGCGTGCGATATCCTCCCAGAGGTAGAGCGGAATGCACACTATGTTAGGATGCTGTCCTATTTGTGTGCCCGTCCCGTCCGTCGTCATCCAATCGGCGGCGCCGACGTGACGTCATCCGGACCGGCCAAATGCTCACAGTGCGCATGCGCCCAAGCCAGCCGGGAGAGCCGTCAACAAGAACGACGGCGCTTCCAGTGGGGAAAGCAGCACATGCCCACTGTGAGCTACAACAGCTGGTAATCAGCCAGCTGATGTGCGCGCCGCATCAAGAGACCCGATGCAGCGCTGGGCGGCCGCATAGCAGCCAAGAATGCACCGCCAGGTGGCGCTCCCAAAAAAGCCGCACCGTAAGAACTCAGCACACAAGGGGAAAATATTTAACATTAAAAGAGTCGAAAACAAGCTATATATAATAAGGCATTACAGAAAGTTCTGTTATTGCAAGTTATTACCTCAATATCTATATTATTAGTATGTTTACAGTGCACGTAAACACCAATGGACCTCAAATCAAGTCTGTATATATAGGTAAATCTATTTGGGGGTCAGGAAAGAGGAATAGACCCATATGTATCTTGACCCTTGCTAATTGTTCCCAAGTCCATAGATATACATAGGCTGTGATCGGAGCCTGTACAGCTCAGTGATAATCACAGGAAGGGTTTATAGGACTGCGCCTCATTGATGCCAGGGGCCCGAGTCGCATTCAACCGTTCTATCCAGAGAGTTTCTTGTCTCAAAATCTGTTTGTCCCAGTCGCCACCTCGGGGGCTCCTTGGAATAACCGCAAGAGCTGGCAGAAGATCTACATTGATCTTAAGATATCCAGATGAACTTTCTATTGCTTATGTCACTTTATTCTTTGGTGAAGGAGGACGGAAGTGGTGTCTAATAGCCAGCAGGAGATCCGCTTCCACCGACATTGCATAAATGAATTCAATTTGTTTGTTTAAATGTATTTATTTAATCAATTCAGGGCACATCCCTTTGCACTTCAGGAATTTAATTGTTTGTTTTTTCACAGTACAAACTTATCATGAGTTAGCACATCTATTATAGTTTTGGATATTTTTGAGTGTTTATGTATTCACACTTTTTATAGTTAGCAGCTTTCTCAATTGTAAATCACCACCAAATACAATATTTTTTTACACACAATGTTAAAGTGATTGTAAAGTCAGAAGGTTTTTTCATCTTAATGCGTTCTGACGTGGATAAATATTCTTGCGCTAATAAGCGCCCATTTCAGCTAATGGTATAATAAATCTTACCTATCACTCTATTTCCCGCATACCTCCAATGAAAAAGACATGACCATGCTTACGTCCTCATCTCAGCGCAACTTCCCCCACCTGGGCAGAGGCTCTTGCTTTTATTCACACACACAAAGGAAGTCACAAACATGAAGCCCCGCCCCAACAGCCAATTGCTTCCTCCACAGGTTGTGACAACACAGGATATGAATGTCAACACAGGATATGACAACACAAGATATGACAACAAAAGATGTGACAACAAAGGATGTGACAATACAGGTTTTGAATGTCAACACAGGATATGAGTTTATACAACAACCAATGACTACTGTTCCTGCTGATGAGAGCTTATGTGCAGGTGTACGTCATGGCACCCCAAATATGTTGATCAGGCATACAGGGGTGACACAAGCGCACATCCGCTAAACCTATAATGTGTTTGCAGAGCGAACACATCCCCCCAGACGAACGTCTGTGCATTACACAGGGGCCCTTTCGCCGGCAGACATATCCTCACTCTGCAAACACCTCTCTCTAACCTCAGGGAGTTTTACACTACCTAACGGATCTCAGCCAGCGTCAGTGTGCCCCAGTCAGCTATTTAGAGTGGGTTGCCAGAGAACTAACACTGGGAGACACTATGATAATACATATTAAAATACATCTTCATGAAATTTCCACAACAGTCCCTCCTCTTGTCATATGCTCCCATGTGTAAGACAAAGACAATTCCATAGCTCAACTCACCAACCAGTCTGCTGACCAACCAAATTAGCCTGTCTAACCGTCTGTTAAAAGCAGGGGTTTAGTTAGCACACATTTGCAAACGCATGTGAAAGCTGCAAGGCCTCGTCAAGGCACCCTGTATACTTGCAGTCCTAACACTACTAAATTTATAAGTGTCTCCACAGTGGAAGCACATGCATTGAATGGATAGGTGTAGGCAGGTGAGCCTGGAGGCGGCCCAAGCCCCCTTAAAGGGACAGGAGCACACTGGACACCCAGCAAGAGCACAATGGCAGCAAAGGTATCCAGTGTGTCCCTGACCCAAATTTACGTACAGTAACAAAACACTGGCCACCGCCCACACCCATAACTGGCCTTCACAGTAAGGAGCACATGGAGGGCATATACATGTAAGACAAAGACAATTCCATAGCTCAACTCACCAACCAGTCTGCTGACCAACCAAATTAGCCTGTCTAACCGTCTGTTAAAAGCAGGGGTTTAGTTAGCACACATTTGCAAACGCATGTGAAAGCTGCAAGGCCTCGTCAAGGCACCCTGTATACTTGCAGTCCTAACACTACTAAATTTATAAGTGTCTCCACAGTGGAAGCACATGCATTGAATGGATAGGTGTAGGCAGGTGAGCCTGGAGGCGGCCCAAGCCCCCTTAAAGGGACAGGAGCACACTGGACACCCAGCAAGAGCACAATGGCAGCAAAGGTATCCAGTGTGTCCCTGACCCAAATTTACGTACAGTAACAAAACACTGGCCACCGCCCACACCCATAACTGGCCTTCACAGTAAGGAGCACATGGAGGGCATATACATGTAAGACAAAGACAATTCCATAGCTCAACTCACCAACCAGTCTGCTGACCAACCAAATTAGCCTGTCTAACCGTCTGTTAAAAGCAGGGGTTTAGTTAGCACACATTTGCAAACGCATGTGAAAGCTGCAAGGCCTCGTCAAGGCACCCTGTATACTTGCAGTCCTAACACTACTAAATTTATAAGTGTCTCCACAGTGGAAGCACATGCATTGAATGGATAGGTGTAGGCAGGTGAGCCTGGAGGCGGCCCAAGCCCCCTTAAAGGGACAGGAGCACACTGGACACCCAGCAAGAGCACAATGGCAGCAAAGGTATCCAGTGTGTCCCTGACCCAAATTTACGTACAGTAACAAAACACTGGCCACCGCCCACACCCATAACTGGCCTTCACAGTAAGGAGCACATGGAGGGCATATACATGTAAGACAAAGACAATTCCATAGCTCAACTCACCAACCAGTCTGCTGACCAACCAAATTAGCCTGTCTAACCGTCTGTTAAAAGCAGGGGTTTAGTTAGCACACATTTGCAAACGCATGTGAAAGCTGCAAGGCCTCGTCAAGGCACCCTGTATACTTGCAGTCCTAACACTACTAAATTTATAAGTGTCTCCACAGTGGAAGCACATGCATTGAATGGATAGGTGTAGGCAGGTGAGCCTGGAGGCGGCCCAAGCCCCCTTAAAGGGACAGGAGCACACTGGACACCCAGCAAGAGCACAATGGCAGCAAAGGTATCCAGTGTGTCCCTGACCCAAATTTACGTACAGTAACAAAACACTGGCCACCGCCCACACCCATAACTGGCCTTCACAGTAAGGAGCACATGGAGGGCATATACATGTAAGACAAAGACAATTCCATAGCTCAACTCACCAACCAGTCTGCTGACCAACCAAATTAGCCTGTCTAACCGTCTGTTAAAAGCAGGGGTTTAGTTAGCACACATTTGCAAACGCATGTGAAAGCTGCAAGGCCTCGTCAAGGCACCCTGTATACTTGCAGTCCTAACACTACTAAATTTATAAGTGTCTCCACAGTGGAAGCACATGCATTGAATGGATAGGTGTAGGCAGGTGAGCCTGGAGGCGGCCCAAGCCCCCTTAAAGGGACAGGAGCACACTGGACACCCAGCAAGAGCACAATGGCAGCAAAGCATATGCTCCCATGTGTCCCTGGATGAATCTTGATCTTCTTCTTACACCTGGAAATCAATCAGTCCTTACAGTCCATATGAGGTCATAAAAAGGAAAACACGGCTTGACTTGTAGACTCTGTTCTTCAGGAGGGATGACCTAGAGGAGGACATCAAGGCCGGTCGGTCTGGGATCCTCTGTGTCTTGTACATCAGTTGGGCTTCAGGGCATCGTCATCTGCTCAATCTCTGTTCACTCGTCCAATCAGGCAACAGTAGCACCTCATTACGGCATATGGAAGGAATAGAAACAAAAATAAAATGAGTATATATACCCCTACTTCCTTCAACTATGATCCGCTTCAAAATAAAAAAATTAAATCCCCAAAGATTCCCAGACCCTTAAACGGACTTCAACCTTCACTAGCTATAGCTCTTGCTTTGCCTTGCAGGGATCTAAACCTTATCCATATGGGCCTGAACTTTGTCACTAGTATCCCCAATACAGGTATAACAATCTTTTCCTATGATTTCACAGAAACCCCCCTTGGATGCCAACAGATAATCATGGGCCATCTTTTAATAAAAAGGTCTTGATTTGCTGTTATTTCTGTGGGAACTTCCTGGCTTCAACAGTTACATGAAACATCCCATCCTCAATGGATGGAACATTGTTCAATCGTTTCATAAGCTCAAGCCCCCACCGTGTACAAGCAGGAAACCATGCCCAGACCTGGTCGGGGTTGGTGAGCAATTTCCTTCTAGCTGTCCCTGTCATTCTTACCTTCTCTCGTGCCATCAGATTCTCACAATTGGCTGAGACATAAGATGCTGGGATGAGTTTCACCAGCACACATGAACCTCTTGCATTAGGGGGAATTACCTTATAAGCTGTAGATCAGCATTAATACGAAACTAAAGTTGAAGCACACTTGTGGGCTATTTAGTTGTCCTGATACCAAAGCTGGCAAGAACCAGAGCTATTGTTAAAATTATATTTAATTTTACCCTCTAGAAATGTATCGTTGTATCGTTGAATTCTATTGACAAGTGTCTGTTTGGATTTTACTAGTTTGTCAAAACTCCTCATACCAATATGAACATCACATATAGCATGTACCGCTGTCATCGCTGGGTCACTAGAGCTCGGTGGAGACTCAGAGTAGACCCAACCATGTGTCCTGTTCGCTAGCTGAAATATACACTTTAAAAATATAAAAAAAAAAAAACCATACTCCTCATCCTTTGGTGTAGTTGAGCAGCTTCTTGCAGTGGCTAGCCTGGTCTCATCCCTCAAGCTCCTTTACAATGACCCAGTCACCTGGTTAGAAAGAATGTAAACTGGTTATTGTGTCAGGGTCCAGGAGAGACTCATGAACCCTGTGGTGGACCTTTTGAAGTTCATGTTACAGTGACTGCACCCACCCCATCAGGTGAGAATGTAGGTGACAGCTGCTGAGGAAAGAACAACTCTGGCGTTGGTAGACCTCCAAACAAACCTCATATGGCAATAACCCAGACATGTGGGAACTTAATGACTGTGGTCACTGCATCTTACCATCTAGGGTGTAATACCTGGAACCATTGACAAAAAGGTTCTTATGGGAGCATCCTTCACCAGACTGCTGATTCAAATTCCATCAATCAGGAAGAAAGTCATGGAACCTGTCGTTCCTACTAGGTCACAAACTTGGCTAGAATTAGAGCAGTTAGTATTATTGGTTTATAAATTTGTAATTCTCACCACTATCACCCCCTTTTTCTCCTCATTACAAACTGGAGGAAGACACGCAGGGTTTAGAATAGTGCAGAAAAAAAACAATGAAAACAGTGAAATAGCCTGTGATACTTTTACCTTCTTAGGTGTGTGTATTTATGTCACGTTCCTACTAAAATACAACACCCATGACACATAAGAGGGCTGTCGCGGTAGGTTCAAACATACTCTTGTTACCACATACAAACATGAGAAAAACATTTAGATATAAATGTGGGGGAAATATTTCATAGTTCCCAAAACAAAAATGAAAAAACAAAACGACCAGATGGAATGCTACCTTCACTCTTTTAGCGATAGAAAAAAATACAATGGGAAAGACATGAGAGCATCTCAGAATCTTGTATGGACCAGCCACACAAAGTTCAAAAACAGGCCTGAGAATTTTACTCACACAAACGTGTACTACACATCCATCGACTCACTCATCATTACAGATTTCTGAAGCTACAGCTGAACTACTTCCAGGGTATTTTTACTCTGGGGTCTCATACCTCCAGACATCAAAAGTACCTTCCAAAAGAATACAGCTTACTGTACCTTCTGACCATATCTGACCAATCTTTAAGGGGTCTAATGGCCTTAGCCCCATACCAAGATTTCATGTATTGTGCAGCTATCTAACTGGGGTGCATTGACGACCAATTGCCCATGACAATTCAAATCGCTTTTTTGGTGAACTCTACGTTCAGAGAACCCTGCCCTTTACTTTCGGAGTGATTATTGTTTGCAACTTTATCACTATAACTGGCCCCCGCTTCCCAATGTAAGGTACCTGTGTCCGAAGTGGAGCTTGTGTGCTGAGGATTCAGGCGAAAACTTAGTCAGGCAACAGATCAGGCAAAGTGGTACACGATCAAAATCCAGAGATTGGTCAGGCAGGCAAAGGTCATACACGAGGAGGCGGTGAAGTAAAAAATAAGCAGGCTAGAGAGTAATCAGGAATTCAGGGAGAAGTTCAAATACAGTATTCAGAGTCACAAAGCACTCAAAACACCCAGGAAGCTAGTACAAACAAACGGGCACTGAGAGATAGGAAGTGCTGCTATTTATGGGCTGCTTTGATTGTAGATTGTCAACAGCTGGCAGCAGGTGGGGCTAGTGAGTCCAAGGTAATGCATCAAACTAAGAGAACATAGCTATAACTCCAGAGCTCCTCTGTGGCACAACAGGTAAGACTGCAGCTGTGGGACCAGGAACATCCCGGTTCAAATACACCCAGGTACATGACACCAGATTATTGTACATGGCCTGAGCGGGGCTGCTAGTGTACTGCTCCTCATGTTTATGCTAAATACAATCATGCACTGGAATTCCGACTATCATACACGGCCCGACCGGTCTCACGATATACAGCCTTCTAAACCTGTTTGTCCGACAACTACAAAAACACCATGAAATCCTCAGCTATTCAAAACAATATTATGGCTTCTATCTGTACCTAGATGTTACAACAATAAATTGGATGCCTCCTGTTTGCTCTCTACCAAAAACTGTATTGCAGTATAAAAAAACTGGAATTAAATGTAAAAATCAAACATACTTCCAAACATGAGTCAAAAGACCCCAAGCTCCTCCCACCAACTTCCTGTTGCATGGACAGGAAGAGGGGGGGAGCCTTGTTTCATATTATGTCTATCAAGACATTACAAAAAAAATCTATGCCACTTTCTGGCAGCAGCTAGAACGGTTCTGCCCAGACACTGGAAGTCGACAAACATGCCTTCCCTGGGAGAGTGGGCAATGGAAGTGGACAGAATCAATAGCTTAGAACGCATGTTGTGGCAAGAAATGGGTAAATAGGAGCAATTCTCCAAGACCTGGACCTCGTGGTCTATGTTTCGATATTCCTCAGAATTTATTCCTTGGGCTGCAGGGGAATCCACCAACGCAACTCTCTAGCCTAAGTGGAATGTCTCCCTTTTACTATTTACCTACCATACTGCCTTGACCCCTCTATCCTCATCTTCATCCCCTTCTTCACTCTATATGTTACAGTGCTATGCGACCACCCAAAACATATTCTTTAGTCTCATCAGATGGAAATTGTGACACACATAGAGTTTCACCCTAAGCCCGGGTTCACACCTATGCGAATTAGATGTGTGTTTCCCCGCATCTAATTTGCATAGTAGGAGAATATGACTGGCTCCCTATGGAGCCGGTTCACATATCTCCGGGGCGGCTGCGGAGCGCACTGCACAAAAATGCTGTGCATCTTTGGCTTCGTTTCAGGGACGAATGCAGGCATAGAATCGGCCCTGATTCGTCCCTAAAACGGGGAACAGGGACGCACAGCGCTTCTGTGCTATCCACAGCGTGTTATAGTGTGAACCCGGGCTAAGAGAAATCGTGATTAGCACAACAACAAAAGCGCTAGCATATTTGTAATAAGTGGGCACCGCTCATTGAGTGGATAGTGGTGCTCACTGACCTTTAAGAAGTCAGGATTGACGATATAGCTACACAGGCTTGTATATCAAACTAGATTAATTGAAGCTAACAAATTCCATACTACATGAGACGTTTTGGCACCGGTAATAAAATGATGTTTATCTTTTTATATGTGTTATTGAATGACATATTTGTGTACTGTACACTTTTCCTTTCTCAATAAAATAAGATTGAATTAAAAAAAAATCTATGGCTCAACAAAAGCCAAAAACTGAAACTCCTGCAAAAAGATGGCTCAAGGAGGTCAACCAAAGCCTTTCTTTTCTACTGCAGGCTATAAACAATTAAAAATAAAAACAACACACACCGCTAAAAAGTATAAACACTCAGTTAAAGCTAGTAAATTCAGTCCAAATAGAGATTTTCACTTAAACCCAAAACTCAATACAAACAACGCAACAGTTTCACTGAAAAGTATGTAAAAAGTACAAAAACAGCCAATTCAATTCACTCAAAAGGAAACGGTGCCCAGAGACAAGATGCCCAGACCGCATGGCTACACACACAAACGAATTGGAGCAGCTTCCACTCTGGGATGACCCACAGGCTAAACAGCACAAAATCCTTAAACTGCGCCTCTACAAACCAACAACAAACGAACATCAAGCCACAGCCACACAGTGAAAATGGCTGATGACAATGGCCGCATGCTGACAACAACAAAAGAAAAGAAAATGGCCGACGAAAGCTAGGCCACGAAAAAAAATGTTGCCATTAACACATGAAATGCAGTTGTTGATCCCGCCAAAATCAAGATTTCTTCACTAGAAACATAAAACTTCTCCCCACAAAACTACACATTTGAGACACCACATGGACACTTACAAACATTTTAGGCTACATACTACTAGGAACCCTGGCCAACCGAACAACACAGGCTCTCCAATCAAACAATAACGCCACATAAAACACAGTATAACACAGCTCAAACATACACTCTGTCCCAAACAAAGTTCACATACTTATTCTGGCATCAGCAACCCATAGGAACAAGACATTTCAGCAGTGATGCTTGCATGCATGATCTTTTCATCTCAAAACAAAAGAGCTCCCCTCATGCTATTGTCCACAGGGAGTAGCCAACTTTCCCCATTGTAAGTGATGGGACAGCCATGCCTGGCCGCCCCAGCCCCGCTAAACCTCATGGCACTTATAAACAATCATCAGTTACTTACAAACTGCTCAGTCACACACACATTCCAGGTTGCATCAAATGGGTCCCATAGCAGAGGCAAGTAATCCCAATCAATACTGACAAATCATACACAACATACGGTTACTTACACATAACAAACATACAATTAAAATCCCAGCATTATACCAAAAAATGAAAAATGTGTTCTTTTGCAAAGCAGAACCTACCTAACACATCAGACAGCCTACTGATCCGATTGTGAAGGAGGTTCTGTTCACTCTTAGGCCCACCAAAAACTGTCGTGGATAAACCACCATACTCTTTTGCGCTAATAAGCGCCTCTGACAGGAGTCACTTTCGGTGGGGGGTTTGTGGAACTCAGCTTACCTTGGAGAGCCCGGGAGACTCTGTGTCCAGCTCCCCTGGCCCCTCTTATGTGTAAATCACCCTGCGTCCATTAGGGACACAGTGTGATTGAGAACCCTACTATGATCTGTGCTATTTAGACACGCTGTACAGCCACACTGGAATGTTGTATATATGTATATATTGTGTGTTGTCTCATGCTGTTGTGGACTCTTTGCTGAAATCGTTTGGGGTGGGGTTGTATTCCAATGTTCTATTGTCTCTGTCTGCCTTGGATATTATGGGATATGTATGTAGATTAGCTGTGAGATTGGTGGGGGCGAATTCCTCCAACAGCTCTCCCTGCTGATAAGACTTTTTACTGATGAGAAATTTGAATACACCTGACCTGTGTGTCTATTGTGATTGGACAGTTTACCGCGCCCTAAATCCAATGGTGGGGGGGAGTGTCTCTGAATTGTATATCTGTTGTAACATGTGCTTGAATAAAGGAGTTTGATGTTGTTCACCCTACACTGAGTTACGACTGGTGACTGGGTGGGCTAAAGGGTCTTGGATAGTGCTGGTTCTGAACAAAGGAAGCATTTACGGCAGACACAGACCTGTTGAGGACAGGGGTTCGTCACACCGCCCATTTCGTCTAATGGTATAATGCATGTTACTTATCACTCTATTTCCCGCATATCCCCAATGAAAAAGACATGACCATGCTTATGTTCTCATCTCAGTACGACTTCCTCCTCCTGGGCAGAGGCTCTTGCTTTTACTCACACACACACAAAGGAAGTCACAAACAGGAAGCCCAGCCCCAACAGCCAATCGCTTCCTCCACGGGATGTGACAACACAGGATGTGAATGTTAACACAGGATATGAGTTTATACAACAACCAATGACTACTGTTCCTGCTGATGGGAGCTTATCTGCAGGTGTACGTCATGGCACCCCAAATATGTTGATCAGGCATACAGGGGTGACACAAGCACACATCCGCTAAACCGATAATGTGTTTTCAGAGTGAACACATCCCCCCCAGACGAACATCTGTGCATCACACAGGGGCCCTTTCGCCGGCAGACATATCCTCACTCTGCAAACACCTCTCTCCAACCTCAGGAAGTTTTCCAGTACCTATTGGATCTCAACCAGCGTCAGTCTGCCCCAGTCAGCTCTTTAGAGTGGGTTGCGGGAGAACTAACACTGTGAGACACTATGACAATACATATTAAAATACATCTTCATAAAATTTCCACAACAATTCTATGCATTAAAAAGCCTTCTGTGTGCAGCAGTCTCCCTCAGCCCTCCTAATACTTACCTGAGGTCCACCTAGCTACAGAGATGTTGCAAGAGACGCTCGGCTACCCTCCTCATTGGCTGAGACAGCAACACGGCACCATTAGCTCCCGCTGCTGTTAATCAAAATCAGTCAACCAATGAGGAGAGAAAGGGGGGTGGGGCTGGGCCGCAGCTCCATGTCTGCATGGATACACTGAGCTGTGGCTCCGCTCAGGTGCCCCCATAGCAAGTTGCTTCCTGTGGGGGCACTTGGCAGGAGAGAGGGGCCAGGAGAGCCAAAGAGGGACCCGAGAAGAGGAGGATCATAGCTGCTCTGTACAAAACCACTGCACGGAGCAGGTAAGTATAACATGTTTGTTATTTTTACCTAAAAATAAACGTGACTTTACAATCACTTTAAATATTGTACAGCAACTGGATTGTATATTTATCCAAATAATCAGATTTCTCATGCTTCATGGTTTGAACCTCACCACTGCCCTGTCCCTATGCACCTAACCTTTTTAAATGTTATAGTAAGGGGTTATGGTACTCTGTGTGATGTGAACATTAAAGGTTCTGTCCATGCTGGATTGTATTACTTTTATGTAGAAAACTGCACCTTTTGTAGTGAACCTCACATTCACAAAGGAACAAAGCACTTGAAACAGTAGCTTTTATTAGCAGTTTTATTATGGATGCTATATTTAGCAAGTCCCTGACATTTGTAGGACAGTTATGTATCATTTATGGAGTTCTGCACCGAATAATGCTAGTGAATAAATAAACTGCATAATTTTTGAGCCTCTACTTGAATCAGATCAGGGAAAGATTAACCACTGTAGCCCCGGAAGGAGTTACCCACTTCCTGACCAGGCCATTTTTTGCGATACAGCACTGCATCGTATTAACTGACAATTGCCCGTTCGTGCGAAGTTGTACACAAATAAAATTGATATCCTTTTTTTTCCTCACAAATAGACCTTTCTTTTGGTGGTATTTGATCACCTCTGCGGTTTTTATTTTTAGCACTATAAACAAAAAAAGAGCGACAATTTTAAAGAAAAAAAAAAAAAAACAATATTTTTTACTGTTTGCTACAATAAAATATAAATATTCCCAAAAAAAAGTTAAAAAAAACTAATTTCTTCCTCAGTTTAGGCCGATATGTATTCGTCTACATATTTTTGGTAAAAAAAATTTGAATTAGCGTATATTGATTGGTTTGCGCAAAAGTTATTATGGTTTTCTCAAAAAAAAGGGGATAGATTTATGGCATGTTTATTATTTTTTTTTTTTTTTACTAGTAATGTCAGTGATCTGCGATTTTTAGAGGAATTGCGACATTGTGGTGGACAGATCAGAGACTTTTGACACTTTTTATGGGACCAGTGACATTTATACAGTGATCAGTGCTAACAAAAAGGAATGATTACTATATAAATGACACTGGCAGGGAAGGGATTAACACCTGGGGCGATCAAAGAGTTAAACATTACCTAGGGAGGTGATTTCTAACTGTGGGGGGAGTATACTGACAGGAAGCAGAGAGAGAGATCGCTGTTCCTAATCACTAGGAACAGACAATTCACTCTACTCCCCTGACAGAAACCTGACAGAATGGGGATCTGCTTTGTTTACACTGGCAGATCCCCGTTCTGCCTCTCTGTGGAGCGATCATGGTGGACTCACTGAATGGCTCCCCCACTAGTGAATGGGTATGTGTGCCCACAGATCGCCATGTACGCGCCTGACGTACAACGACAGTGATTCACGCAGGAGAGCCAACCTGCCGCAGAAACTGTGGTGGCCGGTCGGGAACTGGATAATTTGAATTGTTTATACAGTAACGATTACAATATTCTTTACATTGCTATTTATTGATTTGCTATTTCCAGGTAAAAGAAAATTAATTTGTGTAAAGGAGAACTACCAACAAAGCCAAAAATTTGGTAAAGAATGTTACAAAGTAAAACTGCTTTTCTATACATGCGTTTTGCTTCAGAGGCACTAACTAACAGAAAATCGACTAATCAACACGTGTGAGGCCATACTACCATTCCAAATGACTTCATAAACAGCCTTTGCAGACTACAAGATCTGGGCCAAAAATTAGACTTCTCTATACCTACCTAATATTGAAACAGGAATTTTGAAGTTTAAACTTGAATACAGGAAATATCATACTTAAGTTGAAATAAACAGATACTATGCCCTGGCAGGGTTGTGTATCACTCAACTAGAAGGTTAGAAATGCACATTTATGGATTAGCTCCCATATATGGATTTTATCTGTATTTTTATCTGTTTTCCTGGAGTTCAGCTTTGAGTGAATTCTCTTTGTTTGCAAATAAATTAGTCTATTTTCTAGTGTGAATAAAGAATCAATATGTGACTGCACTCCTCGCTTTAGAGTGATGATACAGACCATGGAACCTGGAATCCCATTTGTCCTCTGACATGATGACCATCCACACAGTTTAATTCAAACACCACAGCTTAATGCAGTCTGCGGGATAGACTCCCTTCCCCTTTCTAGTGACCTTCCTATCCTTATATATTGACCAAAACAGATATTGAATGGATTGTCATGAATGATATTCACATATAAAAATATACGGGAGATGTAATAATACACTATATATATACAGTATCTCACAAAAGTGAGTACACCCTTCACATTTTTGTAAATATTTTAGTATATCTTTTCATTTGACAACACTGAAGAAATTACATTTTGCTACAATGTAAAGTAGTGAGTATACAGCTTGTATAATGCCCCGTACACACGGTCGGATTTTCCGATGGAAAATGTGCGATCGGAGCGTGTTGTCAAAAATTCCGACCGTGTGTGGGCTCCATCGGACTTTTTCCATCGGATTTTCCGACACACAAAGTTTGAGAGCAGGTTATAAAATTTTCCGACAACAAAATCCGATTGCGTCAATTCCGACAATGTGTGGACAATTCCGACGCACAAAGCGCCATGCATGCTCAGAAGAAATTCCGAGACGGAACAGCTCGGTCTGGTAAAATTAGCGTTCGGAATGGATAGAGCACTTTCATCACGCTGCAGTGTTTAAAATTGTTTACTACAGCGCACTCTCTTCTTCTTTATAATGCAGGAAGAACGAAGTAGTTTTGCTGCTGATATTCACACAGAGTTCTCACAAACTTCTTTCTTTCTTTTTTATCGTGATTGCCTCAATATATTATGATTTGTCACATCTGACCAAAAATCTATATAATTTTTTTTTGTGTTTTTTTTTTGTTTTTTTCAAGCCTGATGTGATTTTTTTTAGGTTTTTTAATTTTTTTCCAGGCTGATCTTGTTTTTTTTTTTTTTTAGTTATTTAACATCCAGAATATTTTTGTGTGTGTTTTGTGTGTCAAGTTACCACAACACCATTATTATCTTGTATTATTTAATCTCAAGGAGATTGCTTGGTGTTGGTGTCTCTTGTTAATTTCACATTGTATTTTGAAATGTACCTGCCTCCTCACCAACAAACTGTCCTTTTTGAAGGAAAACGCATATAGGCAAGTCTAATTGAAACCAAAAAACCTTTATTAAGGGCTCATAACCAAACAAAGAGGGAGGCAACGCTGGAGAAACAGCAGAAATTGGTGAAGCCTTTGACCCCCAGGGCACACATTGTTTTCACTGCAAAATTGGTGGCCTGAGGAGTCCATAGCTAAGGGAGTGCAGTCTGGTCCAGAAGTCCCAGAGATCCTGAAAGCAGCAGAGGACATCTGTGTCCCCAGGCTGTGGTCATACAAGAAGCTGCATCTTTTGCCAGACCAGACTGAACCCAGGGTCATCACTCTCTGGTCTTCCTTCCACGCTTCCTTTCACGCTGTGGCTGTGGTGGTGGAGTTGTGGCAGGAGGAGGAGGAGGATGGTCCAACTCACTCACATGGGTATTGGGTGTGATTTCGCCCCTCATCCCCTTAGTTAAGACTTTATAAAGAAGGTCCTCACACAGCTGGGATTGGCACTCCTGCATGCCCTACAGTTTGGTGGCAGCCATGCAGGCAATGGCTTCTTCAGGAGTGGGGGTGGCTCTGAGGGACGCAGGAGCCTCCTGAATGAGCCTGAGAGCTGAATCCTGCACGTGACTCCCCTTCCTGGGTCTTTTGGTTGGAAGGCGGAGGAGAGGGACCTGCGATTCAGTCAGGCTCCTACTGGGCCCCGGCTTCTCCTGGCTGCCACTTAGCCCCGCCTCCCCCTGGCTGCCACTAACCCCTACCTCCTCCTGGCTGCCACATTCCACAGCCTCCTCCTGTGTGCCACATTTCAGAGCCTCGTCAAGGCTGAGGTCTTCCTGTGTATGAAAAAGGTACATAGTTTTAGTTTTTTCTTCAGCAATCACACACAATTTTCATCTCATGACTGTTGCAAATTGAATGTTAACAAATATAAAAGACTGTCATTCTGAGCCCAGCATTTTTCATTCTTGTCCCAATTATTTTTGCCCACTACTGTCTATTGATATGTAAAACACTTTATTAAATTAGCAATTAGTGATCAATAATAACATCTAGTAAACATCATTTATTTATTGATCAGAAATCTGTCGAAGAATGCTATACCTGGCTCAAGCTGGGCTCCTCCACTTCTTCCTGGCTGGAAGTCCCAGGTTGGTCATCAGCTGGGATGGAAGGAAGAGTGGAAGGAAGGGTTGAGAGGGATTCCCTGACTCCAGTCTGGTCTTACAGAAATCGCAGTCTCTCATAGTACCACAGCCTGGGGACATAAATGTCATCTGCTACAGCTCCGGATCTCTGGGAATCCGTGACCTTCTTGCGCTCCCTTAGATAAGTGCTCCTCAGGCCACGAATTTTGGCTTTTAAATAGGGGATGGTTGCCGTGGGGACCACCGGTGTCACCAACTCCAGCAGTTTCTCCAGCGCTGCCTGCCTCTTTTGTTTATGATTATAATGTGGATGTTTCACCTGTCACAGACAGGGCAGCTCCCTGTATTTGTCTATGAACAGGGGGAGGAAGTTGTGGTCATTGAAGCCATCCATTTTATCTGCAAGACACAACACAAGACAAACCCTAATGTCAGGCAAAACTCTCCTATACTTGTTACAATATAGGCCTCAATCTAGAAGCAGTATAGACCCAAGTTTAGATCTTACCTTCATTATCACGATCGGCGCCTCTGATACTCCTTCCTCCGCTCACAGATCGTAGTACTACGCACACGTGTTACGCTTTATACACACTGCGCATGCGTGAAACTCCGCCCGCCCCTGATGTTCTTTCTATTCTATTCCCCGCCCCTTCTCATTCGGCGCAGTGGGGGAAGAGCACATGGCGGAGACACAGCAGGTGCGTGCTAATTACAGCAACGAGGAGGAGGGGGAGGAAAGCCCGGAGCCTGAAACGTCACGATCCAGAAGGAGACGATTTAAGGCCTCAAATATGTCCATTGGGGAGATGTTGGAGATGGTCGACATCCTGAAAAAGGCCGACTATGACAGGAAGTATGGACCTTCCCCAACCCTAATGTCAGAAAGGCCAAAAGTGGTCAAGAGTCTGCACCGGAATTTCGGGGTACGACGATCGAAAGATCAGCTCAGGAAACGGTGGTCGGACCTCAAATTGAGAGAGCATGAGCAGTACAGAAAGATCCGGATGTGTGTTGTGTTCCTATTCTTTATTTTTATTACGTTCGTGCTGCTCCATGTGCTTTTCTTAACTGTTATCCAGTTTAAAATGGCAACTTTCATGTTCATGGGCACATTATTCGTTCGTAGAAAACATTGTTCGTTCAGCCTAGAAAACACCATTGTTTTGGCCATATGCATTTGCCCACATTTTTTATGGCCTACTTGTCTGAAAATAATTTGGTTGTATAGATGGGTTTGTAACTAGAATGAAATGCTAACTAGATTCTGTGTAAGGAGAGGACACTCAGCAGTTTTCACATCTGGACTCTGGAGCACTAGTGTGGGACACAAGAACACCCTTTTTAGTAGGGGGCCCACACAGGTGCTCCAGTGTATACTATAGGGGCTTCTCCATCTGTGAAGCTTGTACAAAACAGGTAAAGTATTGAAGCTTGACAAAGGACAATAAAAATTCTACATCTTGGAACTCTGCCAAAATAGACAATTGTACCCCACTTCCAAGCAATGTTTCATATTCCTATTTCTGCCATCAAATATCTGTGTGCTAAGTATACCTATTTGTTTTTACATAGGGGAGAAAAGACTCGGAGGACACCCCTCATCCGAGGAGACAACAGACTCCCCACCTCTGGAAGAAGGGGAAATCCACCCAAGCAGAGCAGGAGGAGGAAGACGTGGTAGAAATAGTCACCACAACAGGTGAGTGTCTGCGACCACAGGCTCAGGTAAGAGATGGATGCCGGCATATTTATAATACATGGTGTGTTTTTGTTTTTATCTTTTTAGGTGATCGTGATGCTGTGGATCCAGGGCATTTCACCTCGGAAAGTGCACAGATCCTGATCGGGGAGATCATGGGGTGTAATAGGGACTTGGAAAACATCCTTAAAAACATCAATGATGTTCAACAAAAAATGAAGAACATCATTGATGTTTTAGGGAGAGTTTACAACCCCTCCAAATCCCTTGGGTTTTTTGTGTGCTAAAATTTTTTACCATTTTTGGACATATTTGCGAAAAGCCAAATTTTGAAGATGCACACAGTGTGTCAACATGTGCTATCTGCCATCACAGGTGATCAATGGACGCGTTTTGGGGGTGCAACCCCTTCCTCAGTAATAAAGTAGCTGTGAGGAAGGGGTTGCACCCCAAAAACACGTCCCTTGATCCCCCATGATGGCAGCTAGCACATGTTGACATTTGGCAATTTGTGTGCATCTTCAAAATTTGGCTTTTCCTGGGGTGACTTCACCCCATCTGAACGCAATATCAAACACAGTTTGTAAATACTCATGTCTGATATTGCCTTCAAGTTCTACCAAATGTGAACTTTGTAAGATTTGTGTCTTTCTTGCTGGTTTTAAACATGCCTGTTTTATCTTAAATGGACATTTCTACTTTCATGTCACATGCACATGTGATTGTGCTGGTATTAAAAAGATTGTTAATCAAGAATATGTGGATTATTGTCTCAACGCTCCAACACTTTTGTTGTGCTCTAATTGGTGTTTTCAGTGACAATGCGGGTCATTTCCTAAGGGCAAATCCACTTTGCACTACAAGTGCAGTTTCAACTGCACTTGTAGTGCAAAGTGTCTTTGCCTTTAGTAAATAACACCCAACAGTGCTTTGTAAGGTTACACAATCACGCCATTTTCAGGACTCACCACATTTCTGTCAGGGTCAGCTAAAAGAAACACAAGCAGTAAATGTCACCAAAGATTTGAGTAGTTTTTTTTTTTTTATTTGAAAAAGGTTTCAGACATTGTCTGGCATATTAAAAGCCCCCCTACCCGCAAAATATTAAAGGTATCTTAGCCGGACATCATGGGCACTTAGGGGGGGCAAGCCAGGACGGCGACTTTCAAGCGCCGTCAGGGTTGTTTCATTTAGAATTCCGGCCTCAGGCCCAACTGAGCCAGCATAGTTGGCAGAATGTTGCCGTAAAAAGTTGTGTAGAACACAGCACGCCAGGATAATATGATTCAGTTTATACTCCGCCATGTGTATGGGTGTAAGAAATAGGCGGAACCGGCTGGCCATGATTCCAAATGTGTTCTCCACCACTCTTCTGGCTCTGGCCAGCCAGTAATTAAAAACCCTCTGGTCCGGGGTGAGGGTCCTCATCGGGAATGGCCGCATAAGATGGTCCCCCAGCGCAAACGCTTCATCCGCAACGAAGACAAATGGGAGTCCTTCCACATTGTCTTCTGGAGTTGGCAAGTCAAAGCTGCCATTCTGGAGACGCCTGTAGAACTCTGTTTGGGCCATGACTCCACCATCGGACATCCGGCCATTCTTCCCCACGTCCACATACAGGAACTCGTAAGTAGCCAACACCACTGCCAACATCACAATACTATTAAACCCCTTATAATTATAATAGTATGACCCCGAGTTGGGTGGTGGGACGATGTGGACGTGTTTCCCATCAATTGCCCCTCCGCAGTTAGGAAAGTCCCACCGCTGGGCAAAGTGGGAGGCCACATTCTGCCATTCCTGTGGCGTGGAAGGAAACTGTGGAGTCAAACAACAAAAAAAATGAGTAATTTTGCACATAAACAGGGAAAGCAGATTAGTCACAAACATTCTTGGCCAACATCAAGATAATATTTATTTGAGGGAGTTTTTAAAGACCAAAGTCTAAGGTACACCTTTCAGATTCCCCCTCCCCCCTCTCATGGGCCATTTCTAGCATTGTAGGGGGGGCTCTTGGACAGGTAACCCTCTCCACTTCATTGAGAGATGACTGCCTAAAGAATAGGTATTACTTTGGCCAGACCCTCCTTATTGGCAGCCTATTGGACAGGTAAGAAGTGTCATAATACAAAGATATAAATACACATTGTACACATTTGAGCACATTTGGAAATTCTACTATTACCTATCAAGATAAACACTTTAAACAGTACCATTTGAAAGTTTAAAGGCAGGCTCTTGCACTACATGAAACAAAAAGAAGACAAGGGCGCACCAGCCTTGTGCATTAACTTTTAAAACATTTATTAAATAAAAATAGTAAAAGAAGTGACTCACAAACGATTGGTGGAGGAGGCACAACATAAAATCGCACCAGTAGACAGTCTGCGATTTGGGATGAGCGAAAACCTTCCAGGGGTCGTGGAGGAACGCACAGACGTTGCAATCCCCTGACGCGTTTCGAGGGGAGAGTCCCCTCTTCTTCAGAGCTATGCAGTGCACTACATGCTTTGGGGAATTCATCCATAAATCTGACCACTAAAGAGATGGGTATAGTGTGTATGGGTTTGGCAAAGTCAGCAGATAGGTGATTGAGGATAGATAGAGAATTGGTATCAGCTGACTTAGCAGTTGGGGGGAGGGAGGGTTCCAAATGATTTGGGGACCCCCAAAAAAAAGCCTCTGGCACTCTTCCTGAATTTAAAGCACAAATCACGTTTTAAAACATTGTAGGGGGTTTTTAGGGTAAAGCACTACCATGGAGCTGATAAAATACATTGTAAAGTGACTACATGCAGTGAATATAGGGCCAGGAGACCATGCTGGGGAGGTAAGTGAAGGCAAATATGTATGAAGGAGAAAAAAAATAATTACATAAAAATCCAGCATGCATGAGGACAAAGGGGACATTCACAGCATATTCCAATCATGGTAATTAGGGAATGAGGAAAGAAAAACAATATATTATCAAACATACAATAAAATGTGATGTTAAAGGATACATCTTACCTTAATATTCTCCTTCTGCAGGACCTGGATGATGGCAGAACAGGTCTCTGGGATAATGATCCCCAGAGCCTGGGGGGAGATGCCTGTTGAGAACTTCAAGTCCTGCAGGCTTCTTCCCCTCGCCAAGTACCGCAGGGTGGCGACTAGCCTCTTCTCTGGAGTGATGGCTTGCCTCATGCAGGTATCCTGCCTGCTGATATAGGGGGTCAGCAAAGCCAACAAACATTGAAATACGGGGTCCGTCATCCGGAGAAAGTTCCCGAAATCATCAGGATTATTCTCACGGATCTCACGGAGCAAAGGCATATGACAGAACTGGTCACGCTGGAGCAACCAATTCTTGGTCCATGAACTCCTCCCCACCATGTTCATGGACTGGACTTGTGTCAAGGTCAGGACCCCATCACCAAGCCCCCGCACAGCACGAACTCTACGAGGAGTACGTATACGCAACATGGCTAGAAAACGGTCGGCTGCTCAAAATGAAGTAACAGAACGCACTGAAGAACAGCAAGGCCAGTGAAGAGCGAACTGAAAAACAGTAACGAACGAACAAGAACAGAATGACAAGAGTCACGCGTAACTCGCTGCACGCACTGAAGAGCAGATACAAACCCACAAGCACAAACTGAACAGCAGAAAATGATCTGAAAACCACGAGTCTGAAAAAGCGCGAATCGTCTCTCACCAAACTTTTACTAACACAAGATTAGCAAAAGGAGCCCAAAGGGTTCCGTGCTTGGTTCGGACCTGCCCTTTTCTAGTCTCGTCGTACGTGGTGTACGTCACTGCGTTCTTGGCGATCGGAAATTCCGACAACTTTGTGTGACCGTGTGTACGCAAAACAAGTTTGAGCCAACATCCGTCGGAAAAAATCCATGGATTTTGTTGTCGGAATGTCCGATCAAGCAATCACAGCCAATAACCACTTCCCGCCCGGCCTGTAGCAGATTGATGGCTGGGCGGGGGTTCTGTTATCCTGACAGGGCATCATATCAGCCCCCATCATATTTGACCATCAGCTGCCAATCAGTGCCCAACAGCTGCCAGCAGTACCCCAATAATAAAGTTGGTCATTGCCCACCACAGATCCTACCACAGTGCCAATCAATGCCCATCACAGGCCCAATCAGTGCCCAGCAATAACATTTGCCAGTACCTCATCAGTACCCTATCATCAGTGCTACCCATCAGTGCCACCTGTCAGTGCCAATCAGTACTGCCTTTCAGTGCCAATCAGTGCGGCCTGTCAGTGCCCATCACAGCCACCTGTCAGTGCCCATCAGTGCCACCTATCAGTGCCCATCAGTGCTGCATATCAGTGCCGCCTATTGGTGCCCATCGGTGATGCATATCAGTTCCTCCTGTCAATGTCCATCACTTCTACATATCAGTGCCTCCTCATCAGTGCCCATCAGTGCCACCTTATCAGTGCCAACTCATCAGTGCCCATCAGTGCCTATCAGTGCCGCCTCATCAGTGCCCGTCAGTGAAGGAGAAAACCAAAATGTTATGACAGAAACTAAGAAAATAAACATATGTTTTTCAAAAATTTCATTTTTCTAGTTTGTTTAGTAAAAAATAAAAAACCCAGAGGTGATCAAATACCACCAAAAGAAAGACCCTGATGACGTCAGAGCATGCTGATGAAACGCGTAGGGTGTATTGGGGCGTGATACATCACTTCTGCCATTTGCAGCACAGCTGGAGCACTAACAGCGTTTCCAAGACATGGATGTTTTACCTGCAATGGAGACTTGTTTTTAATATTTTTTTTTAATAAATCGCAATATATTTCACCATGGAAGCCCTTCTTTTCTTTGTCATGGGATTCTGGTGAGTAGGATGTTTGGCAGGTGATGGTGGTGGAAGCTCTACAGTCACTCTTTATTGTTCATCAAGAACAGGAAGATTCATATGCAATTTATTAATTATTCACTTATATTGGACACTGAATAGTAATTTTTTGCACTTTATACATATTTTACACGATATGCATATGATTGTATTTGCTGACATTGTTTGATGCACTTTTAGCATTTGCACTTTAAATGTTTTTCTTGAGAGTGCGAAGTTCAAATTAATTAGTTTTTAATAGATTTTTTCTTCACCACCGAAAGAAAGCTCTATTTGTGGGAAAAAAAAAATGATACAAATATAGTTTGGGTACAGTGTTGTATGACCATGTAATTGTTATTGAAAGTGCAACAGCGCTGAAAGCTGAAAATTGTCCTGGGCAGAAAGGGGCAAAAGTGTCTGGTATTGAAGTGGTTATTGTCTAAACTGCTGGCAACAAAAGTGAGTACACCCCAAGTGAAAATGTCCAAAATGGGCCCAATTAGCCATTTTCCCTCCCCGGGGTCATGTGACTCGTTAGTGTTACAAGGTCTCAGGTGTGAATGGGGAGCAGATGTGTTAAATTTGGTGTTATCACTCTTACTCTCTCATACTGGTCACTGGAAGTTCAACATGGCACCTCATGGCAAAGAACTCTCTGAGGATCTGAAAAAAAGAATTGTTGCTCTACATAAAGATGGCCTAGGCTATAAGAAGATTGCCAAGACCCTCAAACTGAGCTGCAGCATGGTGGCCAAGACCATACAGAGGTTTAACAGGACAGATTCTACTCAAGACAGGCCTCGCCATGGTTGACCAAAGAAGTTTAGTGCTCGTGCTCAGCATCATTGCAAGAGGTTGTCTTTGGGAAATAGACGTATGAGTGCTGCCAGCATTGCCGCAGAGGTTTGAAGGGGTGGGGGGTCAGCCTGTCAGTGCTCAGACCATACGCCACACACTGCATCAAATTGGTCTGCATGGCTGTTGTCCCAGAAGGAAGCCTCTTCTAAAGATAATGCACAAGAAAGCCCGCAAACAGTTTGCTGAAGACAAGCAAACAAAGGACATGGATTACTGGAACCATGTCATGTGGTCTGATGACCAAGATAAACTTATTTGGTTCAGATGTTGTCAAGCATGTGTGCCAGCAACCAGCTGAGGAGTACAAAGACAAGTGTGTCTTGCCTACAGTGAAGCATGGTGATGGGAGTGTCATGGTCTGGGGCTGCACGAGTGTTGCCGGTACTGAGGAGCTACAGTTCATTGAGGGAACCATGAATGCCAACATGTACTGTGACATACTGAAGCAGAGCATGATCCCCTCCCTTAGGAGACTGGGCCGCAGGGCGGTATTCCAACATGATAATAACCCCAAACACACCTCCAAGATGACCACTGCCTTGCTAAAGAAGCTGAGGGTAAAGGTGATGGACTGGCCAAGCATATCTCCACACCTAAAACCTATTGAGCATCTGTGGGGCATCCTCAAATGGAAGGTGGAGGAGAGCAAGGTCTCTAACATCCACCAGCTCTGTGATGTTGTCATGGAGGAGTGGAAGATGACTCCAGTGGCAACCCGTGAAGCTCTGGTGAACTCCATGCCCAAGAGGTTTAAGGCAGTTCTGGAAAATAATGATGGCCACACAAAATATTGACAATTTGGGCCCAATTTGGACATTTTCACTTAGGGGTGTACTCACTTTTGCCAGTGGCTTAGACATTAATGGCTGTGTGTTGATTTATTTTGAGGGGACAGTACATTTACACTGTTATACATAGACATGTGCATTTTGTTTAGTTCCGAATCGAAATTCGGACAAAATTTTCATTATTCGGACATTCGGATGCATCCGAAATACCGAATTACAATACTAACGAATGTAAACGAATCCGAAATGTTTCGAATCGAAAACCCACGGACGAAATTCGAATCAAATTCGAAACCAAATTCGAAATATATTTGATTCGAAAACAAATTCGAAATCTATTCGACTCGAATTCGAAAACAAATTTGAATCGAATTAGAAAAAATATAAATTGATTTCTAAAAAAGAATAAAATAGAATATAAAATAATAAAACAATAGAATAAACATAAAAGAATTGTAAAGAATAGAATAGAATTTGATAGAATTTAATAAAATACAACAGAATATGACCATCTTCTGAAATTCGAATTTCGAATAGTATAAATTCGAATTCGAAAATAGATTGGAAAATAACAATTTATATATATATATATATATATATATATATATATATATATATATATATATATATATATATATATATATATATTTATTTATATATATTTATATATATATATATATATATATATATATATATATATATATATATATATAACCATTTTCCGAAATTCGAATTTCATATAGAATGAATTTGTATTGCAATAGAAAGGAAAATAGACTAGAAAAACAATAGAACAGAATAGAATAAAATATAATATATATATTATATTATTTTCTGTTCTATTGTTTTTCTATTCTAATCTTTTCTATTCGAGTTTGAATTCATTTTATATGAATTTCGAATTTCAAAAGATAGTTATATATATAAATATTTTATATATATATATATATATATAACCATTTTCCGAAATTCGAATTTCATATAGAATGAATTCGAATTCGAATAGAAAAGATTAGACTAGAAATAGGAAATAGACTAGAAAAACAATAGAACAGAATTGAGTAAAATATAATGTGTATATATATTATATTTTATTCTATTCTGTTCTATTTTTTTTCTATTCTAATCTTTTCTATTCTAATTTGAATTCATTCTATATGAATTTCGAATTTCAATAGATGGTTATACATAAATAAATATAAATAAATAAAAATGAAATTGAATTTAAATAGAATAGAAAATAATATCATAAAAAAACAATAGATCAGATCAGAAAAAAAAAAAAAAAAATATATATATATATATATATATATATATATATATATATATATATATATATATATATATATATATATATATAACCATTTTCTGAAATTCGAATTTCAGATAGAATGAAATCGAATTTGAATATAAAAGATTAGAGTAGATTAGAAAATAATAGAAAAGATATATATATATATATATATATATATATATAACCATGTCCCGACATTCGAATTTCATATAGAATGACTTTTTAAAAGAAAAGAAAAGAAAATAGACTAGAAAAACAATAGAACAGAATAGAATAAAATATATATATATATATATATATATATTAGATTATTTTCTATTCTATTGTTTTTCTATTCTAATCTTTTCTATTCGAATTTGAATTCATTCTATATGAATTTCAAATTTCAATTGATGGTTATATATAAATAAATATCTAATATATATATATATATATATATATATATAAAACCATTTTCCGAAATTCGAATTTCATATAGAATGAAATTGAATTTAAATAGAATAGAAAATAATATCATAGAAAAACAATAGAACAGATCAGAAATACATACACTACCGTTCAAAAGTTTGGGGTCACATTGAAATGTCCTTATTTTTGAAGGAAAAGCACTGTACTTTTAAATGAAGCTTACTTTAAACTAGTCCTAACTTTAAACAAATATACTCTATACATTGCTAATGTGGTAAATGACTATTCTAACTGCAAATGTCTAGTTTTTGGTGCAATATCTACATAGGTGTATAGAGGCCCATTTCCAGCAACTATCACTCCAGTGTTCTAATGGTACAATGTGTTTGCTCATTGGCTCAGAAGGCTAATTGATGATTAGCAAACCCTTGTGCAATCATGTTCACACATCTAAAAACAGTCTAGCTCCTTCCAGAAGCTACAAAACTGACCTTCCTGTGAGCAGATTGAGTTTCTAGAGCATCACATTTGTGGGGTCAATTAAACGGTCAAAATGGCCAGAAAAAGAGAACTTTCATCTGAAACTCGACAGTCTATTCTTGTTCTTAGAAATGAAGGCTATTCCATGCGAGAAATTGCAAAGAAATTGAAGATTTCCTACAACGGTGTGTACTACTCCCTTCAGAGGACAGCACAAACAGGCTCTAACCAGAGTAGAAAAAGAAGTGGGAGGCCGTGTTGCACAACTAAGCAAGAAGATAAGCACATTAGAGTCTCTAGTTTGAGAAACAGACGCCTCACAGGTCCCCAACTGGCATCTTCATTAAATAGTACCCGCAAAACACCAGTGTCAACATCTACAGTGAAGAGGCGGCTGCGGGATTTTGGGCTTCAGGGCAGAGTGGCAAAGAAAAAGCCATATCTGAGACTGGCCAATAAAAGAAAAAGATTAAGATGGGCAAAAGAACACAGACATTGGACAGAGGAAGACTGGAAAAAAGTGTTGTGGATGGATGAATCCAAGTTTGAGGTGTTTGGATCACAAAGAAGAACGTTTGTGAGACGCAGAACAAATGAAAAGATGCTGGAAGAATGCCTGACGCCATCTGTTAAGCATGGTGGAGGTAATGTGATGGTCTGGGGTTGCTTTGGTGCTGGTAAGGTGGGAGCTTTGTACAGGGTAAAAGGGATTCTGAATAAGGAAGGCTATCACTCCATTTTGCAACGCCATGCCATACCCAGTGGACAGCGCTTGATTGGAGCCAATTTCATCCTACAACAGGACAATGACCCTAAACACACCTCCAAATTGTGCAAGAACTATTTACAGCAGAAGCAGGCAGCTGGTATTCTATCGGTAATGGAGTGGCCAGCACAGTCACCAGATCTGAACCCCATTGAGCTGTTGTGGGAGCAGCTTGACCGTATGGTACGCCAGAAGTGCCCATCCAACCAATCCAACTTGTGGGAGCTGCTTCTAGAAGCGTGGGGTGCAATTTCTCCAGCTTACCTCAATAAATTAACAGCTAGAATGCCAAAGGTGTGCAATGCTGTAATTGCTGCAAAAGGAGGATTCTTTGATGAAAGCAAAGTTTTATGTAAAAACAATGTTATTTCAAATACAAATCATTATTTCTAACCTTGTCAATGTCTTGACTCTATTTTCTATTCATTTCACAACGTATGGTGGTGAATAAGTGTGACTTTTCATGGAAAACACAAAATTGTTTGGGTGACCCCAAACTTTTGAACGGTAGTGTATATTATTTACATATATATTTATATATATATCTATCTTCTGAAATTTGAAATTCATATAGAATGAATTCAAATTTGAATAGAAAAAAATAGAATAGAATAGAATAGAATAGAGTAACAATAGAACAGAATAGAATAAAATATAATATATTATTCTATTCTGTTCTATTGTTTTTCTAGTTTATATATATATATATATATATATATATATATATATATATATATATATATATATATATATATATATATATATATATATATATATATATATATATATATATATATTAGATATTTATTTATATATAACCATCTATTGAAATTCGAAATTCATATAGAATGAATTCAAATTTGAATAGAAAAGATTAGAATAGAAAAAAAAATGAATTTCAAAAGATGGTTTTATATATATATAACCATTTTACAAAATTCGAATTTCTTATAGAATGAAATTGAATTTGGATAGAATAGAAAATAATATCTTAGAAAAACAATAGATCAGATCAGAAAAAAAAATATATATATATATGTATGTATATATATATATATATATATATATATATATATATATATATATATATATATATATATACACATATACATATAAAACAATTTTCCGAAATTCGAATTTCATATAGAATGAAATTGAATTTAAATAGAATAGAAAATAATATCTTAGAAAAACAATAAATTAGATCGGAAAAAAAAAAGTTTTTATATATATAAAAGTAAAAGTAAAAGTATATATATATAAAACCATGTCCCGACATTCGAATTTCGTATAGGATGAATTTGAAAAGAAAAGAAAATAGACTAGAAAAACAATAGAACAGTATAGAATAAAATATAATATGTATATATTAGATTCTTTTCTGTTCTATTGTTTTTCTATTCTAATCTTTTCTATTCGAATTTGAATTCATTCTATATGAATTTCGAATTTCAAAAGATGGTTTTATATATATATATATATATATATATATATATATATATAAATATATATATATATATATATATATATATATATAACCATTTTCCGAAATTCGAATTTCATATAGAATGAATTTGAATTTGAATAGAAAAGATTAGAATAGAAAAACAATAGGACAGAAAAGAATCTAATATATATATTATATTTTATTCTATACTGTTCTATTGTTTTTCTAGTCTATTTTCTTTACTATTCGAATCTTTTCTATTTTAAATTTATTCTATATGAATTTCAAGTTTCAGAAGATGGCTATATATATATAAATAATATATATATATATATATATATATATATATATATATATATATATATATATATATATATATACAGTGCCTTGCAAAAGTATTCGGCCCCCTTGAACTTTTCAACCTTTTGCCACATTTCAGGCTTCAAACATAAAGATATAAAATTTTAATTTTTTGTGAAGAATCACCAACAAGTGGGACACAATTGTGAAGTGGAACGAAATCTATTGGATATTTTAAACTTTTTTAGCAAATAAAAAACTGAAAAGTGGTGCGTGCAAAATTATTCGGCCCCTTTACTTTCAGTGCAGAAAACTCACTCCAGAAGTTCAGCGAGGATCTCTGAATGATCCAATGTTGTCCTAAATGACTGATGGTGATAAATAGAATCCACCTGTGTGTAATCAAGTCTCTGTATAAATGCACCTGCTCTGTGATAGTCTCAGGGTTCTGTTGAAAGCGCAGAGAGCATCATGAAGACCAAGAAACACACCAGGCAGGTCCGTAATACTGTTGTGGAGAAGTTTAAAGCCGGATTTGGATACAAAAAGATTTCCCAAGCTTTAAACATCCCAAGGAGCACTGTGCAAGCGATCATTTTGAAATGGAAGGAGTATCAGACCACTGCAAATCTACCAAGACCTGGCTGTCCCTCTAAACTTTCAGCTCAGACAAGGAGAAGACTGATCAGAGATGCAGCCAAGAGACCCATGATCACTCTGGATGAACTGCAGAGAACTACAGCTGAGGTGGGAGAGTCTGTCCATAGGACAACAATCAGTCGTACACTGCACAAATCTGGCCTTTATGGAAGAGTGGCAAGAAGAAAGCCATTTCTCAAAGATATCCATAAAAAGTCTCGTCTAAAGTTTGCCACAAGCCACCTGGGAGACACACCAAACATGTGGAAGAAGGTGCTCTGGTCCGATGAAACCAAAATCAAACTTTTTGGCCACAATGCAAAATGATATGTTTGGCGTAAAAGCAACACAGCTCATCAACCTCAACACACCATCCCCACTGTCAAACATGGTGGTGGCAGCATCATGGTTTGGGCCTGCTTTTCTTCAGCAGGGACAGGGAAGATGGTTAAAATTGAGGGGAAGATGGATGCAGCCAAATACAGGACCATTCTGGATGAAAACCTGTTGGAGTCTGCAAAAGACCTGAAACCGGGACGGAGATTTATCTTCCAACAAGACAATAATCCCAAACATACAGCAAAATCTACAAAGGAATGGTTCACAAATAAACGTATCCAGGTGTTAGAATGGCCAAGTCAAAGTCCAGACCCGAATCCAATCGAGAATCTGTGGAAAGAGCTGAAAACTGCTGTTCACAAACGCTCTCCATCCAACCTCACTGAGCTCGAGCTGTTTTGCAAGGAAGAATGGGCAAGAATTTCAGTCTCTCGATGTGCAAAACTGATAGAGACATACCCCAAGCGACTTGCAGCTGTAATCGCAGCAAAAGGTGGCTCTACAAAGTAATAACGCGAGGGGGCCGAATAATTTTGCACGCCCTACTTTTCATTTTTTTATTAGTTAAAAAAGTTTCAACAATCCAATAGATTTCGTTACACTTCACAATTGTGTCCCACTTGTTGGTGATTCTTCACAAAAAATAAAAATTTTATATCTTTATGTTTGAAGCCTGAATACTTTTGCAAGGCACTGTATATTTATATATATATATATATATATATATATATATATATAATATACACATATATATATATATGTAATATGTATATATATAGCCATCTTCTGAAATTTGAAATTCATATAGAATGAATTCAAATTTGAATAGAAAAAAATAGAATAGAAGGGGGGAGATGGGCGGAGTCTAGCGGAGCAGACATGCATTGTTAGAGCTCCGCACCGCTGAGGAGAGAAGAGAAGGACAAAGCGGAGCCTGCAGGCTCAAAAGGTATCCATTTGAACCTTTTTGCCCCAGGGAACAAACTGTGAAAGTTTGGGCAGGAAATATGGTACTGGGAGGAAACCGTGGCAGAAATAAAAATCACCTCACAAAGAGCTCACAGGCACTCACTGCAACTAAAGCAGCTCCAGTCACCTCACAATATACAGCATCAGGGCGCTCTCACAGACAGAAAATGTCACAGCAAGACTCTCCATTTGAGTCAGATACAGAACAAATCCTCTCACAAACTTCTCCACAAGCCTCCTCAACATCCCCAGTAATATTATTACAATTTGAAAAGATGCTTCATAAGGCTTTAAAACAAACCTCAGACCAAATAACAAAAAGCCTAACCAAAGAAATAAGAGAGCTGGGAAACCGCACCGCAGCCTTAGAAATAAAAATGGATGAAATTGAAATTACAACCCAAGAAAATATAACAGAATTGGAACAATTAAAAGAAGAGAATTTAATACTTCAAACTAAGCTCGAAGATTACGAAAATAGAGCCAGACGTTCAAACTTGCGCATAAGGGGAATACCTGAAACTGTGACAGACCTGCAATCTACTATTACTGCTCTATTACAAGAACTAAAGCCAGATATCCCTATTGAACGTTTAGAACTGGACAGAGTACACAGAGCCCTCACAGCCAAAAAGAAAGATGGACCCCCACGTGATATAATCACAAAATTTCATTATTACAGAACGAAAGAACAAATACTAATTGCTGCAAGAGAAAAAAAGGAACTTAATTTTCAAGGACACAATTATCAAATTTTTGCTGAACTAATCCCAACTTACTATTACTAAAAGACGATCCATGAAACCCCAACTAATGGAACTGCAACGCCACAACATTATGTATCAGTCAGATTTAACTACCAAGGTACAATTTACAGAAGCAGATCAGCAGATGAACTACAACAAACCCTTTTAAAATTAAATCTGACAGAACCCACAAGCAGCAACTCTCCCACGCACAGAAGAATGGCATCATCTTCACCTTCAGGCAGCACCTAGAAAATTTCAGAACAAAATGGGAATCATCATTCTCACAAAAGAGGTCGTTATGCCACATCATCCATGGACCAAGAAGATACAATGGACTGACATCCTAATTCCTAATATCTCTTCATTTATTATACTAAGAGATAGTTCTCTATAAAAAACCTGTATTTATAACTGAATGTAACTGCATTCTGATAGTCACACACTGTGTGGGATCATGTTACATTCCAGTTATATTTATTATTACTTCTGATTCATATAGCCTTAGAATATATAAGTGAAATAAGGAAATTCTTGTTCAGTTATATATTTCAGGTAATTACATTAGATTTATTACTTTTTAGGACAAATATGTTCAATAATCCAGAAGTAATGGAAGCTTTTTCTTTCTTTTCTTAAAACAAATATATTATTACCTAACTAGTTCCTAGAACTATGTTTTTGTTTATTCTAATCTCAAGCAATACAACCTCAATTTTATGAGTTAACATATCTAAACAGTTACATATGAATACAATATGTAATTGTTTACTCTAAAAGGGCTAAAATCCCAAAATAATTCAAACTATCTTCATCAATACCAAAGTTTTTAACAGTACCTTTCTAACTGAATTATTTAGCCTAGGGCAAGACTAACCATATACAACAACCCTGGAATAAATAATTTCAACAAAAACTATATTCTGCACTCCAATTAATGAATCATCATTTTGATGTCTTTTGACATAGCACTTCTCTCCTGTAAGCGGAAGATCCGTGTACCCCCATTAGCCCTCCTCATTCTCCCAACCATATTATGTGGGAGTGTGACGAAGGCACTTATTCCCCTGAGAGAGATATGTATTCTCTTTCACGGGTAAATTGTGATTACTTGCAAAAAATAATTTATACAATGTATCATCTAATCTCATATATTTTTTGTTCACTTTTTACTCCAGAATTCACTGGTTTCTTTTCTATCTTTTCATCTCTTCAGTCCACACAGGTTGATCTGCGCAGTCAGCTCTGCATAACAAAAAGTAAGTCAAAACTATTTGATCTGTTGCCATGGCACCACTGAATATACTTTCCTTGAATGTTCAGGGAATAAATGTCCCTCAAAAAAGGACCAAAGCCTTCCGTACTTTCCATAACAAGAAGGCTCACATAGTATGCCTCCAAGAAACACACTTCACCAAAAGATTCTACTCCAAAATATATTTCTCCTTTTTATCAACAAATTTACACGGCTTCTGCCTGTACCAAACAAAGGGGAACTCTAATTGCATTTCACTGATCCACACCATTCACCTTATCATCAGAAATTAAAGACCCAGAAGGTAGATACCTGATACTCATGGGTTATATAATGGATACAGCAATCACGGTGATTTCCTACTACGCTCCTAACAAACAACCTACACCATTCCTCTCACATATATTACAAGTGATTAATACACACAAAATAGGAACAGTGATAATGTGCAGGGATTCGAACCAGGTCCTCCTCCCATTTCTAGATAAATCACCTTTTACACCATCCAACATAACCTCTAGATTACCTTTTTCTCAACTTCTTTCCAAATACAATCTGGTAGATTCATGGAGAGAAAGTAACCCAATGAAAAAGAAATTCACTTATTTCTTGCACCCTCATCAAACCTTCACCAGAATAGATCATATTTTTCTAACAATAGGAATGATACCAGAAATTATTACATCAGATATAATTCCGATTCCGTGGTCTGACCATAATGCAGTATACACTACTATAGCAGCAGCCATACCAAAAGCGCATGACCCAACGTGGTACTTACCGGACATAATGCTCAAACACCCACTACATCAGATGGCCATTGAACAAGCTTTAAAGGAATACATATCAATTATTAATACAACAGACATCTCCCCAATAACACTGTGGGAAGCTCATAAGCCTGTCTTGCGTGGTACAATACAAAGACAAATGGCACTATTTAAACGGGAACGCAAAAATCTAGCAAAAAAACTAGAACTCAATTTTAATGCAGCCTACATATCATTCCAAGATAATCCATCTCAGAGTACAAAATCTCATCTGGAAAAATCTAGATTGGAATACGATCTATTTCTCACTGAGTCAGTTGATAAATCCCTCAAACGCTCCAAACACAATTTCTACATGAATACAAACAAACCAGGTACATATTTGGCTCGGGCATTAAATTCAACTAACAAATCTTTCAAACCAATACTTTTGAAATTATCAAAAAATGTTTATACTTGTAATCCAGTTAAAATAGTCCATAAATTTCACTCACATCTCGCAATTTTATACAAGACAAACAATGAATTTAATCCTACAGAGGCTGAATCCTTCTTCTCAAAAATAACCTTACCTGAGTTGTCTCAGAATCAAAAAAGCAGTTTGGATGAACCTATAACTATAGATGAAGTTGCTAACGCCATAAAAGACCTAAAACTTACCAAAAGACCAGGCCCAGACGGCTACTCGGCTTTATACTATAAAACATTCTCAGAAATACTCTCTCCCATTCTCACTGAAACTTTTAACAAACTTCTAGAAGGACATTCTTTTCGGCAAGAAACACTAATGGCAATTGTTTGTATGATCCCAAAACCCCTTTCTGGTGATACTTCCTGTGTGAATTATCGGCCTATCTCTCTGTTAAACCTTGATATTAAATTATTAGCAAAAATAATAGCTAAACGCCTCAATAGCATTATAGGAAAATTAATACATAGAGATCAAGTAGGCTTCATGCCAAATAGACAGGCAGGCGATAATATACGCAGGGCAGTGTTATTGGCACATATTGCTAAAAAACTGGAAAATCCCTTTATGTTTTCTATCTCTCGAAATTAAGAGGGCATTTGACACAGTATCCTGGCAATATATGCAATATTCATTACAAAAATGGGGTTTTGGACCCCACTTTTTAACATGGATCAAAGCATTATATAATAAACCCAAAGCCTATATAAAATATACTGGATACAAATCTGATGCCTTTAATATCGAAAGAGGTACCCGACAGGGTTGCCCATTATCTCCCTTATTATTTGCCCTTATACTCGAACCCATGGCCCAATACATCAGAACAAACCAAACTATAACTGGCATTGAAGTAGGAGGTATTACACACAAATTATGTATATTTGCAGACGATATATTACTTTTTCTATCATCACCACAGGTCTCTGGTCCTAACTTAATACCAGCTCTTGATGGATTTGCAGCCCTATCCGGCCTTATGATTAATCCTAAGAAATGCCTCGTGCTTAATATTTCGCTCACAAACATGGAATTGATCCCGGCTAGGGCTGCACTCCCATTCACATGGGCAGAAAAATCAATCCCATATCTTGGAATTCATTTAACAGCATCTCATTCTGACTTATTCTCAACCAATTATCCTCCTGTATTAAGACAGATCACAAATCTAATAAAACAATGGTCACAACTTCCTTTATCCTGGATAGGGAAGATTAATGCAATCAAAATGACTATTCTACCCAAATTGCTTTATCTATTCAGAGTCCTCCCTATTCCAATTCCTTCCTAATTTTTGAGAATAGTACAAAAAAGAGCAACTTCGTTTATATGGGGCTCTTCTAAACCACGTATACCTATACACACACTACATCTTCCCAAAAATAAAGGAGGCCTGGGATACCCTAATTTTACTAACTACTACAGAGCAGCACATTTGGCCAGTCTGTCCAAATACCATGCAAAACAGGAAATCCCATTATGGGTATTTATAGAGGCTTCAGAAAATGACCCTCTATTAATATCAAACTTGTTATGGCTTGATCCTAAAGACCGCTTTAAAATTCATAATCCCATAACTAAACACTTCTTATCTCTCTGGGATAAACTAAAAACCAAATATCAGTTACAATCTCCACACAATCCTCTCCTTTATTTTATCAGAAATCCGGCCTTTTATCCGGCATGGATCTACTCAAATTCTTTTAAACTTGGACAATATCAGGCATTAAGACACTAAATGACTTCATAGCATCTAAATCATTCCTTTCATTCCCATCGCTTAGAGAAAAATATGATCTACCAAACTCTGAGATATTTCGATATCTCCAAATCAAAAATTTCTATATACCATTCCTAAAGGGGGATGCACCATTATCCCAATTATCCATTTTTGAATCAATCTGTACAAAAGATCCATTTGCTAAAGGTACAATTTCATCACTTTATAATCAATTATATGGAGTAGTAAATCTTAATAGACCCTCTTACGTTCAGAGGTGGGAGAAGGACCTGGGATGAACTTTAGAAGACACGGACTGGTCTAACATATGGCTTACATCTAAGTCATCTTCACCCAACATCTTAGCACTGGAGACAAATTATAAAGTCCTAACTCGCTGGTACCTTGTACCTGCTAGAGTGGCAAAATATTCACCTAATACCTCAGCTTTTGTTTTCGAGGATGCCCAGAAATAGGCACACATTTACACATATGGTGGACATGCCCAGTAATCCAAACCTTCTGGAAGGAAGTCTTCGTGATTGAATCTAAAATATTTAAAAAAATAATACAACCAGATCCATATATAACTTTACTTAATCTAAAACCGGAATGGTTAACACTCTCTCAATTCAAACTTATGATCCAACTAATAACGGCTGCAAAACAAACAGTGGCCAAGGCATGGAAATCTCCTACATTGGTACTAGCAGAAACAATTCACAGAATGAATAATACAATGTCCCATGCTAAGATGGTAGCCATCGATCAAAATCAAATTCCAAAATTTGAAAAACTTTGTCATCCTTGGATAAAACAACAGTTCCTGTCAAATTTCAATGACTCTGTCCTGTTGCCATGGTAACAGATTAAATGACTTACAGAGACACCCATTCTAAGGCTTCAAAGAGATCTAAAAAGAATAATAAACTGACGAGCGGGACAACCTTGTGGACCATACCTCTGCCTTTCTACCCTTTTTTCTTCTTTCTCTTTCCTTTTCTCCACCTTACGATTAAAGCTCATTATCAGAATTTATTTGACCTATATACACTCTACCTGTAAACAATATGTATAGTAGGTATAAATCATTTAAATACCTACAAAAGTAACTAAGGAAATGATATATATCTTTAATTTAGGTTTACGTGAACCCAATGTTTAATATTTGAAATTTCATGATATTTACCTATATAAACCCTACTGTAAAACAATGAGCTTACTTTATAGATCCTTGTAAACTTACTTTATGTATCTTTATAATATTGTATACTCAATAAACTTCTTTTGACAAGGAAAATAGAATAGAATAGAATAGAGTAACAATAGAACAGAATAGAATAAAAAATAATATATATATATATATATATTTATTTTTATTTTTTTTTGCAAACGCTATAACTTTTGCACAAAGCAATCAATAAACGCTTATTGTGATTTTTCGTTACCAAAAATATGTAGAAGAATACGTATCGGCCTAAACTGAGGAAAAAAAAAAGTTTTTTATATATGTTTGGGGGATATTTATTATAGCAAAATCTAAAAAATAATGCGTTTTTTTTCAAAATTGTCGCTCTTATTTTGTTTATAGCGCAAAAAATAAAAACCGCAGGGGTGATCAAATACCACAAAAAGAAAGCTCTATTTATGGGAAAAAAAGGACTACAATTTTGTTTGGGAGCCACGTCGCACAACCGCGCAATTGTCAGGTAAAGCGATGCAGTGCTGAATCGCAAAAAGTGCTCTGGTCAGGAAGGGGGTAAATTCTTCCGGGGCTGAAGTGGTTAAAGACTTGTAGTTTTATTAGCTGTTTTTTTTTTTTTTGACAGGGGTGCAGTTTCAGTGCTTGCCATAGGTGCCATTTTCACTAGATACGCCTCTGGGAGACAGAGACAGAGAGAGAGAGAGAGAGAGAGAGAGAGAGAGAGAGAGAGAATGTAATCATTTTTATTTACCGATGACGGATGCAGTCTGGGGTGCGCCCAATTCCTCTCACAGCTTTTACTGCCATGGTGACGCGAAACCATGGAGCGTTCTTCTGGCTTGCTGAAGAGGAATATTATCTGAATATTATAAAATTCGAAAATAGAAATATTTTCGAATGCGATTGAAATATTATCGAATACGATTGAAATAATTTCTAATACAGTTGAAATAATTTCGAATGCTGTTGAAATTTTTTCGAATGCGGTTGAAATATTATCGAATCCGATTGAAATAATTTTGAATACAGTTGAAATAATTTCGAATGCGGTTGAAATATTATCAAATTCGGTAGAAATATTTTCGAATGCGATTGAAATATTATCGAATACGATTGAAATAATTTCTAATACAGTTGAAATAATTTTGAATGCTGTTGAAATATTTTCGAATGCTGTTGAAATAATATCGAATTCGGTTTAAATATTTTCGAATTCGACCGATTTTCGAATTCGGTCGAAAACTAAACTGATTTGAAAAACGAATTTAATGAATTTAATGAATCTAACTAAACTAAATTAATTAAATAACTAATTAAAACAAAACGAAACTAATTTTTTCATCTTGCACATGCCTAGTTATACAAGCTGTGCACTCACTACTTTACGTTTGTTGTCACATGAAAAGATATAATAAAATATTTACAAAAATGAGAGGGGTGTACTCACTTTTGTGAGATACTGTATATGTCACAAAAAAATATCACTTTATGGTCAATGGTGACTATGCATTTAAGAGCTGTTGGTGATGCATGGACTCCCTTGCTTTAGCACATATCTCCACTAGTCTGTCGTGAATGACCGGGAAACAACCTTTTTGACACACTGTTCAGGCACTGGTCTAAATGCCCCCTGTTGACACTGGAGGATGATTGAAACTAATATTTTCATTTTGGTTCTTCATTCAAGATGTACTCATAGCATATTAAGAAAGTAATTTCCTTTCAGTAATGTGTATGCATCCCTGAAGAAGAAAATCTAATTTGAAACGTGTTGGGCGTTCAGCAATTCCCATCCTTTGTTCTCTATTGATAACATCTTAAGTACAGTATTAAGAACCTGTTTCCCATCATTTTTAAGAATATAATGTTGTACACAAATTGTATTAATAAAGATGTGTTAGCTTTTATACTACCTAGAAATACTGTTCATTTACTTGACACTATAGTGACCCGGTACCGTTAAAGTCCCATTTTGAGGGTTTTTCTTTATACATGGAAGCTGTTGGCACCACTCCAAATCTCCTGCTCTGTGAAAACAGCTCATAAATCAAGTTAATTTAGATTGGCTTAATTACTACAGCACCACTTAAAATAACAGATATTTTCCTTACATTTTCAGAAGAGGTCTTTGAAAAGTATAAATTCATTGGGAGTACCCTGGGTTAATTTAAGTATAACTGTTTGATTTTGGGTAGTGATGTAGTCATGTGCTGATCGTGTTTGTTTTTCAGTATTATGCTGAACATAATTTTAGCTGGAGTAATGCAAAATGAAGACTATACTAATGCAATTTCCAATTAGCAAGTTCAAGTAATGAGGTCATTTGCATAATGGATCGTACAGAGGTTCAGAAAATGTATAAACTGTATTTCTGCACATATTATATATAGATGCATTAGCTCAGGTCCCTGCTAAGCTTTTACAAGTAAATTTTATCAGATTAATTATGCAATACTGGTGGTAATTTTGTTTTTGATCAGATTAGTTTATGACAACAAATACTGTATCATATTATAGAGTGGTTTAGTACAATGTTTGATATGTTCAGATGTTTTGACTGAATTGGAAACTAGGCAAGGTAGATGCCTTAGAATGCATTATTTCTAAAATGTAAATCCTCCTAGCCAGTACTGTAAGGTCAGTTCACATGGAAGGCAAAGCAGGTCATTCTCTGTGCATTACTAACGCCTATACACTAATGCCAACAGAGATATTGGCTTGAATAGCCAAGTACAAATCAATTAAAAGGGTATAGTATGTAAAGTAATCTCCTTAATGTTCAGTATTTCAATTCTGAACTCTTTTTGGTCCCATTATTCATAAAACACTAAAAAGGGTTTATTTATTTAAAATGACATAACTATTAATCCAATTAAACTTCATGTGCATTTATTCTATGCAAACTGACCAGCTTTTGTGAAGATATAACAAATTTAAACATTTGCCGTATTCTTGAGATATTTTCTTTTCTGGTTAAATATTCTTATCTAATTAGTAGTAATCAATACACAAAAGTTAATTCCTGTCACTGAGCTAGTCCAGGCTCTGATAAGATCCCGATCATATGGTTGGGATCCACCCAGCAGCCTTGACTGGCACCTGTCTTAGCCTCTCAGTAATCCACTGAGAGCTTGAGCCAGCCACTTCCACCGCTCCCACTGCTCCACAGCCCAGTGCTCCAGTGAGCACTGGAGGGGCAGAGCAGAGAGCTGGAATCTGACAGTTCCAGTTCTCTGCTCAGAGAGGAGAGAGAGAACTGAGCGATTGATCACTTAGCTCTCACTGCAAAGCAGGCGGGGGACAGATGCAGCATTGGATTGATGTTGCATCCACCTAGGTGAGCATAAATGTTTTTTGTTTTTTTTACACATACTTCTATTTTAATATTTGCATTAAGTATGTGCTGTCCATCTAGGGTATCCAAAACATTCTCATACAAGTTATTTCATTCTCATCTCACTGTTTACCTGAGCTAGCTAAACAGATCCCTGCATTTTTAAATTCCGGTACCTGGATTGCAAAGTGTTTAAATAATAATTGTGGGGCCAGGGATACCTTTAAAGCATCACTCTAGTCATAACTTTTGCATCCTCAGCAGCTCAACATCAATCACTGGTCAGGTGAATAAACCCATCTTACATGATATCCTTGAGCTGGATGCAAAGTGACTATTGTTAACTGAACTAGAGTGATGCTTTGCAGGAAGGAAGAGAGAGTTTGGACTCAGACTTTTCAATCCAGTTGTCCAATTTTAGAGCTTATGATCTGCCATGTGCAGTGCCAAATGTTTCCCAAAGGGGTACTCACACCTTTTGCTGCTGCTGCTGAAAGGGCTAAAATATAGGTTCACTTTTTTTTTTTTTAATTCCAGCTCCCCTAAGTACTAATATACCATTAATGTACTTTTTTTGGGAGAAATACAAAAGCTTTCTATTTATCTTACCTCTGTGTTCAGCTGGCTGTATAAAAAAAAATTCCATTACAGCCTGGACAGATCTTGGGATGTTACATAGGAAAATAGTTTACCAGATGATCTCATTAGCACACACACTGCATCATTTACCCTCCTGTTCCAGCACCTCACAACCACCCCTTATCAGATGCCTGTTTTCTGAATGCAATCAGTGAATACTGTTCTTACTGAATGCACAGGCTGTGATCATTCATTTGGAGTGTTCGAAGTGTGCAGGATCTCTGTATAATTTGCTTTAGATTTATCAGAACTATAGAATAAAAGGACCCAACTCCATTATATTAACAAAAGTATTGGTACACCTGCCTTTACATGCACATGAACTTTAATGGCATCCCAGCCTTATGCCCCGTACACACGATCGGATTTTCCGATGGAAAATGTGTGATAGGACCTTGTTGTCGGAAATTCCGACTGTGTGTAGGCTCCATCACACATTTTCCATCGGATTTTCCGACACGCAAAGTTTGAGAGCAGGCTATAAAATTTTCCGACAACAAAATCCGTTGTCGGAAATTCCAATCGTGTGTACACAAATCCGACGGACAAAGTGCCACGCATGCTCAGAATAAATAAAGAGATGAAAGCTATTGGCCACTGCCCCGTTTATAGTCCCGACGTACGTGTTTTACGTCACCGCGTTTAGAACGATCGGATTTTCCGCCAACTTTGTGTGACCGTGTGTATGCAAGACAAGTTTGAGCCAACATCCGTTGGAAAAAATCCTAGGATTTTGTTGTCGGAATGTCCGAACAAAGTCCGACCGTGTGTACGGGGCATTAGTCTGTAGGGTTCCCATATTGCATCTATGGGAATTTTTGACCATTCCTCCATAAGCACATTTGTGAAGTCAGGCACAGATGTGGACAAGAAGGCCTGGCTCCCAGTCTCCGCTCGAATTCATCCCAAAGGTGTTCTATCGGGTTGAGGTCAGGACTCTGTGCAGCCCAGTCAAGTTCCTCTACCCCAAACTCGCTCATCCATGTCTTTATGGACCTTGCTTTGTGCACTGGTCCAAAACATTTGGTGGAAGGGGGATTATGGTGTGGGGTGGTTTTTCAGGGGTTGGGCTTGGCCCCTTAGTTCCAGTGAAGGGAACTCTTAAGGCGTCAGCATACCAGGACATTTTGGACAATTTCATGCTCCCAACTTTGTGGGAACAGTTTGGAGATGGCTCCTTCTTGTTCTAATATGACTGTGCACCCGTGCACAAACAAGGTCTCGTTCACATCAGTGCCTGACCTCACAAATGCACTCCTGGAAGAATGGTCAAACATTCCAATAGACACACTCCTAAACCTTGCGGACAGCCTGCCCAGAAGAGTTGAAGCTGTTATAGCTGCAAAGGTTGGGCCAACTTAAAGCGGGAGTCCGGCAACCAATCTTTTTTTTTTTTTTTTAGGTCATTGAGACACTTTGATAACCCCAAAATAATACTCACAGTTTGGGTGTAATATTTCTGCCTCTGTCTGTTTTCGTACTGAAGAATAACTTAAAAAATGTGATGCTGGCTGTTTCCATCTTGCTTGTGGGCATGTGAAGCACACAAGCATTGATTTCCTGGATGTGGTGAATGCTGTTCATTCACAGCTTGTTCACACGCATGATCATTGTTTCCGCACTGAATCTTGGGAAGCCTGACACTAAGCTCCCAGGAGACAGTGCGGCGCCGGGGAAAGGAAATAAACACGCCTACTCCCATGGGAGGAGAGACAGAAAGTGCCACAATAAAGTACAATATAAAGGTAATTACAGCAATAAAAAAAAATTTTGTGCGGCATTTGAACATCTTTGCAATTAACTGAAGGGGGTAAGATTAAGTTGAAAATTTGAGTGGAACCCCGCTTTAATATTGAACCCACGTACTAATACTGGGATGCCATTAAAGTTCATATGCGTGTAAAGGCAGGCGTCCAAATACTTTTGGTGAAAAATGAAACGGTGCATGCATATGCAGTGAAACCATCAAAATCAAGGCTGCACTGGTCCAGTAGCATCTGCATGACACACTTACAATAGAGACTGAAAAAATGGCACCACATTTAAAAGGCCAGCAAACCTCCTTGATGGCTATGACAGAACCTTTAAAGTGTTGGAGCCTATGCTCCACTACCAACATGTGGTCTCAGCAGCCTAGCGCATTACCTTTGCAACAATTTATTATACAAGGAAGGTCTATATTATACTCTCAAGTAAAATTAATGTATCAAGCAAAATATATGTAAAGTCCACCAGATGCTCCACCCAGCATGATCGGCTGGCCGGTATCAGTCGTAGAGGTGATAGTCCAAACAAAGCTGACACAATTCCAGGGGGATCCCCTCTTCCTCAGAGCTGAGCTCTGTTTTTTTTTTGTTTTTTGTTTTTTTAGAGTTCTACTTGGGTTTCCCTGACCTGTTGTGAGTGGCAGCACAGCCGAGGTGGTGGCTGAACTAGTGGTGATACGCACCAACCGCATAGCAACTTCTCAAGCGCAGGAGTAATTATTTTTCTGTTATGCGGTCTCAGCACCCTGGGACATAACAGGGAGAAAACCCTATGAATTACTGCAGCGGATATTTTTTTATTCAGGGCAGGATGTTTGGGATCCAGTCCCATTCTGGTTTCACTCCACAATAGGCATACACCCAAATTGGGTTATACATTTTCCCCTTTTCTCCATTAAACTGCTGACACTGCTTACTTCACTAATTCATGAAAGTCTAATGTGTACACCGTGTTATGAAATATATATATTCTGTATTCAATAAAACACTGTATAGTACTATGCTTGATAAGTGCAGGATCTCAAAGTAATCTAACAAGTGAAGCGTTCCAAAGTAGTAGGTCTCTAAGTGGCAGATGGTTTCTGTTTCTGCGGTTTGCCTTTTTGCCTAAGCTTGATCATAAAAAATGACACAGAAAAGAATTATATTTTGCTATGTTTTTTCATAGAGAAGATCAGTTAGATCGCACTTCAATATTTACTGTAGCTTGTAAAAAGTTTAAGCAAATATCTTTGTATGTTTGTTTACATTAGAAGTCCTCTAAAATAGGGCCCAGTTATTGCTTGCTGTAAACTAAGCCCCCGTATGGAGAAAGCCCTGCATGCAGTGTGAGCCCCCTGATTGCTGAATGACAGTGCCTAGCTTTAGAACACAGAGTGTTCTGGGACCCAGCAAAGTATCTTAGACACTGTTTTACAAAGTGATCTACCCGGTGTTGTCTGCATAGTTCTGACAATGATGTCATCCAGCCAGTAGAGAATCAACATTGGACCTAGCGCGTATTCAATTGTGAAGGTGAAAAAGCATCATGTAACTATATGCTTCTAAACTCATGGAGGAAGCTCTTCACTCCATAAGTGGCAAAACTAAAATGACAAGAGCATGGGGAGGAAAAGAGTGACAACTTAGGGCTGGTCTATCTATTGCAGGAGAGGGAAATGGTGGAGTAATCTGACAAGTGAAGCATTCCAAAGTAGTAGGTCTCTAAGTGGCAGATGGTTTCTGTTTCTGCGGTTTGCCTTTTTGTCTAAGCTTGATCATAAAAAATGACACAGAAAAAAATTATATTTTGCTATGTTTTTTCATAGAGAAGATCAGTTAGATTGCACTTCAATATTTACTGTAGCTTGTAAAAAGTTTAAGCAAATATCTTTGTAGGTTTGTTTACATTAGAAGTCCTCTAAAATAGGGCCCAACACAGGGTTATTCTTTTACACTCACTGATCTCTTATGCAGCAGTTTCCTTTCATCCCTACTGGCCACATTCTGCCTATCTCCCCAACAACAGTCTGATAAACTGTGAACTAGCCTTTCATATCAAAAGTATGAGGAACCTTGATTTACATGAACAAGAAATGGTTAAATTACAATCAGTTCTGAACTCTGGAGTAATGTTAAAACTAGCATTTCAGTGGGGCTACCCCTGCATTTGAAGAGTAAAATTCTCATGTAAGTACAAATTAAAAAAGCAGTTTTACTTAAATTATTACTCACTCCTCTCCTGCAGGCTTCTTTCTCTCTGAGCAACCAGTCTCACAAAGCAGTTTCTCTTCAGAGCTTCGTCTTTCGGTCACACTTTGGCTTCATCACTTACCATGCAGTCCTGCATGGTAAGTGAAGGTGCTGAGGGTCCACCCACAACCCAACCCTTACACCAGAGATATGCAATTAGCGGACCTCCAGCTTTTGCAGAACTACAAGTCCCATGAGGCATAGCAAGACTCTGATAGCCACAAGCATGAACTACAGCCAGAGGCATGCTAGGACTTGTAGTTTTGCAACAGCTGGAGGTCTGCTATTTGCATATCCCTGCCTTACACAAATGTTGTAATATTACTTTTATCTATTACACTTGTATTTTGCTAACAAACCCTGTTTGCATCAAGATGGAATAAATTGTGCATTCTTTTAGGAACAGCAGTATTTCTGTAAGAGATATTCGATTTAAATAGATGTAAACCCATTCACTAAAATATGATGATGTGCAGCTGACGATGGAGTATGTTTATGTAGACAGTGGCTGAATGAGGCTAGAGGAAAAGATGAAATAAAGAGAAAGTATTTTTTAGGGAAAAATTCTATTTTTTAGGATATAGTGGGGTTGATCTACTAAAAGTGGAGAGTGCAAAATCTGGTGCAGCTCTGCATAGAATACAATCAGCTGCCAGTTTTTTTCTGTCAAAGCTTAATTGGACAAGCTGAAGTTAGAAGCTGATTGGCTACCATGAACCGCTGCACCAGATTTCGCACTCTCCAGTTTTAGAGAAAATTCCCCATCCACACACTTAATGTGGATGGGGGAAACCCTCCAGCTGAGCTATAGTATTCTGACAGTTGGAAAACTTTGAGATTCATTTTTCCAGCAGGCTGGTTGTGCACAAGTAAGTCGATATATAAACTTGTGTACAACCAGCCTGCCAATACATAGATCTAAATTTGTCCCTGCTGACCTGGCAGAATTTCAATCCATGTATGGCTAGCTTAACCACTTCCCACCCCGGTCTATAGCAAAATGACGGCCGGGCAGTGATTCAGTTATCCTGACTGGGCGTCATATGACGTCCTTCAGGATAACAGCCGCCGCACGCCCGTGGGGGCGCGCATCGCGGCGATCGGTGGAGCGGTGTGTCAGTCTAACTCACCGCTACACCGATCTCGGTAAAGAGCCTCCGGCGGAGGATCTTTACCACGTGATCAGCCGTGTCCAATCACTGCTGATCACGATGTAAATAGGAATAGCCGTTGATCGGCTTTTCCTCACTCGCGTCTGACAGATGCGAGGAGAGCCGATTGGCGGTTTTCCTGACAGGGGGGGTCTGCGCTGATTAACGCCTTTGGGTCATAATGTTGAATTTGACCTAAATTGCTTTATCTCTAACTATTAGAAGTGCTGATACATAATAATTCTCCCCTTGGGCCATTCACCTTTACAATAGGCATTATTATGATTTTCTCTGAACTTAGCACCCAATTAGATCCTCGATTTTTTAGAATGATTTTTTAGAACTTTTTAAAGCTAGATTCTTTTATGTGTTTTTTGCCTATATTTATAAACACTGTGAAGTTTAATCCCTTACTTGCCATTATTACCTGGATCTGTATTTTTATGATGGACCACTAGAGGGAGTTTTTTCATTCCTCCCCCTACCTTTTCCATTTTAATGTTTTTAAGTTCATTTATATACATGTACTACATCCTTTTATCTACCTGCATTATTAATATTTTGTAAGTATGTATGAAAACATGGCCAATATGTAGAATTTTAGAGATTTGTTTAGGAATAATGTATAGTTTATTTATATTGTGCACAAGGAGTGCCGCTTTATTCTGCCATTACGCTCGTGTCAGATGGGTTGCCATGGTTACCCCTCTGCCATAAGAACGATCCGTGTCCGCCTTTCTTCATTCCCTTTGAGAAAGTGACGTGACAGTCACGCAACGCGTCAGGGAGAAGAGAGGCGGTATTGCTGGGCTGCTTGTCTTTCCGATCACGGCCGGGATCGGTGAGTCAGTGAGCCGGTTTTAAAAGTTTCTGCTGATGTTGCTAGTTTTTGAATGTAAGTGGGCTACTATTTAATAAAGAATTGGTGATTTACATACTACACTATGGAATCCTTCCCCTTATTCTTTTGAGCGAACACTGCTTGGTAAACTTGGAGATCGGGAGATGCTGTATCATCTACACTAAAGGCGGATATCATCCTGTTGGGAGCTGACAGCGTTCAAAACCACCTGCAAGCACAGACTGCGTGAGGCTATTTTTTGGGCTGTTATCGCTCAGCCGGGAGGTGAGAGGCTGGGGGAACCGTTATATTTGTCTATACACTTGTCTGCCTTCACTGGGGATATGTGAAGGATTGTTTTTGATTCATCACGAAGGAGATATGAATGGGATGTTTTGCTAATTTATTTCTTCACTTTTTTTGAGGAACGACTTTTATTCACTTTGGGAACATATTTTTTTACCACATTCAGTTGTCATTTGTGCTGAACACTGGCTGTGGGATTTGCTGGTGTGTTATTTATTTATTTATATTTTTTTGGAAGATACTTTTTTTGCTTAGTTGAAACATTTGTCCGATTTGATACACTTTTTCCGTTAAATTGGACACTTATTCATATTTATTTATATATATCATTTTTTGGATGCTGCACAAACATTTGCACACATTATTTATAGAGTGTTCTTTATAGAGTTGAATTCAGCTATTATATTATATTTTTTAATTAGTTTCATTCACTGTTTTTTCTATTTAAGGTTTATTTAAACAGCAATTAATTATCTTTATTTGGTTTTCGATCATTAGGACCGTAGTCATTATAAATGTAATTATTTATTTATTTATTCACTTGCCCTTACCTTGGATGTTGCACCGTATTATTGTTTGCACCTATTTATATTTAGGAACACTGTGCTGTTGGAGTCACGAGTAGAATTTATTGTTTTACACAATTAAGGTTAAAGAGGCCACCAATTATCTGGATCCCAGTCATTTAGTTCCCTAATTAGCCGCACTCTTTTGATGCAACATTGATTTGGTAGTACTCTTGGTTGCACAATAATGGTGGAATATTAATCTACATGAACTAGTTCCGTACCTGGATTCCCCTTCTTGGTGTGGTCATTAGTTTTTTGTCACATAGCTTATCCCGCTTGAGGAATTACCAGTTATTCACGCATCATAAGAATTTTTGAATTGCTACCTGCATCTTCCTTTCTGGCTTATATTCCTGCGGTGTCCACTGTTTCATCTTTGGCATCCCAGGAATATACCCATTTAGTTTTACGCCGCAGTTTTACCCCCCGTAATTGTTTCTAGGTGTGTGAACACTATCATCTGTGGTCGCTATCTTTTCCTCCTTGGATGAGCTTGGTATACATTATTGTTCTTCATTTGGCTTTGTTACATAGCATATTCCTTCTATTAATAGTTATCCACGCACCTTAGAACTATTGTCATTTCTTTGAGCTCTTAGTGGCATCCTTCTACTAGTTTTTATCTCCTTGGCGTCCCAGGAATTCACATATTTAGATTAGCGCCGCAGATTTAACCCTTTTTTAGTCATTGTCTTTAGGTGTGTGAACACTAATATTTGTGGCTGCTATTCGTTTTCTTAGTAGATGAGTTTTATATTTTTATACTTTTATTGCTGGATTATTTATTCTTTGGTGTGCGCACAAGTACCTATTACCTTACTCTGCGCTGATTGTTTATCAGCGCAGCCCCCCTCAGATGACCACACTGGACCACCAGGGACGCCACTAGGACCACCAGGGAAGGGGGCAACATGTGGATAGCCAGGTATGTACCCCATGGCCATCTACATGTTCAAATGAATGCCCAATCTGTGCCAATCAGTGTCCACAAATGGGCACTGATTGGCATCAGTATATACAAACACATCAGTGATGCCCAGCAATGCCACCCATCAGTATCATCAGTGCCACCCATCAGTGATATCAGTGCAACCCATCAGTGCCACCTGTCAATGCCCATACATGCCCATCAGTGCCCACCTATCAGTGCTCATCAGTGCCCATCCGTGCCACCTATCAGTGCCACCCAAAAGTACCCATCAGTGCCACCCATAAGTACCCATCAGTGCCACCTACAAGTGCCCATCAGTGCTGCCTATGAGTGCCCATCAGTGCTGCCTATGAGTGCCCACCAGTGCCGCCTATGAGTGCCCATCAGTGCCGCATACCAGTGCCACCTATCAGTGCCCATCAGTGCCACCTATCAGTGCCGCCTATTAGTGCCCGTCATCAGTGCCCATCAGTGCCACCTCATCAGTGCCACCTCATTGGTGCCACCTCATCGGTGCCCACCAGTGCCGCCTTATCAGTGCCTGTCAGTGCAGCCATATCAGTGCCCATCATTAAAGGAGAAAACTTACTTATTTACAAAAAATTTTAACAGAAACAAAGAAAAACGTGTTTTTTGTCAAAATTTTCCGTCTTTTTTTATTTGCGCAAAAAATAAAAATCCCAGAGGTAATCAAATACCACCAAAAGAAAGCTCTATTTGTGGGAACAAAATGATAAAAAATTTGTTTGGGTACAGTGTAGCATGACCGCACAATGCCACCCATCAGTATCATCAGTGCCATCAGTGCAACCCATCAGTGCCACCTGTCATTGCCCATCCATGCCCATAAGTGCCCACCTATCAGTGCCCATCCGTGCCACCTATCAGTGCCACCCATAAGTACTCATCAGTGCCACCCAGAAGTACCCATCAGTGCCACCTACAAGTGCCCATCAGTGCCGCCTGTGAGTGCCCATCAGTGCCACCTATGAGTGCCCATCAGTGCCGCATACCAGTGCCACCTGTTAGTGCCCATCATTGCCACCTATCAGTGCCCAACAGTGCCGCATATGAGTGCCCATCAGTGCCTCCTATGAGTGCCCATCAGTGCCGCATACCAGTGCCACCTATCAGTGCCCATCAGTGCCACCTATCAGTGCCCATCAGTGCCGCCTATCAGTGCCCATCATCAGTGCCCATCAGTGCCACCTTATCAGTGCCCGTCATTGAAGGAGAAAACTTACTTATTTACAAAAATTTTAACAGAAACAAAGAAAAACTTTTTTTTTCAAAATTTTCGGTCTTTTTTTATTTGTTGTGCAAAAAATAAAAATCCCAGAGGTAATCAAATACCACCAAAAGAAAGTTCTATTTGCGGGAACAAAATGATAACAAATTTGTTTGGGTACAGTGTAACATGACCGCACAATGCCACCCATCAGTATCATCAGTGCCACCCATCAGTGCCACCTGTCATTGCCCATCCATGCCCATAAGTGCCCACCTATCAGTGCCCATCAGTGCCCATCCGTGCCACCTATCAGTGCCACCCATAAGTACCCATCAGTGCCACCCATAAGTACCCATCAGTGCCGCCTATGAGTGCCCATCAGTGCCGCCTATGAGTGCCCATCAGTGCCGCCTATGAGTGCCCATCAGTGCCGCATACCAGTGCCACCTATCAGTGCCCATCAGTGCCACCTATCAGTGCCCAAAAGTGCCACCTATCAGTGCCCGTCATCAGTGCCCGTCATCAGTGCCACCTCAGTGCCACCTCATTGGTGCCACCTCATCAGTACCCACCAGTGCCGCCTTATTAGTGCCCGTCATTGAAGGAGAAAACTAACTTATTTACAACATTTTTAACAGAAACAAAGAAAAACTTGTTTTTTATTCAAAATTTTCAGTCTTATTTTATTTGTTTCGCAAAAAATAAAAATCCCAGAGGTGATCAAATACCACCAAAAGAAAGCTCTATTTGTGGGAACAAAATGGTAAAAAATTTGTTTGGGTACAGTGTAGCATGACCGCACAATTGTTATTCAAATTGCGACAGTGCTAAAAGGTGAAAATTGGCTTGGGCAGGAAGGTATCTAACTTCCTGGTATTGAAGTGGTTAAAGTGGTTGTGAACCCTCACACATACCCAGTGCAATGAATAGCCTCACATGATACACAGAGATGAAACAAATCCCCCCACAAACGTTTTACTTGTATATCTCCTGTCGTCCCCTTTTTTCACTCTTTGGAAAGTGCAGATCATGTTACAAACCGTTCTTCCCCTTTCAGAAGCACATAGAGTTGGGTGGGGAGTCTGGACATACACTGTGTGAGAGCTGATTGGAGGGAAGGCACATCCCCCCTCCACATAGGCAGATGAACGAAGGAACATGCAGAGCTGTATTCTGAATAGACAAGCTCTCTGCTAATCTCCCTCTGAGCTCCCTCCCCGACACAAATTTTCACCTACTGTTATGTCATGTATCGGAGAACTTGTCAGAAGTAACTCATGCTGATAACAGAGGAACGAAGCACTACAGATATATGTGCTTAGTTCAACATTCATGAATAGGGTTTACAACCACTTAATAACTTAACTCATCCACTTCTTGTGACTAAAACCAGTGTGAATGATATCTAATGTCTCAATGACTTTTCTATCTCATTTTGTCTCTTAGGCCTCTTTCTCACGGGGCGGATCAGTGATGGTCCGTCCCGTGAACATCTGCTGGCTCAGCGGGGAACGCTCCGCCGATCCCCGCTGAGCAGGAAGATGACAGGTGCATCGCTGCACACTGCGCAGCGACGGACCTGTCAGAGCGCCGCTCTCCCCTATGGGGGATCGGATGATGACGGACCGTAGTGTCCGTTGTCACCCGATCCGAAAACGGATGGAAAAGTAGGTTTTTCCTCCGTTACACTTTTCGGATCGGAGCGGGTCGGATGTCAGCGGACATGTCACCGCTGACATCCGACGCTCCATAGGGATGAATGTATGTCCGTTTTTCATCCGAAAATGGAAGGATGAAAAACGGACATACGGATCGTCCATGTGAAAGAGGCCTTATATGATCAATGTCACATCTTTAACACCCCCTGTCTACAGAGAATTAAATAGATGTAACAGCTGCCATGTATTTTAAGGAATTTGCACAAGCAGTTGTTATTAATTCATTACCTGGAGTTTCCAAACTGAAACATAATTAGTCTTCTGAATCTATATCGTGTGTGTGTGAATAATGGAGAATAAAGAATTCCCAAAAAACAGTAAGTAAACACAAGTCAAATATTACTGCACATATGAAAATATTTGCCATTGAGAAAATATTATTCTGAATAGATTAGAAATTTCCTGTGTTAATACAAAAAAAAATAGAATATAAAACATAGTGGGGGTCATTTACTATAGCGCTATGGCACTAATTCGTGCAAATTGCCGCGAACTAGCGCTAATTCGCGGCAATTTAGCGCGAATTTGCGCTAATGGCGTTAATTCGCGCTAAAACGGTATTCACTATAGCGCTGGTGAGAAAATACTCCCAAAATCGAATTTACTATAGCTCCCTGAAACTAAATAGCGCCCAAACCCTTACTCTGCTAAAACCTAGAGAATTGCACATGGAAATAATGTTTAGAGCATGATATAATTGCCTAAATGGTACTGAAATATGCGGTATATTATTTAAAGATTATCTGCTTTTAAACTGTGTGAAAAAGTGATTTCTACACTGAAATATCTTTAAAAGTCTGAAAAGTGAAAAATTCCCCGTTTTGGACAACTAGGTGCCAACACAACTGAGCATGCTCAGACCTGAAAATAACTCTCATTTTAACTCAAGTGTCTTTTTTACCTGGAGGTATAGTAAATACCAAAATGAGAGCTAATTAGAGAGCATTTTTTGGGAGTTAAAATCTGCTCTAATTTAGTCCAAATGAAGTTTCAGTCATTGATTCTAATGGAACAATTCTAACTTTCACAAAAAAAACCCTTTTTAATGTTGAGATGAAATGTATCTTTCTGTGAAATAAATTTTCCTTTGCAACATTGTTGCTTCTACTTAAAATATTTTGATTCTAAGAATGCTACAATGTGGATTGTTTTGATGTTTTGGTAAAATATATTTTTCTCTGTCACTTTCACTTGTTATTCTTCATCTCACAACAATCTTTACCCCAAACTCACACAGGAGTCTTTACAATCCACAAACAATACCATTGCTGATGAAAATTTAAAATTAATCACAATTTTTTGTGCTTTTTATTATTTCCAAATATTCATAATTTGAGCCCAAAAAATGTGATATGTGTACCAACATCAGAAATCAAAATGTAATTCCCAAAAATTTGAGGATATTATTCTACTCTCACCCACAAAAAAACACCAAATATCACAGAATAAATCAAGAAGAATAACTCTTGAGTAATGTAATTCCATCACCTGTATGTCCATAGAAATGCAGTATTTATGTGTTTTTATGTGTATTTATGTGTATTTATGTGTAGCAGGGTCTCACACGTGGCAGCTCTGTGGCTTAGAGGTTAGAACTTCTGCTTAGTATCTCTGAGGGTCTGGGTTCAAATCCCAACCATGTTACTTCATGTAGAGAAGTTGTCTCATCTCCCAGGTCCTATAATTATGTCTAATTGTAGTAGTTATGTGTAGGAGGGTTCCACCACCATTGTAAGTTTTTTCCAGATACACTATATAGCCAAAAGTATTGGGACGCCTGCCTTTACACACACATGAACTTTAATGGCAGCCCAGTCTTAGTCCGTAGGGTTAAAATTTGATTTGGCCCACCCTTTGCAGCTAGAACAGCTTCTGGGAAGGCTGTCCACAAGGTTTAGTCTGCCTATGGGAATGTTTGATCATTCTTCCAGAAGTGCATTTGTGAGGCCAGGCACTGATGTTGGATGAGAAGGCCTGGCTTGCAGTCTCTACTCTAATTCAGCCAAAGGGTGTTCTATCGGGTTGAGGCCAGGACTCTGTGCAGGCCAGTCATATTTCTCCACCCCAAACTTGCTCATCCATGTCTTTATGGACCTTGCTTTGTGTACTGGTGTGCAGTCATGTTGGAACAGGAAAGGGCTTTCCCCAAACTGTCCCCACAAAGTTGGGAGCATGAAATTGCCCAAAATGTCTTGGTATGCTGACGCCTTAAGAGTTCCCTTATCTGAAACTAGGAGGCCAAGCCCAACCCCTGAAAAACAACCCCGCACCATAATCCCCCTCCACCAAATCATTTGGACCAGTGCACAAAGCAAGGTCCATAAAGAGATGGATGAGTGATTTTGGGGTGGAGGAACTTGACTGGCCTGCACAGAGTCCTGACCTCAACACAACAGAACACCTTGGGGATAAATTAGAGAGGAGACTGTAGGTCAGGCCTTCTCGTCCAACATCAGTGCCTGACCTCAGAAATGCACTTGGAAGAATGGTCAAACATTCCCATAGACACACTCCTAAACCTTGTGAACAAGAAGAGTTGAAGCTGTTATAGCTGCAAAGGGTGGGCCAAATGAGTTTGGAACCCAATACTAATACTGGGATGCCATTACAGTTCATGTGTGTTTAAAGGCAGGCATCCCAATACTTACGCCAATATACTGTATATTGCTTGTGACACTGAGCATGGCTATGGACTTAGGGCTGGTTCACACCACAGAGATGCAGAGAACATGTGTGAGGCTGCCTGGTGGCTAAGTGGGTAGCAGTTCTGTCTAGCAGCACCTGGGATGTTGGTTCAATTCCCCAACATGCTAATCCTTGTGTTGAAGTTTATATGTTCTCCCTGTGTGGGTTTCTCACCACAATCCAAAGACATGCTGGCATCTTATTTGTCTCCTGTCGAAATAGGTTCTAATGTAAGAAAGTTAATTTTGGACTTTATATTGGAAGCTCATTGCAGCCAGGGACTGATGTTAATGTTTATTAGCACTAATCATGCCCAGGGACTTGGACATTTCAAATTTTAGGGTTTACACTGCACGGGTACATATGCTTACAAAACTGTTGCTTTGTTTATGTGGATGCAAATGGACTTTGATCTTTGTCCTGTAGTTGGAGATTTGATGCACATAGCCAAGGCTAAAGCTGGCCATACACCTATAGATTATCTGCAGATTTTCTATGGTTAGATGGAAAAAGTGGGAGATTCCTCCATCCACACAGTATAGCGAACATGGAGAGATCTGTTGCACTTTTTCTATCTAACCATAGAAAATCTGCAGATAATCTATAAGTGTATGGCCAGCTTAACACAGTTGCAAATACTATTATATGTTCCTGCTCATCAGGTGAAATCACTTTAGACATACATGAAGAGACAGATTGAAAGATACTGGTGGGCGTGTACCTCTATTGGGTGTGTCAGTGTGCTAACAATACAACCTCTCTTATATAAAGGCCTGCAGTAGGGTGGTTCGTTTGGCCTGAGAAGGTCAGGTTTTTTGTTGTGATGGAGAAGGAATGATATTGGGAGATTTGATGAAATTCTTGTATATTTTTTAAATCAAAAGTGGGGTTATGTGGCCATGCTGTCAATGTTGTGCGTGTATTGTTCCTGTCTGATCATGCAAACATCGTTTGGAAGCATCTGCTGACCTACTATTTTTGATCTTGTTTAATCGTGTACACCGAAATGCAGCTTCCAGCAGAACATGGTCATCAATGTATGTATGTGTGGATTGTGGGCTGGTGGTGGGTGTTTTGAATAAGTCTTTTGTAATATTATGTTGGAATGCTTTGTAAGAATGACTGTTAAGTATGTTTCTATAATCTTGCAGATAATGTGATGTGTTGCCCGCTATACACTGAAATTAAAGCTGTGTCCACTCTAAGGTTTTGTCTAATTTTAGATTGTAAGCTCCTATGAGCAGGGCCCTTAAAATTCCGTTGCTAAATGTAGCACCATATATCCTGTCCAAATTTTTTTGAAGCTAGTAAATGTAAATTTATTTTTTTCTGCTGGTAAAATAAAGTACTGTGTGTGTGTGTGTGTGTGTGTGTGTGTGGGGGGTGTGTGGGGGGTGTGTGTGTGTGTGTGTGGGGGGTGTGTGGGGGGTGTGTGTGTGTGTGTGTGGGGGGTGTGTGGGGGGTGTGTGTGTGTGTGTGTGTGTGTGTGTGGGGGGGTGTGTGTGGGGGGGTGTGTGTGGGGGGGTGTGTGTGTGGGGGGGTGTGTGTGGGGGGGTGTGTGTGGGGGGGTGTGTGTGTGTGTGGGGGGGGGTGTGTGGGGGGGGGTGTGTGGGGGGGGGGGGGGGTGTGTGGGGGGGGGTGTGTGTGTGTGGGGGGGGTGTGTGGGGGGGGGGGGGGGTGTGTGTGTGTGGGGGGGGTGTGTGTGTGTGTGTGTGGGGGGGGTGTGTGTGTGTGTGTGTGGTGGGGGGGGGTGTGTGTGTGTGGGGGGGGGTGTGTGTGTGTGTGTGTGTGTGTGTGTGTGTGTGTGTGTGGGGGGGGGGGGTGTGTGTGTGGGGGGGGGGGGTGTGTGTGTGTGTGTGGGGGGGTGTGTGTGGGGGGGGGTGTGTGTGTGTGTGTGTGTGTGTGGGGGGGGTGTGTGTGGGGGGTGTGGGGTGTGTGTGTGTGTGGGGGGGGTGTGTGTGTGTGTGTGTGTGTGTGTGTGTGTGTGTGGGGGGGGGGGGGTGTGTGTGTGGGGGGGGGGGGTGTGTGGGGTGTGTGTGTGTGGGGGGGGTGTGTGTGGGTGTGTTTTTTCCTTCTACTTTTCTTTCTCTTTAGTTTTTGTGGGTGGTGGTTTTGGGAAAGTGCAATATCTCTCTTTTATATTTTATTTCAATATTTATTTGTGCACCAAAAAACTAATCTCTTTGCCCTGGTTCACATGCTACTTTGAAATTGCGCTACTTCACTTGAAGGCGCACGATTTCAAAGTAGTAAGGTCAGCGTGATTTCAGGTGGCTTCATACACATGTCTATTGAAGTCGAACCTGAAATCGGCAAAAGTAGTGCAGGAACTACTTTAGCAAATTGATGCAGTGCCACAAAAAAAATGTTGCATCGATTGGAACAGTGCCATTGCCAATAGTCATGCGATTTGATCTCTCAAATCGGATGACCAATCGCTCCAATGTAAACCTAGGCTTCTGCACAACTGCAAGTTATATATAAAGATTCCACCTTTTATCATTAACAGCTGTGGAGAATTGCAGGTAATGAATTCAGCTGGTGGATAGGCAGTGTTTGAATGTGTCAGCTCTGGTTCACATTGGTGTGATTTGACATGTCAAATCTGTGGCAATTGCACTGTTCTAATTGGTGCATAAACCTGCACCAATGTCTCTGATGTTGCCCCCCACAGTCTGGACTGACATGCAGGAATGAAATTGTGTGAGTTCAGCTGAACGCTTTCCTCCTGCTGTCAGTGTGAACCAGGGCTCAAACTGGGCCTTTTGCCTTTGTAATTCACCTACTGCTAACCCAGGGACACCATTTCTTATCAAACTCCCTTAAGTTTACCTTCAAATATATGTAGAAATACAGATTTGCATATCTGAAAATAAAAAATACTAATCATGGTTGAGATCAAATATTCGCAGCTGCAATCAAAAGTGTGGTTTCACCTTCTGACCTGGAAATTAGTCATTGTATGCACCCGGAAGTTCCTGTGCTGGTCAGGATCTCCATCTAGGTGGACATGGCGGGGTCTCTTTAGCACAGAGGAGGTGCTGCTTATTGGCCGGGTAAGTGTAGGATATGTACTTGTACTTAATCAATGTGGGGTGGATGTGGTAGTTAGATTTGGTGTGGGTGGGGTTCATTGATTTGTTTGGCATCACCACACGTTTGCTTCCGTCCCATGTGCACACATCACTTTCTGCACTTGTTCTGCTGATGTAAATCAGTAAGGACTATGCAAGTATAAATGAGAGCTCCTTTTATTAAAATATATATATGACTTGTTTCACAGCTGGGCGAATTTTCCAGCAAATTTGGACCTCTGAGTTGCATGACAAGTTGTACCCCATGATTCTCAATGATAACCATTCATATCTGTGCTACTTTAAGTCGCACCAACTTCAAAGTAGTCCCTGTACTACTTTGGTGTGACTTGAGGTATATCGGGTACAATATTACACAGGCATTCCCAGAAGTTGGGGCCAAGTTGCAGCGGCAAAGTGGCAGCAAAATAGTGTGACTTTCAGGTCGCAGCAGTGTGAATGAGATTGAAGCATAACACCTTTGAATTTGGCCCTATTGTCACTTGTGCATCCTGAAGGTGTAGCAAATTCGTCCCTGCACTACCTTGGTTTGACTTTGATGCAATTTGAGGTCCATACACCACAAGATTACACAGACATTGCTTCAAGTCATGACAAAGCTGTGCAATTTTAAGGTCGCACAAGTGCAAATGGGGCTTTATTCAAAGGTGTTATCAATTAATCTCATTAGGTTACTTTCACACTTGGGTGACTTTTTATCGAGCTTAGGACCTCAGAGTCACATGAAAAGTTGTCCCCCTTGATTTCCATGCATATTTATCAGAGCTGCACAATTAATCGTCATTGTGATTTTTTTTCCCCTTTACGAACTTGAAAAAAGAGTTTCACGATTCTTGCTATGCAAAGAACTCTCTCTGCTCTTCTGAAGCCACAGCCGAAAAACCAGGAAGTCTGCCAAGAATTAGAACATTCTTTATCAGTGAACTTAACTAGAAACCTTGTAACAATTTGTCAATTAAATAGAATTCTGTGTAAGTGAGGAAAGTTTACCTACTTAAACACTAAACATTTTTCTGACATTTGTTGGTTTCAGGTTAAAATCATTTTTTTTTTTGCTAGAAAATTACTTAAAACCCCCCAACATTATATATATTTTTTTAGTAGAGACCCTAGAGAATAAAATGGTGGTTGTTACAATATTTTATGTCACACTGTATTTGCGCCTTTCAAATGCAATTTTTTTTGGAAAAAATTACTTTAATGAATTAAAAAAAAAAAAAAAAAGAAAAGTTAGCCCATTTTTTTGTGGGATAATGTGAAAGATTTTACGTCGCGAGAATCGTGATCTTTTTATTCTAAGCAAAAAAATTGTGATTCTCATTTTGGCCAGAACCATGCAGCTCTAATATCTATGCAACTTCACCCATGTTCACATAGGTCTGAATTGACATATCAAATTGTAGGCCAAATCGGCGCCTATTGATGGCAATGGAACTGTCCGAATTGGTGCGACGCCACAACGATTCCCAAAAGTAGTTCCTGCACTACTTTGGGCGACTTCAGGGGGCGATTTCTTACCTCCCAACTTTTTGAGATGGGTATAAGGTACACCTATTAGCAAAAGTAGGTAGGCATAGGACACCTTCTTAAAGGAGAACAGTTGGGACCTATGTGATTTCACTAGACATCTGTGCAGGAAAGTGCACTGATGTCTCTGAAATCGCTGACAAAGTCGGGCTGAGTCACACTTGTGCGACTTTGGACATCAGAGTCATATGACAAGTCATACCCCATGATTTTTAATGTGTACCATTCATATCTGTGCCACTTCAAGTAACACTGACTTCAACTTAGTCCCTGTACTACTTTGGTCTGACTTTGATGCGAGTTGAGGTCCATAGACCTCAAGTTTACACAGGCATTCCCTGGAATTGTGGCAAAATTGCTGATGCAAAATCATGGGAAAGTTGCGTGTCTTTCCCTGCGACTCCTGCGTCCATAGACCTCAAGATTACACAGACATTGCTTAAAGTCGCATTAAAATCTCGCAACTTTCAGGTCGCACACGTGTGAAAGGTGCCTAAGTCACTGTGCTGAGTACTATTTTATACCTAGAATATAAAGTAGTCCCACCATCAAACACTAGTAAACATATGTTCTCAATATAATTGTGCTCAAATGGCTGAAAATCACACAGATGGTATCACCTACTGAAAGCTTGCATTGTACTCAGCAGCATATGCTGAAAAGAGGCAAATGCCTATTAGCCAATGCCACATCGGCACGAGCATGGTTGTTACTATAATATTAATGCCTGAAATGCAAAACATTATTGTATTGAATCAAACATTAGTAAATGTATTTTCTCTGTAGGTAAGTGCTCAGCTCTGTAGCATAGCAGTATACCCTGCTGCCCCCAAAAGTTCAAGCCATTAATTCAAATCCCACTGACAGCATCACCTCCTAGAAGTGTGCATTGTACTCAGAAGCATAATTAGCCAAAGCACATCAGCTTGCTTTATTCCATATTTTAACTCTTCAGATGCATGCAATGGTATGTACTTATTCAATAATATGGTATGGAATTCCAAAATTCAAGGAAAAAAATGTCGTAGGGTCCCCCCAGTACATACCAGGCCCTTCGGTATGGACTTTAAGGGGAACCCCACACCAAAATGTAAAATAAATTTGATGTGGGGCCCCCAAAATCCATACCAGACCCTTATCCGAGCATGCAGCCTGGAGGTCAGGATAGGGGGGGACGAGTGAGCACCCTCCCCTTCTGAACCTTACCAGGCCAAATGCCCCAAAGCACCTTTTCCCCATGTTGATGGGGACAAGGGCCTCTTCCCGACAACACTGGTCGGTGGTTGTCGGTCTGCAGGCAGGGGGTTTATCAGAATCTGGAAGCCCCCTTTAACAAGGGGGCTCCCAGATCCTGCCCCCTATGTGAATAGGTATGGGGTACATTTTACCCCTACCCATTCACCAAAAAAAGCAGTGAAATGTAAAAAAATTAATAGCCGGTTTTTGACAAGTCCTTTATTGTAGAATAGCTCCGAGCTGTCTTCTTCCCTGAGCCATCTTCTCCAGACGCTGTCTCTCCCTCCTCCATCTTCTCTCCGAGCTGTATTCTCCCAGAGCCGTCTCTCCTGCCGTCGCCATCTGCTGTGTTTTTCCACACTGCTGGTTACCCGCTAATAAAAAAAGCTGCTCTTCTTCCATGGTGGTCTTCCTCCGCTGTGTTGTCACCCGCTGTGTGGCGTCTCTTACATAGCCATGGAGCGGACTCTCCGGGTGACATTATCGGATGGCCACAGAAGACCGCCACAAGAAGAGCGGCTTTTTTTTTATTAGTGGGTAACCGGCTGTGCTGAAGAACACATCAGCGGGAGAAGATGGTGGCAGCAGGAGAGACAGCTCAGGGAGAAGAAACATCAAACACTAGTGAATGTATTTTCTATGTATGTTCTATGTATGACTGTGCTACACCCAATAGGCTAGCGGTCAGCACTACCTTGAAGAACTCATGGGTTCAAATCCCACAGAGAAATACTAAAAGAATGAATTGGTGAAAAAAAAGCAAATGACTATTAGCCAATTAGCCAAAGCAGCATATGCTGAAAATAGGTGAATGCCAATTAGCCAATGCACTTTAAATTTAGCTGATTCTATTATATTAACTCTTCAAATGCATGCAATGATATGTAAGTATTCAATACTATTATGGTGTGAAATTCCAAACACCACACACTAACTATTGGGCAAATTACATTTTTTTGTTTGTTCATTTTAATTCGCTTGTGCACTGAAAAAATAAACACAGCTGGGGGATGGTAGGTTGGCTGGTATTTGAACTTGTACCATGAGTGCTGTGGAGACATCTGAACAGACTACTAAGCCATTGTGCTAAGTATGAGACCTGCATAATAGTGTAGTATGATTAAAGAATGAATATAAATAATTACCGCTTTATAGTCACCTAAATTAAAAAATAAAAAACAACATACAACAAATAGGTAACCTAAATGTTTAATACATGTAACTTTACAGAATAGCAGACATTACTATGTAATAATCATTCATAACTGCATTAGTTAGCAAAAGAAGGAAAAAACTAGGAATACTAATTGCAACATACATCAATAGATGCACACGAGGTAGAGCACATCTCACATAAAAATGTTTCTTTCACATACATGGATCATGGTTACAGTGCAGTACTATAAAACAACTTGGTAGGAATTGGCATTTGCATATACGCGGAAGCGCTAATTAGCCCCAGCTTAGAATTTACTAACGTGTTTCTCACTAATAGCGCTAGTTTTTCATTTGCACATTCGCCTGTTGAAATTTTATTTGGCTAAAATGCGAGCTATTATTTGCCATAGTGCCCAGTACTTCCTGGAGCTATAGTAAATGACCCCCATAGACTTTAACGGTGTTCGCATGCTCAAACAAACTTTTTTCCTGTTCACATGTTCTGGTGCGAACCGAACAGGGAGGGGTCTGCTCATCCCTACCTAGCAGTAAAAAGGGTCGCTGGTTCGTATTCCCAACCACACCACAAGACTACCTGCCTGGAGTTTGCATGTTCTCCCTGTGCCTGTGTGGGTTTCCTCCGGGTACTCCGGTTTCCTCCCACACTCCAAAGACATGCTGGTAGGTTAATTGGCTTCTGTCTAAATTGGCCCTAGTATATGAATGTGAGTTAGGGACCTTAGATTGTAAGCTCCTTGAGGGTAGGGGCCCAAATTAGTGTATAATGTATATGTAAAGCACTGCGTAAATTGACGGCACTATAGAAGTACCTTAAATAAAAATAAATAAGTCTTCACTAATATTATGGTGTGAATCTCCAAAACACCATACACTAGCTAACAAGCAGTTTACATTTGATAAACTTTATTGTATGGTATATAACACATCAAACACTAGTAAAAGTATTTTGTATATATAATTGTGCTCAGCCCAATAGGCTAGCAGTTAGCACCTCTACCTTCAAAAATTCAGGTATTGAAAGACTCATGGGTTCAAATCCTAAAAGATTACTTTTGGTGGAGAAAAGGAGAATTACTGTTAGCCAGTTAGCCAATTAGCCAAAGCAGCATACAGTGAATGCCAAGTAGCCAATACACTTTAATGTGGCTGATATTATTGTATTAACTCTTCAAATGCTTGCAATGGTATGTAAGTATTCACTAATATTATGGTGTGAATCTCCAAACACCACACACTAGCTAACAAGCAGCTTACATTTGATAAACTTTATTGTATAGTATATAACACATCAAACCCTAGTAAAAGTATTTTGTATGTATAATTGTGCTCAGCCCAATAGGCTAGCAGTTAGCACCTCTACCTTCAAACATTCAGGTATTGAAAGACTCATGGGTTCAAATCCCACAGAAAAATCCTAAAAGATTGCATTGGTGGGAAAAGGAGAATGCCATTTAGCCAATTAGCCAAAGCAACACAAATATACGTGTATATATATTTACTGAAAATAGGTGATTGCCAAGTAGCCAATGCAGATTAATGTGAAAGTTTTTATTGTATTAACTCTTTAAATGCATGCAATGGTATGTAAGTATTCAATTATATTATGATGTAACATTCCAAACACCACACACTAGCTAAAGGGCAGTTTACATTTCTTTGTTTGTTTATTTTAATTCACTTGTGCACTGAAAAAATAAACACAGCTGGTGGATGGTAGGTTGGCTGTTGTTTGAACTCATACCATGAGTGGTGTGGAGATATCCAAGCAGACCACTAAGCCATTGTGCTAAGTACAAGACCTGCATAAAAGTGTAGTATTATTAAAGAATGAACATAAATAATTACTGCTTTATAGTCAACTAAATTAATAAATAATAAATCAAAAACATGAAAAAAACAATATACAACAAATAGGTAACCTACATGATTAATACATGTAACTTTACAGAATAGCAGACATTACTATGTAATAATCATTCAGAACTGCATTTCTTAGCAAAAGAAGGAAAAAAAAACTAGGAATACTAATTGCAATATAAATCAATAGATGCACGGGAACTAGAGCACATCTCTGATAAAAATGTTTCTTTCACATACATGGATCATGGCTACAGTACAGTGCAGTTCATGCGCAAATTTGCCGTTTTGTTTCCATTTGGCTAAAATGGGCTCTATTATTTGCCATAGTGCCCAGTACTTCCTGGAGTTATAGTAAATGACCCCCAGAGTGATTTCTCTTTACACCCTGCCCCAAATAACATAACAATAAGTGTAAAGCTTGGTACACACTACTACCCTGTTTCCCCAAAAATAAGACCTAGCGTGATTGTTGGTGATGGCTGCAATATAAGCCCTACCCCCCAAATAAGCCCTACCCTGTTTCCCCGAAAATAAGCCCTACCCTGAAAAGAAGACCTACAAGGACTTTAACTAGGGCTTATTTGGGGGGTAGGGCTTATATTGCAGCCATCACCGACAATCACGCTAGGTCTTATTTTCGGGGAAACAGGGTAGCTTTTTTTCATTCATCCCAGCAGGCTGAACGAAAAAAAAAAAAAGACTGCTCTTGAGCCCACTGTACTAACTATGCAATGTTAGTACAGGGATCTCCCCTGCTGGTTTATTGTGTTCTGGCAGGGTGAACGCCCCTGCCCCTCTCCCCACCGCCAGAACACTCAGGTCAGCGCTCTCAGCCATTGGCTGATAGTGGTGATTGGGAGCTGATCGGTAGACTTTTTTTGGTAATGTCCCTTCGACAGAAGACGGGTTCTGTCGGACAGTACACATGGGCTGAATGTCAGTCAGTTGCTATTGAACCAGCCGATGCCACCCGACATTCAGCCTGTGTGTACTAGGCTTAAAGGGTAACTTCACTTTCATGGGGAAAAAAATAGCAAACAAAGAAAGAACAATATAGCCTATACCATTGCAACACAAGTCATATTGTAATTGAATGTTATTAAAAATGACCTTTCTTTTTCAATCTGCAGCCGCTGTCATTTTCTGAAAATGCAATGCAATATGGCTGCCTAGAGGTGAGAATGTGTACTGAGTGACCACTCCCCAGAAACATCATTTCCTGTACTAAGTACTAAGATACAAGTCAGATTTCAGACATCCCCTTCAACAAAAATGTAATTTTTGGTGAGATACTTCCAATAGGAACATATCTAAAGGGATACAGGCCCAGCAATTTTCCTCATTAGAGCTCTGAAGGTGCTGCAGCTGATTGATAATTATGAAACCACTCCCATTAGATTCACTTTCACGCGGGGGCACAGAGGAATAAACAGTGATTTCTTCAGAATAACAAAAAGTAGGAATCTGCAAAAAAGTTTGTTCAATCCTTGTAATGTACATAAATCACACAGGGGGGAAATGTTTTTTTCTCAACAAAATGGAGTTACTCTTTCAGAGTAAACAAGCAGATGTAAATCTCACCTAAAGGAGGATAATTTCCCTCTTAGGCAGTTATCACCAGAAGTGTCTCATTGGAACATTTACCCAGGTTAAACTGTTAACAATTGTAAAGTGTGGGACATCCTATTAATTTCTGACTCTGTGACATTGTCACAGGACGCATTGTATGAAAGATTCCCCACAGCAGCGATACCGACAGAAAAAAAAAATGAATAGGGTGGATCCTTAACCACTTGCCGACCGCCGCACACAGATGTACGTCGACAAAGCGGCACGGGCAGGCATAAGGGCTTACCTGTACGTCCCTGCCTGCCCGCGGGTGGGGGGTCCGATCGGACCCCCCCCCCCGGTGCCTGCGACGGTCGGCAAATGTCCCCCGGCGATCGGTGGTGAGGGGGAGGCCATCCATTCGTGGCCCCCCCCTCGCGATCGCTCCCAGCCAATGGGATCATTTCCCTGCCTCTGTATTGTACACAGAGGCAGAGGAAATGATGTCATCTCTCCTCGGCTCGGTATTTTCCGTTCCGGGCCGAGGAGAGAAGACTGTAATGTGAGTGCACAACACACACACACACAGTAGAACATGCCAGGCACACATTACACCCCGATCCCCCCCCGATCGCCCCCCGATCACCCCCAATCACCCCCCCCTGTCACAAACTGACACAAAGCAGGTTTTTTTTTTTTTTTTTTTCTGATTACTGTATTGGTGTCAGTTTGTGACAGTTAGTGTGTTAGGGCAGTGAATGTTAGGCCCCCTTTAGGTCTAGGGTACCCTCCTAACCCCCCCTAATAAAGTTTTAACCCCTTGATCACCCCCTGTCACCATTGTTGCTAAGCGATCATTTTTCTGATCGCTGTATTAGTGTCGCTGGTGACGCTAGTTAGGGACATAAATATTTAGGTTCGCCGTCAGCGTTTTATAGCGCCAGGGACCCCCATATACTACCTAATAAATGTTTTAACCCCTTGATTGCCCCCTAGTTAACCCTTTCACCACTGATCACCGTATAACTGTTACGGGTGACGCTGGTTAGTTCGTTTATTTTTTATAGTGTCAGGGCACCCGCCGTTTATTACCGAATAAAGGTTTAGCCCCCTGATCGCCCGGCGGTGATATGCGTCGCCCCAGGCAGCGTCAGATTAGCGCCAGTACCGCTAACACCCACGCACGCAGCATACGCCTCCCTTAGTGGTATAGTATCTGTACGGATCAATATCTGATCCAATCAGATCTATACTAGCGTCCCCAGCAGTTTAGGGTTCCCGAAAACTCAGTGTTAGAGGGATCAGCCCAGATACCTGCTAGCACCTGCGTTTTGCCCCTCCGCCCGGCCCAGCCCAGCCCACCCAAGTGCAGTATCGATCGATCACTGTCACTTACAAAACACTAAACGCATAACTGCAGCGTTCGCATAGTCAGGCCTGATCCCTGCGATCGCTAACAGTTTTTTTGGTAGCGTTTTGGTGAACTGGCAAGCACCAGCCCCAGGCAGCATCAGGTTAGCGCCAGTAGCGCTAACACCCACGCACGCACCGTACACCTCCCTTAGTGGTATAGTATCTGAACGGATCAATATCTGATCCGATCAGATCTATACTAGCGTCACCAGCAGTTTAGGGTTCCCAAACACGCAGTGTTAGCGGGATCAGCCCAGATACCTGCTAGCACCTGCGTTTTTCCCGTCCGCCCGGCCCAGCCCACCCAAGTGCAGTATCAATCGATCACTGTCACTTACAAAACACTAAACGCATAACTGCAGCGTTCGCAGAGTCACGCCTGATCCCTGCGATCGCTAACAGTTTTTTTGGTAGCGTTTTGGTAGCGTTTTGGTGAACTGGCAAGCACCAGCCCCAGGCAGCGTCAGATTAGCGCCAGTACCGCTAACACCCACGCACGCAGCATACGCCTCCCTTAGTGGTATAGTATATGAACGGATCAATATCTGATCTGATCAGATTTATACTAGCGTCCCCAGCAGTTTAGGGTTCCCACAAACGCAGTGTTAGCGGGATCAGCCCAGATACCTGCTAGCACCTGCGTTTTGCCCCTCCGCCCGGCCCAGCCCAGCCCACCCAAGTGCAGTATCGATCGATCACTGTCACTTACAGAACACTAAACGCATAACTGCAGCGTTCGCAGAGTCAGGCCTGATCCCTGCGATCGCTAACAGTTTTTTTGGTAGCGTTTTGGTGAACTGGCAAGCACCAGCGGCCTAGTACACCCCGGTCGTAGTCAAACCAGCACTGCAGTAACACTTGGTGACGTGGCGAGTCCCATAAGTGCAGTTCAAGCTGGTGAGGTGGCAAGCACAAGTAGTGTCCCGCTGCCACCAAAAAGACAAACACAGGCCCGTCGTGCCCATAGTGCCCTTCCTGCTGCATTCGCCAATCCTAATTGGGAACCCACCGCTTCTGCAGCGCCCGTACTTCCCCCATTCACATCCCCAACCAAATGCAGTCGGCTGCATGAGAGGCATTTTCTTTATGTCCTCCCGAGTACCCCTACCCAGCGAACCCCCCAAAAAAGATGTTGTGTCTGCAGCAAGCGCGGATATAGGCGTGACACCCGCTATTATTGTCCCTCCTGTCCTGACAATCCTGGTCTTTGCATTGGTTAATATTTTGAACGCTACCATGCACTAGTTGACTATTAGCGTAGGGTACAGCATTCCACAGACTAGGCACACTTTCACAGGGTCTCCCAAGATGCCATCGCATTTTGAGAGACCCGAACCTGGAACCGGTTACAGTTATAAAAGTTAGTTACAAAAAAAAAAAACACATACAAAAATATAAAATAAAAAAAAAAATAGTTGTCGTTTTATTGTTCTTTCTCTCTCTATTCTCTCTCTCTATTGTTCTGCTCTTTTTTACTGTATTCTATTCTGCAATGTTTTATTGTTATTATGTTTTTCAGGTATGCAATTTTTTATACTTTACCGTTTACTGTGCTTTATTGTTAACCATTTTTTTGTCTTCAGGTACGCCATTCACGACTTTGAGTGGTTATACCAGAATGATGCCTGCAGGTTTAGGTATCATCTTGGTATCATTCTTTTCAGCCAGCGGTCGGCTTTCATGTAAAAGCAATCCTAGCGGCTAATTAGCCTCTAGATTGCTTTTACAAGCAGTGGGAGGGAATGCCCCCCCCCAACGTCTTCCGTGTTTTTCTCTGGCTCTCCTGTCTCAACAGGGAACCTGAAAATGCAGCCGGTGATTCAGCCAGCTGACCATAGAGCTGATCAGAGACCAGAGTGGCTCCAAACATCTCTATGGCCTAAGAAACTGGAAGCTACGAGCATTTTATGACTTAGATTTCGCCGGATGTAAACAGCGCCATTGGGAAATTGGGAAAGCATTTTATCACACCGATCTTGGTGTGGTCAGATGCTTTGAGGGCAGAGGAGAAATCTAGGGTCTAATAGACCCCAATTTTTGCAAAAAGAGTACCTGTCACTACCTATTGCTATGATAGGGGATATTTACATTCCCTGAGATAATAATAAAAATGATTTAAAAAAAAATGAAAGGAACAGTTTAAAAATAAGATAAAAAAATAATAATAATAAAGAAAAAAAAAAAAAAAAAAAGCACCCCTGTCCCCCCTGCTCTCGCGCTAAGGCGAATGCAAGCGTCGGTCTGGCGTCAAATGTAAACAGCAATTGCACCATGCATGTGAGGTATCGCCGCGAAGGTCAGATCGAGGGCAGTAAGTTTAGCAGTAGACCTCCTCTGTAAATCTAAAGTGGTAACCTGTAAAGGCTTTTAAAGGCTTTTAAAAATGTATTTAGTTTGTCGCCACTGCACGTTCGTGCGCAATTTTAAAGCATGTCATGTTTGGTATCCATGTACTCGGCCTAAGATCATCTTTTTTATTTCATCAAACATTTGGGCAATATAGTGTGTTTTAGTGTATTAAAATGTAAAAAAGTGTGTTTTTTCCCCAAAAAATGCGTTTGAAAAATCGCTGCGCAAATACTGTGTGAAAAAAAAAAATGAAACACCCACCATTTTAATCTGTAGGCCATTTGCTTTAAAAAAAAATATATAATGTTTGGGGGTTCAAAGTAATTTTCTTGCAAAAAAAATTTATTTTTTTATGTAAACAATAAGTGTCAGAAAGGGCTTTGTCTTCAAGTGGTTAGAAGAGTGGGTGATGTGTGACATAAGCTTCTAGATGTTGTGCATAAAATGCCAGGACAGTTCAAAACCCCCCCAAATGACCCCATTTTGGAAAGTAGACACCCCAAGCTATTTGCTGAGAGTCATGTTGAGTCCATGGAATAATTTATATTGTGACACAAGTTGCGGGAAAGAGACAATTTTTTATTTTTTTTATTTTTTTTTGCGCAAAGTTGTCACTAAATGATATATTGCTCAAACATGCCATGGGAATATGTGAAATTACACCCCAAAATACATTCTGTTGCTTCTCCTGAGTACGGGGATACCACATGTGTAAGACTTTTTGGGAGCCTAGCCGCGTACGGGACCCCGAAAACCAAGCACCGCCTTCAGGCTTTCTAAGGCCGTAAATTTTTGATTTCACTCTTCACTGCCTATCACAGTTTCGGAGGCCATGGAATGCCCAGGTGGCAAAAAAAAACCCCCAAATGACCCCATTTTGGAAAGTAGACACCCCAAGCTATTTGATGAGAGGTATAGTGAGTATTTTGCAGACCTCACTTTTTGTCACAAAGTTTTGAAAATTGAAAAAAGAAAAAAAAAATTTTTTTTCTCGTCTTTCTTTATTTTCAAAAACAAATGAGAGCTGCAAAATACTCACCATGCCTCTCAGCAAATAGCTTGGGGTGTCTACTTTCCAAAATGGGGTCATTTGGGGGGGGGTTTGTGCCACCTGGGCATTCCATGGCCTCCAAAACTGTGATAGGCAGTGAGGAGTAAAATCAAAAATGTACGCCCTTAGAAATCCTGAAGGCAGTGATTGGTTTTCGGGGTCCCGTACGCGGCTAGGCTCCCAAAAAGTCCCACACATGTGGTATCCCCATACTCAGGAGAAGCAGCTAAATGTATTTTGGGGTGCAATTCCACATATGCCCATGGCCTGTGTGAGCAATATATCATTTAGTGACAACTTTGTGCAAAAAAAAAAAAAAAAAAAAAATTTGTCACTTTCCCGCAACTTGTGTCAAAATATAAAACATTCCATGGACTCAACATGCCTCAAAGCAAATAGCTTGGGGTGTCTACTTTCCAAAATGGGGTCATTTGGGGGGGTTTTATGTCATCTGGGCATTTTATGGCCTTCAAAACTGTGATAGGTAGTGAGGAGTAAAATCAAAAATGTACGCCCTTAAAAATCCTGAAGGCAGTGATTGGTTTTCGGGGCCCCGTACGCGGCTAGGCTCCCAAAAAGTCCCACACATGTGGTATCCCCGTACTCAGGAGAAGCAGCTAAATGTATTTTGGGGTGCAATTCCACATATGCCCATGGCCTGTGTGAGCAATATATCATTTAGTGACAACTTTTTGTAATTTTTTTTTTTTGTCATTATTCAATCACTTGGGACAAAAAAAATGAATATTCAATGGGCTCAACATGCCTCTCAGCAAATTCCTTGGGGTGTCTACTTTCCAAAATGGGGTCATTTGTGGGGGTTTTGTACTGCCCTGCCATTTTAGCACCTCAAGAAACGACATAGGCAGTCATAAATTAAAGGCTGTGTAAATTCCAGAAAATGTACCCTAGTTTGTAGACGCTATAACTTTTGCGCAAACCAATAAATATACACTTATTGACATTTTTTTTACCAAAGACATGTGGCCTAATACATTTTGGCCTAAATGTATGACTAAAATTGAGTTTATTGGATTTTTTTTAGAACAAAAAGTAGAAAATATCATTTTTTTTTCAAAATTTTCGGTCTTTTTCCGTGTATAGCGCAAAAAATAAAAACGGCAGAGGTGATCAAATACCATCAAAAGAAAGCTCTATTTGTGGGAAGAAAAGGACGCAAATTCCGTTTGGGTACACCATTGCATGACCGCGCAATTAGCAGTTAAAGCGACGCAGTGCCGAATTGTAAAAAGTGCTCTGGTCAGGAAGGGGGTAAATCCTTCCGGGGCTGAAGTGGTTAAATCCAAAACAAAATAAAACTGTTTTGCATTTACAGATTCTTTAAAGTTTATCTGCATTAACCATATGTTTTACTGTAAAGTGAAACCTAACTCAAAAAGTAAAGGTTTTAGAGATGCTAAAACCCTTTAGAGATGCTAATTGTGCCTAAGCATTATCCCCTAAAACGTAACTTTTGTTACATTTCTTCTTAAAAATATCAATGCACTTTGTTATACATGATTGTGCCTAGTGCTCTACAGTAGGATCTAGGGCATGCTGCCCCTGACTTCCTCATGAAATTTATAATGAGATTTGGTGATGTCACTACTGTAATGTAACTGTTCTCCTTGCTGAAAATTTGGACACGGAGAAGCAAAATCTGCCTCTACCTACTGTAGTAGATGTCTGCCTCCACGCAGAGCAGAACAAGGCATGATAAATAGGGAAAAGATCAGCTCCAGGGGGACCACAGTCAACACTGGTGACTAATCCTTTGCGTTCTGGCTTCTTTTTTTTTTAATACAATATTTTTATTGTTTGTAGGCATACAAAATGTATACAAACAGGTATACAAGGATATCAAAAGAGGTATACAAAGTTAACAAACAGGTTAACGTGCTGGTTTTGGTACATGTTACCAAAAAAAAGGTAACAACAATATATAGAGGTCCAAATACATATTTTGAGCTGAATGACAAGTATAATAATTAGTGACATACTGTAGTAATTAGTGATTATTATTACTATACAGGATTTATATAGCACCAACAGTTTGTGCAGCACTTAACAAAATGAAGGCAGACATTACAGTTACTAAACAATTTGGTACAAGAGGAATCAGAGGGCCCTGCTCATTAGAGCTTACAAACTAAAAAGGGAGGTCAGTTGATACAAAGGGTAATAGCTGTGGGGGATGAGCTGATGGAGGAATTAAAACAGTGTATTAGTTAGAAGCAGGGTAGGCTTCTTTAAAGAGAGGGGTTTTCAGGGATCGTCTAAAGATGGATAGATTAGGGGACAGTCAGACAGATTGGGGTAGAGAGTTCCAAAGGTTAGGAGAAGCGCTGGAGAAATCCTGGAGGAGATCATGGGAGGAGGTGACAAGGAAGCTAGAGAGCAGGAGGTCTTGGGAGGACCAAGAGAGAAGCTTGGTTGGTATTTTGAGACTAGGTTAATGATGTAGCTGGGGGCAGAGTTATGGTTGGCTTTGTAAATTATTGTTAGTACTTTGAATTTTATTCGTTGGGTGAGTGGGAGCGAGTGGAGGCATTGGCAGAAAGGGGTGGAGGACACTGAATGAGTCTTGCAGTGGCATTCATTATGGACTGAAGGGGGGATAGTCTATGTAAAGGTAATCCAATGAGGAGCGAGCTGCAGTAGTCAAGGCGAGAGATAACCAGGGAGTGAATTAGAAGCTTGGTGGTGTCATTAGTTAAAAAGGGTCAGATTCTGGAAATGTTGCGGAGGCTAAGGCGGCATGATTTGGACAGGGATTGGATGTGGACCTGAAAGGACAGTTCAGAGTCTAAGGTTACCCCTAGGACCCTGGCATGTGGGGACAGACTGATAGATGTGCCATTGATCTTGACAGAGAAGTCGGGGGAAGGGGCATGTGGGGGAGGAAATATTAAGAGCTCGGTTTTAGATAGATATAGTTTAACATCCAGGCTGATATGTCTGTTAGTAAATCGGTGATGCGTTAGGAGACTGATGGAGTGAGCTGAGGGCAAAAAGATAGATTTGGGTGTCATCAGCATATAAATGGTAGTGGAAGCCATGGGAGGCTGTCAGCTGACCCAGGGAGGACGTGTAGATCAAGAATAGTAGAGGTCCCAGGACAGAACCTTGTGGGACCCCAATAGTAAGAGGGGTTGGAGATGAGGAAGTGAAGTTGTAAGTGACACTGAAGATGCAGTGAGATAGGTAAGATTTGAACCATTGGAGAGCGCAGCCATGGAGACCAAGCAAATTGAGTTTAGGGAGAAGGGGGTGGTCAACTGTATCAAAGGCAGTGGAAAGGTCCAAGAGTAAAGCCCCGTACACACGATCAAATTTTCCGACAGGAAATGCTGGATGTCAGGCTGTTGGCGGAAAATCCGACCATGTGTATGCTCCATCGGACATTTGTTGTCAGATTTTCCGCCAACAAATGTTGGCTAGCATGTCTTCAAATTTTCCGCCAACAAATGTGTGTTGTTACAATTTTACATTGTATTTTTTTAAATGTAACTGTCTACTCCCAAACTGTCATTTGAAGTAAAACACATAGCCAAGTATTATTCTCCACAATTTTTTTATTGTACATTAAAAAAAAAAAATAGACATGCTATCTGCCAATAGAACTTAACCAAAAAATGCATTCTATGCATCCAAAAATATAGAAAATATACCAAATCAAATCATTATTCAACCAAAAAAAAAAAATGTCAAAGCAATAACTCCAAGGCCAATAATAAATAACACGGTATCTCCTCCAATTCCGCAACATGTCTGGTTGACGAACAGCCGTTCAGAAACTAAATGAAAAGCATGAAAAGAAAAGCATGAATCAACACTCACCAAACTTCTACTAACACAAAATTAGCAGAAGGAACACAAAGGGTGGCGCTAAAGAGCTGAAAAACCACGTAGTACGTCTAGTACGTCACTACGTTCATAATTGTTGGCCAACATTTCGGTGACCGTGTGTATGCAAGACAAGTTTGAGCCAGCACCCTTCGGACAAAATTCCACGCTTTTGTTGGCGGAAAGTCTGATCCTGTGTACGAGGCATAAAAGTATGGAATAGTGACCATTGGTTTTGGCTGTTAGTATGTTGTTTGTGAGTTTTAGGAGGGCAGTTTCTGTGGAGCGCTGTGGGCAAAATCCCAACTGAAGGGGATCAAGAAGGTTATTCTCAATGAGGTGGTCGCTTAATCAGTTGTAGACTAAACGTTTAAGGAGTTCGGAGGCAAAAGCGAGTAAGGAGATAGGTCTTAGGTTGTTAAAATTGGTGGGGTCCATTGAGGCCTTTTTTAGTATCGGAGTGGCCAGCGCATGTTTTAGAGGGTTGGGGAAGATGCCAGTAGAGAGGGAGAGGTTGAAGATATGAGTTAAAGAGTGTAGGATAGAGCCAGATGGTGACCGTAGTATTTGAGAAGGAACAGGGTCCAGGGGGCGGGAGGTTAGGTGGGCCTTAGTAAAAACTTTAGTTACTTTCTCTATAGTAGCTGGGTTAAAAGAGGGAAGTATTGATTGTGTAGGAGGACAAGGAGTGTAAAGTGAGGGAGATATCTGTAGAGTGGAGATATTGAGACGAATTGTCTCAACCTTATTTTTGAAGTGACTAGCAATCTCCTGGGCAGTGAGTAACTTAGTGGGTGGAGGTAATGGAGGATGAAGTAGAGTGGTAAAGGTAGAAAAGAGTTGATGGGGACTGCGTGAGAGGGTGTTAATGAGAGTGATAAAGTAGGTCTTTTTGGCCGTGTGGAGGCAGGAATGGTATTTTTGGAGGGCAGATTTGTATTGGCTGAAATCTTGCTGTGACTTAGTCTTATGCCACAGATGCTCAAGTGCGCGGCTACGTTTTTTGAGGCTTCTGGTATTATCTGTCTGCCAGGGTTGTAACGGTCGGTGCCTGATTCTGTGTGTAGTGAAGGGGCGAAGGTATCCAGGGTGGATGACAGTGAACTGTTGTAGACAGAAGTGGCCATGTTGGGGCAGGACAAGGAAGAGATTTTGTCGTAGACACAATCTGTAGCAGAAAAAAGAAGAGAAGGGTTAAGATGGCAAAGGTTTCTACGGGTAATAGTTTGGTAGGTGGAAGGCAAGGAGGAGGAAGATAAGGAGAGAGTGAAACTAAGGTGGTGATCAGAGAGAGGAAAAGGAATGTTGGAGAGTTTGTGCCGAGTGCATAGGTAGGAGAATATGAGGTCAAGGCAGTTGCCAACAGAGTGAGTAGAAGCGTGTGTCCATTGTTTTAGGTCAAAAGAGGAGGTTAGGCTCATCAGCTTAGAAGTAGTGGGAGGGTTAAGATTAACAGGGATTTCAAAGACACCAAGAATGATTGTTGGAATTTCAGAAGAGAGCAAGTAGGGTAGCCAGGCAGAGAAGTCATCAAGGAAGCTTGATGACGGTCCAGGAGGCCGATAGATCACAGCAATTCTCAATGAAACTGGAGAAAATAGACAAATACAGTGAGCTTCAAATGAGGAGAGGGACAGAGAGGTGAGTGGATGAAGAATCTGAAAAGTGCTTTGAGGGGATAGGAGGATTCCAACACCACTTCCTTTCCATCCACTAGGCTTGGGAGAGTGAGTCCACAGGAGGCCACCATAGGAGAGGGCAGATTCTTGAATCCAGGTCTCAGTAATTGCAAGTAGGTTCAGGGAGTTTGTGATAAATAGGTTATGGATGTTGGTGAGTTTGTTACAAACCGAGCGGGCATTCCAAAGGGCACAGGAGAACGGGAGGCTGGTGCTTGGCAAAAGAGGAATAGAATGTGTGGATTGCGGTTGCTATCAGAGGATGGGGGTGCCGGGTATGTTTTGCGAAGGTAAATGATGGTGGTCCAGGATTTGGGGAAATATCTCCAGAAGTTTAGGAGAAGCAGAAGAGTGAGAGAGGTGATATGGGAGTGTGACTTATGTGGGGGGAGACGTCCCAGTGTCCAGCAGGTTTTATTGGTATATGGGTTCAGAATTACAGGAGCTGATGTACTGTATTAAGATTGAGGGTACCCTCTCTTTAGTTAGGTGAGGTTATCAGTTAAGCGATCTATTGCCTCTATCTTTCCATATATACCTTCTTGAACTGAGCACCTGTGAGAGCGTTAATTTCTAGAAGGTGTTAATAGATATGGTTCTGTTGGACTAGAGATGTCACATCTGAGAGGTTAGGCGAGACTTTGGTTTTCCATTTTATCAGAATAGTGCTGGCTGCCAGTAAAATGTGCATTATCACAGTCCTAGCTGAGCTAGGATATAAATTTAAGCCAATGTTAAGGATGGCCAATCCCAGGTTTGGGGTTGATAGTATTCCTGTTAGTGAGGATATGAGTCTAAAGACTTGCTTCCAAAAGCTGGTTAAACTGGGGCATTCCCATAGAGTGTGCAACAGGTTCCCTACTTGGTTACAGTTGCGCCAACAGTTGGGTTATGAGGATTGGGAAAATTTAGCCAACCTATATGGGGTATAGTACCATCTATGAGTAATTTTAAGTGTCATTTCCCAATGCATGGTACAATGAGGTGCTTGCTGAATTGCTTGGAAAGCACTATGCCATTGAAGGGTGGAGAAAGAGGAATGTAGGTTCTTTTCCCATTTGAGCATTGAGTTAGTCTTATGGAATGTGTTCTTGTTTTGTAGAATGTTATAAAAAAAGGGAGATTCCCCTATCCAATGGTTTTGGTGATTTGTAGAACTCCCAAGATCGGGGATGTAAATGAAAGTTTGGGATAGGTGATTTGGCAATGAAGTGTACAATGGGGGCACATGTGAAATGGGAGTCTCTAGGCAGATCATATGCTGCTATCATTGCCTCCACTGTCTTGATTTTAGAGCCCTGAATGAAATCATTAACGGTCTTTATACCATGTAATAAAAGGGTCCTGGTAGAGAGTATGGGTATCATAGCTTCTAGGAGGGGCAAGGGGAGGTCAGTGATAATGGTGACTGCCTGGCTCGCCAATTGACCGTGAAGGTGCTTCCAAGCTAGTAATGAAGCTTGTGAGGGAGGTGGATACATCCCAGGGCTTCCATAGGTCGCATATAAGAAGATTGTGCAGTCTAGGGGTAGGAGCTAGTGCTGATTCTTTCTCTGTCCAAAGGGGAACATCTTTGTCTCTGAACCAGTACTTAATTTGATCCAGGAGGACCGCCCAGTAATAATCGCGGATGTCTACTAGACTTGCCCCACCTACTGATCTATGTTTAACCAGGTTGAAATGCTGGAAACATGCTTTTTTGCCCTTCCAAATAAAGTTTTGGAGGAGACTCAACAGGGTTTTAAAGTACTGATTCGGTATGGGAATCGGTAGAGCTCTAAATATGTACGGAATTTGGGGAAGTATGTTCATTTTGAAGGCTGCCAATCTCCCTGCCCAGGACAATTCATGTTGTGAAATTTGTGTTAGCTGAATCTTTATTTTGTCAATGAGTGATTTAAGATTAGCTGCAACTAAAGAAGATACAGTTGACGTTAGAAAAATAAGGGGACTAGGGGAAAAGGGGGACAATGGGGACTTTATATGAAACACATCACTAGGGCAGGCTGAGTCATCAGATGTAAAAAAAAATGTAAATTTATTGATACCACATGAGAGACTACTTTATACGTTACTCTAGATATTTCCAGATAGCTGCTCCTGATGAGTGGACAAACTTCCACGAAACGCGTCGAGCAATACAACTGAACATTCATAACTTCTTGACATGTCACAACAAATATGTATCTGTTAGAATATCAGAATTTATGAATGGTTGAGTTCATGTGATAATTGAATTATATATATAAATATATATATATATATATATATATATATATATATATATATATATATATATATATATATATATATATATATATCTTCTATGTATGGAAAAGGTGAAGTTATATAGGTTTTTATAACTTCTATAAGTTTATGCTGGTATAGGCTTTGTATGCATTGCTTGGGAGAGATTCATCTCACATGTGGATACAATTTAGTGTAGACCATTTCACCTCCCCCATCGTAAGAAGATTAGATTACAGTCTTTCCAAAGACACAAAGTTTCATTATGTTAAGAATATAAGCTGTTTCTTTATATTATTATATTTCTTGATTAGGATATTAATAAGAACACTGCATTTTACATATATGTATACTGATATGTAGGATTTTATATGTTTAAAGGAAATGTATATATTGTAAGTTAAGTGATTCTTAAAAGATAGCTTTTCTCACTTCGTTCATAGCCCCTCCCTTAGGAATGTTGGAAGGAGTAATTCAAATTTCGCGGTCTTTTCTGTGGGACTATAAGTAAAATGAACCTTTTTTAAGCCAGCCTCTATGGAAAAAGGTGGGAGTTAATTGTAGGAGTACAGACAGGCTGTGGGGAGAGGGGCAGATGCATTGCAGGTCTCCATCAAGTCACACACACACACAGATCTCAAGACATACACACAGACATATCTGATTTAAACTTCATTTTAAGAATAATCTATTTTTGTATTCTACATTTTGACATTGATTTTGTAACATTTTGCTAATTGATCATTAAATCAATTTTGGAGGTTTTACACGAGAACTTAACAGATTTTTCTTGGAACTTTTCTCATCAATATGAATTATTGAAATATAGTTATTAATACAGAAATAACTCGAATATTACAGTGGCGAGCCATTTGCCAGATTCTTTTTGTCCGAATATCGAATTTTTTTTCAATAATTTCTCCTTCCGCTTGTCGAGAGGGAATATCAGCAAAAACAGTGATTATTCAGACAAGCTTTCAGGAGAAATCGAAAAAGCTCATTTTCGGCATCATTGAATTGAACTTGGAAGGAAAAGAAAGATCAGAATCGGTGAGACGTTTGTGCACGTACAAGAAAAATCTGTTTCTTGATGACGTAATTTCCCGCCAAGAGAGGGAACGCGTGTTACATGAAGGAAGCCGTCTTACATTGGTAAGTTATGGATTTAATTCATGAATTATCCAGTGAGAGTGATTTAGAATTTAAACATTTGTCAAAGTTTGTTAAAGATGATGAATTATGGTGTTACATGTTCAATGAATGCTTACAGGCTAATAAGAAAATACAAAAGTCAAAATTTGCATTTAAGAAATTCAGCAAACAGGTTAGGAATTTGATTAAGTTGATTAAAGTTTATGATACAATGATATCAGGAGTTTTTGAAAGCAATGTAGTTGGTACAAAAGAGGAAAAAAAGGACAATAGTTTATGTACTAATTGTCAGATTTTGACTGAAAGGATAGATGATTTGCAGAGTGCAATTCAAATAAAGGATATTCAGTTGTCTGAGTTACAGAATAATGTAACGTTTAAAGCAGAGTCAAGCAAGAGTTTAGAGATTAATGTTAATGAAGACTCTATGAATGTTACTGCAGATTCTATGCAGGAGCCTTTTGTTCAAAATATGCGATTTTTCAAGGTTGATGACCAGGAAAATGAAGTTTTGCTTAAAACAAAAATATTGAATAAAGCTGCTGAATGCAGACGCCGTTTAGATATATTACAAAATGGTGTTCAGAGTGCCACGTGTAAGGCCACACCCAGAGATGGTGAGATACACGTCACAGGCAGAACTAAAGTTTCAGAGCAGACAGGAAATACTTCCCTACATACTACACAAAGGAAAACTTTGAAAGTAGAAAATACAGAACATATTTCTGAGCAATATATTCTTTCTTCTTCAAACAATAGTTTGACTGATTTGCCTTATGCTTCAGAAGTCAAACAGATCAGTACATTGATTGTTAATGACAGTTCAATCAATTTGAAAAACAATGATGAAAATGAGAGGGATGGATTACTTCCATCACCATCAGGATTTAGGAAAAAAGGTTCTGAGTCATCTCCAACATTAAAATATGTGACTTCACTTTTATTAGATGAAAGTGGAAGGCCATGGGTACATGGTTTATTAAATGGCAAGGATACTAAATGGTTAATAGATTTAGGATCTAAACTCAGTTTAACTAAAAACAAATTACATGTGAATATTGATTCTCCAAAATGTAATTTAATTGGTTTCAATGGAAAAGGAAATACAGTTGCAGCTAAAGTTTCTGGTGTGAATTTCGAGATTCCGGGAGTTTTAAAAACTAAAATGGACATCTGGTGTTGCCAAAATACAGAGAATATTTTAGGCATGGATGTGATTAGTAAATTAGATTGGATTATTGATTTAAGTAATTCTACTATATGGAAAGATTCATCTAGGCCCAAATCTAGGTTAATAGATTCTTCCATGTGCAATAATGTTGGAAGTATTTGTACAGCAGTCGCTGACATTTCTTCAGATCTTAATTGGCCACACACAGGAACCAATCTCGAATTGGAACAATCGGTAAGAGCACATAAAAGTCTTTGGAGTCAGAACAAAATGGATACAGGTTTGTTTAAAGATATTGAGATAGAAATTGAGGGACGAGACCCTGAACCCCAAATTCAAAATAAGTTGCCACAAGAATCAATAGGTCCAGTTTCTGACATTGTACAATCATTTTTACAACAAGGAATATTAAAGAAGGCACAATCAGTGGTAAATAATTGTATTTGGCCTATCAAGAATGCTGATGATTCGTATTCTTTATCAGTTGATTTAAGATCACTGAATAAATGCATTACAAATAACAAACCTATTGTTCCTAATTTAAATTTAATGTCACAAATGGATGCCAAGGCCAAAGTATTTTCAGTACTGGAAATTTCCAATAGTCATTTTTCAGTACCAGTAACAAACAGTTGTCATTATAAACTTGCCTTCAGTTTCAATAAAGAAACTTATGCCTTCACTAGAATAATTCCAGAAATGGAAATCAGTGACGGAATAGTGCACGAGTGCTTGGAGAAAGTTTTATCAAAATTTTCTAGACCAAAATGTATTTTCCAACACGTGGACAAAATTTTGTTGTCTACCCAAAATACAGAGGAACATGTCACTCTGTTGACAGAGTTATTTACTCTGTTACAAACAGCAGGATTGAAATTGAACACAGAGTCAGTTCAGTTAATGAAAGATAAAGTTAACTTTCTTCATATGCAAATTAGTCATGGACAGAGAATGTTATCACAGGAAAAAGTTAGAAACATTTCTGCTATTCCAGTTCCAACATCTTACAAGGCATTATATCAATTTTTAAGTGAGTTAAATTCTTGCAAAGAGTTTTTACAGGAATACGATGATAAAGTTAAACCATTATTTGATTTCCTGAAACAAAAAGATGTTGTGTTTGATGAATGGTCTCAAACCCATACAGATGTTTTTGAAATGTTGAAAAAAGATTTGCAGAATGCTGTTTCATTGCATACAATCGAAATTGGAATGTCTATGCCTGTTTTATTGTCTACTAAGGTATCTGAGAATTCCATCTCAGTAATTTTATTTCAGGTAAAAGATGGTGAACCGAAAATAATAGGTTTTTTCTCCAGAGGTTTGACAAATATGGAAAAGACTTTTGACACAAATATGAAGCAATTGTTAAGTGTTTATTTTGCAGTCAAAGTAACAGAAAAGATTGTGAGATCTAGGATGATCATATTACGGACACCTGATCTGTCATTAAAAATTCTTTTTAAGAGAATTCATTCAGGAGAATTATATGACAAATATTGCCCATTTTTTAAAACTTTAAAATCTAAACCCATAGAGGTAGATGTGATAACAGAACATTCTCAGCTAAATTTATTCAGAAAGCCTATAAATTGGATTGTTAGAACAAGTGCTGAGAGATGCTTTGAGACAGGATTTGTCAATAATATTAAGAATTGTTCAACAGGTCTTTCTATGTGTTACCCAAAGAATGGTTATACTATTCAGCAAAAATTCTACAGAAAATGCTGAATTGAAAATGTTAGAAGTACAGTACAGCACGCATTACTCTGAAATATTATAGAGGAGAAGTGAATGAATATATAATTCGCTTTTGTCTTCTGGGGTAATTTAAAATCTTTATTTAGTTTATGAAAACAAGATTTTATATTATGACTGAAAAAAGAGAAATTGCGTCCTGTCGTTTAAATAAACAGAATAATAAATTAGAGTATAGGTAATTTTAAGAAAAATAGAGCAAAGTAAGGTAATTAGAAATGTTATTATTAAAATATGGTTTGTATGTCATAATAAAATATTAGAATTTTGGTATGTAAAATGAATAAGTAAATGAAGGTATATTTTGCATGTATTTAAATTCAAAATAATGATACTGCATTCTTTTTTAGGATCTGACTTGTAAGTCACCAAAAGAAAGAAATTTAATATTTCTAGACCTTCCAGATGGGAACAAAATCTTGAAGTTTAAGAATATCAGTTCTGGGAGAAGAATTGACAGAAGAGATTCATTCGTTATAATTATTGTTGTCATTTTAATGTTCAATAAAGTTTTTCCAACTTTACAGAGTGCAGGAAGAAGAAGAAGAAGAAAAATTCTCGAGAACCTCTGATAAGAGAGGACATTCTAAAAACAATGGACTTTTTAGTTTTTTTCACTACTGATGAAATCATTTATCCATCAGATATATTGCAGTTTTTATATATCATTTTTATGTGACAGGACATGTTTATTATATCAAGATGAGATATTTTTTTTTACACATCATTTTTACACTCATATATAGTGTATTTTCAGAGTTGAAAGGGTTAAACATCCCTACAATGGAGTCATTCTAGTTAGAGGGAACATCTGGTGTTAATTAAGACAGAGTACATTTTTCTTAAAGGTACATAAACAAGATAGGATTAACTTTACATTGTAATATGTATTTAGCTTTGAAAGCATCTCACTTATATGAACAAATTGAAGTTAAGAACATATTTTATGTCTTAATTTTGACAAGGTTATTAGAAAGGTTTTATGGATTATAGATTTATGTTAAATACAATTTGGAGGGAAAATATGAAACAAATTTCTGAAGTGATATCTATATTTCAAAGTATTGTACAACAATGTTACATTTATGAATCATGAAATTAAGGGGTTTGATTTATTTGGTAAAAGAAAAAGAAAATAATAATTGTGAAAATATTTTTTATGGTATATGAAGATGAAGGGTTATGAATTCACTTTTCCTTATATAGAATCACATTTGAAAATATATATTTGAGTCAATTATCTTAAGATCTTTGGGCATGAATGAATACGGATGTGATGCGTTTGAGGTATAAATGAATTTAGAGTTAGATTCAGATTTATTTAATGATTTAATTTAAAATGATCAGATTGGTTAAATCAATCATTTTGAGAGGGAAATGTTAGAATATCAGAATTTATGAATGGTTGAGTTCATGTGATAATTGAATTATATATATAAATATATATATATATATATATATATATATATATATATATATATATATATATATATATATATATATATATATATCTTCTATGTATGGAAAAGGTGAAGTTATATAGGTTTTTATAACTTCTATAAGTTTATGCTGGTATAGGCTTTGTATGCATTGCTTGGGAGAGATTCATCTCACATGTGGATACAATTTAGTGTAGACCATTTCACCTCCCCCATCGTAAGAAGATTAGATTACAGTCTTTCCAAAGACACAAAGTTTCATTATGTTAAGAATATAAGCTGTTTCTTTATATTATTATATTTCTTGATTAGGATATTAATAAGAACACTGCATTTTACATATATGTATACTGATATGTAGGATTTTATATGTTTAAAGGAAATGTATATATTGTAAGTTAAGTGATTCTTAAAAGATAGCTTTTCTCACTTCGTTCATAGCCCCTCCCTTAGGAATGTTGGAAGGAGTAATTCAAATTTCGCGGTCTTTTCTGTGGGACTATAAGTAAAATGAACCTTTTTTAAGCCAGCCTCTATGGAAAAAGGTGGGAGTTAATTGTAGGAGTACAGACAGGCTGTGGGGAGAGGGGCAGATGCATTGCAGGTCTCCATCAAGTCACACACACACACAGATCTCAAGACATACACACAGACATATCTGATTTAAACTTCATTTTAAGAATAATCTATTTTTGTATTCTACATTTTGACATTGATTTTGTAACATTTTGCTAATTGATCATTAAATCAATTTTGGAGGTTTTACACGAGAACTTAACAGATTTTTCTTGGAACTTTTCTCATCAATATGAATTATTGAAATATAGTTATTAATACAGAAATAACTCGAATATTACAGTATCTATCATGGGCATTTCAGTGTTTTAGCCATCAGTTGGATTTTAATACAATATGGATTACGTATACACATGTGGGGTGTAATTTTGATGATGCTGCAATCTATCTATGTTACAATGTATGACATGTTACTATGCTACTATTATATGTTCTACTGCCATGTTTTACATACTTTGTACCTTATCTATTGACTATATGCGAGTATCATCTATTGCACCTTGTCTCTCATGTGGTATCAATAAATTTACATTTTTTTTACATCTGATGACTCAGCCTGCCCTAGTGATGTGTTTCATATAAAGTCCCCATTGTCCCCCTTTTCCCCTAGTCCCCTTATTTTTCTCAGATATAATTGGATGGAGACCTGTGTACCGGATGGTCATGGTCTCATATAAAGTCCTAACCTATGCCTCTTGTTTCAATATGAATATGGGATGGAAACACACACTAAATACTTTATATACCATTGCTGTGGTCTTGTGTCATATGCCTAGTTACTATATCTACTTGCTATCACTGGAATATCTTTGTTATATCCTAGTCATGTTATCTATCCAGGTTGATACTGGGGGGGTGGATCCTTTCCATCCCCGGGAGCTGCGACGCGCACCGTTGCTATCCCCCTATCCCCCTGATCCACCAGTCACGGGATTGGGGGCGTGTGTCCGCTGTGCGTCGACGCCACGCCCCGCACGTCGGCACGTTTGGCGTCAAATGACGTCACGTGCCGTCGTGACGCTGTTCCCATCTGGCGTGCATATTGATGGAGGCCGGAGGTTGCCTATATAGGCGTTGTCACCTTAGTGGGCTGCCTCCTCTCCTCCCTCCTAGCACGTCTTAGCGTGACGTTGGGGGTTCACCTCGTTGGCTGGCGGGCTGAGACTCTGTCATCTTAGGTAACCGTAGATCTCCTTGCACCATGCTTTCTTTATCCTCCTTTATACACCCGTCCTCACTCAACCTGCCTTGCACTATCCCTTCACCTTGTTCGCTTGGTGTTGTGGTGGGCTCTTTTTTGTTCTTTCACTCCACCGGTCTCCCGGACACTATCTGTCTGTTTTTCCTATGTTCACTCCACTGTCACTTCACCTTGTCCCACACTTGATCTTCCACCTAGTGGCCATCCAACATTACTTGTTTTTTACCTATACGTATTTTATTTTATTTATCTACAGTTACCTTGGGTCAATGCTCTATCTTACACCACCATGTTGGAAACTTAGGTGAACTTTTTCACTACCCATTGCTCTACGGCGCCCTGAGCTGCCTCGCCCTGCCGCCTCGTGGTTGCCTCCTCAGCTCCCGTGGGGTTGATGTGTCCACCCCTGGTTATCTCCTACCATCATGAACTTCCCTATATATGCCCTACTACTATTATACCATATATCTACAGGTAAGAGTGTTAGGACTAGCGGTTTTGCTTCCCCTCTTCCTGTTGTAATTAAATATTATTAATTACTACTTTATACGTTACTCTAGATATTTCCAGATAGCTGCTCCTGATGAGTGGACAAACTTCCACGAAACGCGTCGAGCAATACAACTGAACATTCATAACTTCTTGACATGTCACAACAAATATGTATCTATCATGGGCATTTCAGTGTTTTAGCCATCAGTTGGATTTTAATACAATATGGATTACGTATACACATGTGGGGTGTAATTTTGATGATGCTGCAATCTATCTATGTTACAATGTATGACATGTTACTATGCTACTATTATATGTTCTACTGCCATGTTTTACATACTTTGTACCTTATCTATTGACTATATGCGAGTATCATCTATTGCACCTTGTCTCTCATGTGGTATCAATAAATTTAAATTTTTTTTACATCTGATGACTCAGCCTGCCCTAGTGATGTGTTTCATATAAAGTCCCCATTGTCCCCCTTTTCCCCTAGTCCCCTTATTTTTCTCAGATATAATTGGATATAATTGGATGGAGACCTGTGTACCGGATGGTCATGGTCTCATATAAGTCCTAACCTATGCCTCTTGTTTCACAGTTGACGTTAGGGTGATACCCAGGTATGGGATCCCTTTGGAGCTCCATTTATAGGAAATTTCCTTTGTAGAGTCTGTTTCATTGTTGTGTTTAATCCAAGATCCCAAAGTAGGGATTTTGAGAAGTTAACTCTGTAGTATGATATGGTGCTGAAATGCAATACAATTTGGTGTGCGTGTGGAAGAGAGAGTTTCGGATTTTGCATTATTAATATAATGTCATCTGCGAATAAATTAATTATATGTTGAAATGACTGAAATTGGAATCCCGCAATTAAGGGGTGTGATCTGATGGCTTCTGCTAGGAGTTCAATCATCAGATTGAAAATACTTGGAGAAAGAGGGCAACCCTGTTGAGTCTCATTTGAAATAATAAATGGTTTGGATAACAGCCCTGATGTATAGACATACGCAGATGGTTGCAAGTATAAGGCTAAGATTGCAGAAAGTATAGTGCCTTGGAACCCAAATTTACACAATACAGATGACATGTATTGCCAATGTACTCTGTCCAACGCCTTCTCTGCGTCAATGAACAACAGCAGAGAAGGCGTTTGAGTCTGTTTTGCATGGTGGATAATGTTCAAAATTTGCATGTTGTGTCCGAAGTCTGTCTTCCCCTTATGAATCCCATCTGGTCGCTTTTTACTAAGAATGGGATAATATCCCTGAAGTGTCTGGCAATACATTTTGCATAGTTTTTAATATCTGTGTTTAGAAGTGAGATTGGCCTAAAATCAGCCGGTGTGGTGGGGTCTTTCCCAGGTTTGGGCAATGTGACCACGTAAGCAGTCAGCATTTTTTTGGGGAAAGAGGAAGTGTGAGCTGCTTTCGTGCAGATCTCTTGTAAGTAAGGAGACAAGATATTGCTAAAAATCTTGAAATATTCATTGGAGTAGCCACCTGGGCCAGGAGATTTCCCATTAGGCAGGGAGTTGATAGTTTGTTCAATATCTTTAGTGGTGAAAGGGGCATTCAGCTTGAGGAGTTGAGCCTCTGAGAGAGCAGGGAGGTTCAGTTTCTGTAAGAAACTTTGAATGTCCTTGACCAAGGATTAGGGTGTTTGGGGGTCGTCCCTTAGATTGTATAAAGCCTCGTAGTAATCAGCAAATTGGTTTGCTATGTCTTGGGGATTAAATATTTTGTGGTGAAGAGTGGGATGAATTAAATGGGCAAATATGGATTTAGATATTTTTATTCTGTTAGCTAGTTATTTGCCTGCCTGATTTGCTTTGGCACAATGTTGAGTTTTTAACCTGCGGAAGATTTTATCATATTGTTGTGTTAGCAAATTTCTTCAAACCTCTCTTAATTTACTAAGAGATTGTAAGGTGTATGGTGTGCTGTCTTGTTTATTCTGGGATTCCAATTTGTGAATCTCAGATAATAGGGTGTTGAGTTTTGAATTGTAGGATTTTTTGCCCTGGGGCCTTGCTGAATCAGGATGCCTCTCATGTAGGCTTTATGGGCGTTCCACAATATATAAGTATCCTCAACAGAGGATGCGTTAGTGTGGAAGAACTCCCTAAGGTGTCTGATGACTTCCTCAGAGCTTTTAGATTCTTGTAAGGTTTGAATGTTGCAGCGCCAAATGGGAATAGTGGGGGAGACATGCTTCTCCTCAATATGTATGGAGATTGCAGCATGGTCAGACCATGTATTGTCATGTATTCTGGAGGATGATATTTTCTGCAATAGCCATTTGTCTGATACAAACACATCTAATAGGGTATAGGTGCAGTATCTGGAGGAGAAGTAGGTGTAATCTCATTTGCCTGCTGGCACCTCCAGACATCTTACACTGCTTCTGAATGAAACAGTTGGTGAAGTGAAGTTCCCCAACCTTTAATCTGAGAGCTAATATCTAGATGAGGGTCTGTTGTTAGGTTAAAGTCACCACATCCTGTCAATCTGCGGTCATGTGACCCGGAGAGGAAGAGGAGAGATGAGTCGAGGAGACCCCGAACCCGAGGTGGAGAGTCGTGAAGACGAGGAGCAGAATGTTAAGCTGTTGGAGATTCTGGAGCTGCTGGTGGCGGCCGGATACCTCCGGGCCAGAATTAATGGGCTCTCCCCCTTCGACAAGGTGGTGGGCGGGATGACCTGGTGTATCACCACCTGCAACTTCGACATCGATGTGGACCTGCTCTTCCAGGAGAACTCCACCATTGGCCAGAAGATAGCTCTGACTGAGAAGATCGTATCCGCCCTTCCAAAGATGAAATGTCCTCAGAGGCTGGAGCCTCACCAGATCCAAGGCCTGGACTTCATCCACATCTTACCTGTCATCCAGTGGCTGGTGAAACGCGCCATAGAGACCAGGCAGGAGATGGGGGACTACATCCGATCCTACTCCGTATCCCAGTTCCAGAAGGATCATCGACTCCCAGAGGATGAAGAGTTTGCCAGCCGGCGGGAGAAGGCGGTGAGGACTCTGACCGAGACTTGTGATATCTACAAACCGCGCAGGAAATACAAGAGACAAGAGGGCGCCGCTGAGCTGACAGAGGAGGAGTCCCGCGTACACTCCACCCTCCTGGAATACAGCAGGCGGTACGGGCTCAGTAAACCGGGGAGGACAGATAAGCCAGAGGAGCACAAAGTGTCTGTCCCATCAGGACTGGCTGGTAAAGGGGAGTCCAGGGAGGAGGAAGAGCTGCAAGCTCAGGAAGAGCTGCGTATTAAGGCTCTGATGACGGGAATGGCGGCCATGGACTTGGATCAGGGACGGCTGACGGCGAGCACGGTGGGGCAGATTGTGGGATTGCAGTCGGATGAGATAAAACAGATGGTGACGGAATACGCAGAGAAGCAATCAGAGCTCAGCGCTGAGGAGAGACCGGAGAGTCTGGGAGCTGCTCAGCAACACCGTAGGAAGGTGGCCACTCTGAACAAGCAGATCACCCAGAGGAGCAAAACTCGGGAGGAGCTGAGGGAGAAATCCTCCCAAATCCGCGCTGAGTGCGATGAAGCTAAGAAAAAGCTGGCGGAGATCACAGAACTCTCCAAGAAACTGAATGAAGAACTTTCCAGTCTGGAGAGCGTGGAGTCCAATGCCGACCCGGGTGTCCTGCAGAAGTTGCGTTCTCTGGTGGCCATGAATGAGAGTCTGAAGTCTCAGGAGCAGCAGTTCCGGGCTCATTGCCGGGAGGAGATGTCCCGTCTACAGCAAAACATCGATCGTCTGAAGGCTGAATCCGCAGAGGGCAGCGAGGAGAAGGAAAGGGGTGTGGTGTTTGAACAGCAGCTGAAGGCGGAGCGAGAAAAACTGCAGAAGATCCGCCTCCTCCTGGCTCGCAGGAATCGGGAAATCGCCATCTTGCAGCGTAAAATAGACGAGGTTCCAAGCCGGGCGGAGCTGACCCAATATCAGAAGAGATTCATAGAGCTCTATGCACAAGTCTCAGCCACACACAAGGAGACAAAGCAATTCTTTACGCTTTACAATACGCTGGATGATTAGAAGGTTTATCTGGAGAAGGAGGTGAATTTGCTGAATTCTATTCATGACAATTTCCAGCAGGCGATGGCGTCTTCAGGAACTCGGGAACAATTCCTCCGGCAGATGGAGCAGATTGTGGACGGTATCCGGCAGAACAGGAATAAGATGGAGAAGAAGAAGCAGGAGAATAAGATGAGACACGATCAGCTGAATGACGAATATCTGGAGTTGTTGGAGAAGCAGAGATTGTATTTCAAGACCGTCAAAGAATTTAAAGAGGAATGTCGGAAGAATGAGATGTTTCTGAGTAAACTGAAGGAGCGATCTGCCTGAGGAATGACCCGTCACCACTGGGGGGCCCCACCCCCAGATCCACATCGATTGTATGCTGGACATGGAACAAATGATTCATACTGTGCTCCACAATTGCACCCGCCATCTCTGCACTGATATTACACCGGCCGCAAGAAACACAGGAAGAGCCTCCTAATACCGTCCTCTCTGCACAGTGTCTGCTGTCTGTGTGCCACCGATCGCTCAACCCTGACTGAGTTCAGATCCACCGATCGCTCCCCCTCCCCCTCCCCCTGACTGACCTCAAATCCACCGATCGCTCCCCCTCCCCCTGACTGACCTCAGATCCACCGATCGCTTCCCTCCCCCAACTGAGCTTAGATCCACCGATCGCTCCCCTCCCCCTCCCACCCTGAATGAGCTCAGATCCACCGATCACCCCCCCCCCTGACTGACCTCAGATCCACCGATCGCTCCCCCTCCCCCCCACTGAGCTCAGATCCACCAATCACTCCCCTCCCCCTCCCACCCTGAATGAGCTCAGATCCACCGATCGCTCCCCTCCCCCTCCCACCCTGAATGAGCTCAGATCCACCGATCGCTCCCCCTGACTAACCTCAGATCCACCGATCGCTCCTCCTCCCCGACTGACCTCAGATCCACCAACCGCTGCCCTCCCCCTCCCACCCTGAATGAGCTCAGATCCACCGATTGCTCCCCCTCCCCCTGACTGAGCTCAGATCCACCGATCGCTCCCCCTCCCCCTGACTGACCTCAGATCCACCGATCGCTCCCCTCCCCGTGACTAACCTCAGATCCACCGACCGCTCCCCTCCTCCTCCCACCCTGACTAAGCTCAGGTCCACCGATTGCTCCCCTCCCCCCGACTGATCTCAGATTCACTGATCGCTCCCCCTCCCCCCGACTGATCTCAGATCCACTGATCGCTCCCCCTCCCTCCCGACTGATCTCAGATCCACCGATCGCTCCCCCTCCCCCCCGACTGATCTCAAATCTACCGATCGCTCCACCCTGTCAGAAAAAACATTTCCTGTCTCCTCTGTACAGAGAAGATTAGATTGGATTCTGTGGCCCCCGGGAGCCGTTCCCACCGATGAGTGCAGATCAGAGGAGATGTGAAGGGCCCCTGGAATGTGCGGTATAGGAATGAATGAGATCTGTTTTGTATTTTCATTCAGTAAATTTCTAGTACCACTTCGTAACAAAAAAAAAAAAAAAAGGAAAAAAAAAAAAGTCACCACATATCAAAAGGTGTCCATATATGACCGATGCTATGCACTTGAACAGGGCACAGAAGAACCGAATTTGGTGTGAGTTTGGTGCATACACAGCCACCAGCGTATATGGTTGTGAGTTGATCTCACGTGTAACGTTGACGTATCGGACCTTTGGGTCCAAAAAGGAATCCCTGAGATGGAAGGCAAGAGAGTTGCAGATGGCCAGGAGGATTCCTCTTTTCTTTTCCTGAGCACATGCCAGGTAGCTGTATGGATAGTCTCTGTGTGAGCACTTGGGAGAGTTGGAAGCCTGGAAGTGAGTTTCTTGAATGCATAGTATTTCTGCTCTATGTTTGCAGGCTTCCTTCCATATGCAAAATCATTTAGCAGGGTGGTTCAGGCCCCTGAAGTTGAGTGAGAGGCAAGTGAAGGTCATGGTGAGTGTATTTTAGGAACAATGGGAGATGTGGTCGTTCTACTCACTTTTGTGGCTTGGCAATGCTGATCCAGGAGGGGACCAGCCACTTTAGCAGTGGTCAACTGTCTTGTCTTCTCACGGGGAGCTTTTTTGACAATCCCTTGGAGTTGTGGAGGACCGGAGAGTGTTCCATGGAATCGAGGATCTCAGAAGCTGGTGAAAAATCTTTCCCAATGTGCCATGTACCAAATAGGAAGAACAGGAGATAGAATGAAACACAAGTTAAGTTACTGAGCATAAAAAAAAATAAAAAGGGGATCCATTAGTAGATCTGGGTGCAGTACATGCAACAAGTGTAGGTGAGGGGGAAAAAAGGAAGGTATGCGACACATTCCTCTAACCAGGGGATTTTGAGTATTTTTAGATAGTGTGCTGTGAGCTTAAGAGCTTCCACCTGTGTGTTTTTTGGAGGATCTCTTGCATGATACTACTTGCCACTCTGGTTCAGCAACAAGTGGTGGTCTGGCTGAGGCTAATGAAGATGGAGTTGCAGGAAGTATTCCCCCTCGGTGCAGGGCGATTAGGCCTTCTTCCAATGTTGTCACTGTGACCCCATTGTGGGTAATGGAGAGTGTGGCCGAGTACTTCCATTTGTGCATAATTTGGTGGTTGCAGAGGGCTTTTGTTATTGTTGCCAGATTGTGACGTCGTTGGAGGTTGTGTCTGGATAGGTCAGGCAGTAGCTGTATAGCTGTATATTGATCCGGTATATGCTCAGCCTTTCTAAAGGATGCTGTTAGCAATTCTTTGACATGATAGAAGTGTACCCTCAATAAGACATCTCTGGGCACTTACACAGCCAGAAAAGATGGTTTTGGTACTTTGTGAACCCTATCAACTGTAAGGTCATGCGCCGACAGTGAGGGTGCCAGGGAGGAAAATAGGCCTTGGACATATTGCTATAAATGTTGGGCAGGTACAGATATAGGGATGCCTCTTATTTTTGTTATTGTGTTTCTCCTAGATCTGTCTTCTAGGTCTGTGATTTTATCGCTTAGCCAGGTAATTACCTCTTTATGCGCATTGTGAGACTCAACCAGTGTATTCAACAATGCAGAATAGTCCCCTATGGTGCGTTCCCCATTGTCGACTCTGTTCCCCAACACATGAACCCCCTCCTGGCATGTTTTAACACTGGAGACAAGGTCAGCATGGAGAGATGCCCTGAGTGACAACATCATTTCTTTTAATGTGGTATCCAATATGGGCTGTCCTATGGTTGGGAAGGCAGCAATCAGATCCACTGCTCCTGAGGGGACGCCAGCTTTGGATGCCTGGAATATGCTTACCTCCATGTCTGGGTCTGCCTTATCCCTATATGGGCAGCGCCTGCGGGGCTTGGTTTCCACCTGGGCTCTGGGTGGTAGGGCTGGAGGTGCTGGAGGATGTGCCACTATAACCCCCAGTTGGTGTGTTGCCTTCTTTAGGCTGCCCATGGCCTGATGCTGAAATCTCAACAGTTACTTGCTGCTGAGTGGATCGGGCGCCGCCGCCATTTTGTTGAAGCCCTCTGGATAATGAGGGGAAGAAGCCAGGCAGCTTGCTCAGCTGCTGTGGTTCTTTTCAGTGCCATGTCATCCCACTGTTACTCCCGAAGATATAGGTTTTGCCCGGGGCTGTCAGGATGGAGGAGAAGCTCCATTGGATATAGTTTCCCCTGGCGGCTGAGCGGAGCTCTCAAGTGAGGTGTCCATCTCGGAGCTTGGTCACCATGTCCTCCCTCTGGCTTCTTTTTTGAGCACAGTTCAGTAATTCCCAGCCTATTTAGCATACAAGGAGGTACTTGCTGTTATCTTTAGCATGCTCCTTTATTATCATGATCCTCCCAGCATTTCTATAAAATTGTTGACTTTCTAAAATACAGCTAACTGGATTGCAGTGGCATATTGGGTTGGCAGAGAAGAAAGATCTTATGAAGCCCACTGCCAAGCTACTGCATTAGTTAAGTAAACCTTAATTTGGTGCAGGTTTTCATTACAGCCCAACTTGGGTATCCCCCACTGCTGTTTCTTTATTTTTAATATACATACCTTTTTCTGTTTTCTTCTCTTACTGTGGTGGTGCTGGGTAGTCCTCTACATTGTGGAGAACATTATTCAAGTAGTGATGTAAGTGTTATTCCTTGTGGAATTCCCCTATGTGCCCAAGCCAGTTTAATGATGCACTCTCAGGTCTATGTCTGTGATGCTGTGGGCTCACTGGAAATAAGTTAAATGATGCTAAAGATGGCCTCAATAAGTTAAATGATGCTGAAGAAGTCCATAGCCAAGAGCTATGCTCTTGTAAGGCAAAGCAACAGGTTCACTTTAAACTTTAATAAATTAGGCCCAGCTTTACTTCATGGTGCCTCTCTTATTCTTAAATTACAACACATACAGCACAATAAAATCATTTGAGCACAAATAATAGTATAAATATCACAAAATAATTTTACAAAGACCACTATCAACACACAGTTAACCTTGGGTATCCATACACATTAAATGTATGCACACATTTTTTCTGATTTAAACAAGGTAATAAATGGCAAGATATTGTGTATCTTTTTTCCATTCTTGCAATTAACTGGTTACAAGGAATTTTCACTCGCCTGTGCTTAATTTTCACATAAAACACAGGAAAAGTTCAATATTGTTTGTGCTGACAAGGCTATTAACAAGCCTCAGAATGCATATCTTCTGTGAACTGAGCTGAGCAAACTTATTAAAATCTGCTCTGCTGACAATTCTTTTACTTTGCCCAAGAATGATTCATGGCTTAAAAATTATCAACAATTTAATTTTTTTTCCAAAATGAGCTTTTATAGGGTTAAACTTTCTTCATAAAAAAAAGTACAGCTACAGTTCTCATATGTCACCCTTTTTATGAATAGAATACATCTAAATAAAGGTATCTAGTTAACTAGGACACAAAAATTAAACTGTTACTAAACCCACAAAAGTAAAATTAGTCTGTACAGTTTTCTTGTTAGAAAAAAAAAAAATTAGTCTGTACAGTACAGTGGCCCCGAACCTGCTTTTCTGGGGTCCCCTGGCGGCTCTCGCGGCTCCTCCCCGCATCAGATAACCCCCTGGGAGAAGCACTCTCCCGGGGGATTACCTTGCGGGCGCGCTCCCGAGGCCAGCATTCAGCATTTATAGAGGCTGAATGCAGGACTTGGCCCCGTCCCTGGCGCCCACGTCATTGGATTTTATTGACAGCAGCGGGAGCAAATGGCTGTGCTGTTATCAATCTATCCAATCAAGAGGCGAGAGCCAGTGGAAAGAGAGACAGCGTGTCCCCGCCGACTGAATGAAGGGGTTTAGGTAAGTAAAATGGGGGGTTAGGGGGCCGGCGACTGCCAGCTATTTTTTCACCTTAATGCATAGGATGCATTAAGGTGAAAAAACACAAACCTTTACAACCCCTTTAATACTGCGCAATGTGTAAAAAGGCTGTTTGATCCTGTATGCACAGATCCTCCCCTTCTTGCATTGCCCCAAAACATGTCCGGAATAAGACAGTTACAGGTATCAGGCTGCACATGCTCAGTTTGGTGTGTATTGCTAGAGAGGTTTTTTTTATTTCTTGGGAGAGTACATGTGATCAGCCCAGGGCCAATCAGCACTGCCCAGACAGAGCATCAGGGGCCCTGCATCTTGATAGGACAGCCAGTGCAGAATGAAAACTCCTATAAGCTTTAACCAGACACTGATAGAAGTCATAAGACTGCTATATACTGCTGATGAGAAAGGGATTTAGCAGTTTATATTTAATAAAATGATTGCATTTCCATGCTCTGTGTACTGTGGGAAACCAGATATAGTGAATGCAGGGTCCTGGGTTTAGTAACACTTTAAGTGTACTGTTTGATGTTATATCACTTGTATGTATCTAGATTTTTTTAATGATTTTTATTTGCTGATATGTTGCAATTACTGTTTATACACCTTGCTTTATACAGTATACCTATGCATTACATGTTGCAGCGTTAGTCTATTGCATTGCAATCCATTTTCAATGGCTGCACAATTGTGTGTTGTGGTGTGCTGCATAGTAAGAAAAAAATGGTTTGTCAGTTCTTGTGTGTTGGCAGTACACAATGTATCAAAATGGAATAGTTTGAAGAGGGCTTTATAGGTTTTTTATGTGTTTCATCTTGTAGCTGGAAGTGCAGTGGAACTGGCTATCTAGTTAGCAAGAAGGTTTTGCAGAACATGTCATATTCACAGATATGCCCCATGAAAAACTATTTACACTTTTTTTAATGTTTGCAGCAGCAAAAAGCACACCGTAGGGTGACCATACACATTACAATATCTTTGCAATATTTAAATTTAGCAAGAATTATGTACAGAAAAGGCAACATCTAAACAATATTTTTAATTTGAATCCAAAAAAAGCTTACACACTAAATAACTGTTGGTAAATCAAAGGCTTATCACACACATTACAATCTGATTAGACAATCTCCTTTAGATACACCAATAACTATGCAGTGCAGGTAACTTCCTAACTGAATACAAATTGATTGTTTAACCTAGGTAGTTGCTCAAATTACACGTTCTGGTAAATCTAAATTGTACAAAGATTATATTGTCAGAGTAACCCTTATTCCTTATACTGTTTTTGCACATGTAAAACATGGTAAAATGCACAATACAGTCCTAGTCCTTTAGACTTAAAACCACCAATTATTATTATATAGTATAATTTTCTGAAAAGAGGGACCCTGGGGAGAATCAAATGGTAGTAATTTTGGGGTGTGGTGGTGGGGGGGTGGTTTGCTCTGGTGCCAGTGGAAGTGATTGGGTGGCTTTACAGCATCTCAGATTACTTCCACCAAAAATCCAACTGTTGATTGAAAAAGTACACATACAAACACACTCCAGAATGCTGTAGCAGATAGGAGTGTGTGTAAATGCTGCTGATGCCACTGATCTGAGCCGTGTATCAGTGGCAGCTGTGGCAGTAGGACCCTGTGCTACCTAGAAGATTGCTGGTTTACGCCAGATTTTGGAGAGAAAGGCACGCTGATTGCACAGCTGTGTGCTGGGCTATTTAATTGTGACCTGGCTATGGCTCAGGGTTCCACCCAACAGACAGGAAGTCTGTGCATGGGAGTCAGGTGGACTCCCATTCCTCTGAGAGGATTCAGAGGCTGCAGGAGGCAGCCAGGGTATGCATGGCTGCAGGAGGCAGATGTACTTGGTGACAGAGCAGCAAGTAGTAAGCAGCAGGAGTAAGCTAGGAGAGAGCTTCACTCTAGGAAACTCTTTTGGGTCTGAGGAGCAGACCTAAGGCCTAGGCTAAAGGCCGGAATCAGCCATATGGCAAGAATGTACGCCAGGAGGCTAAAGTATTGAGTGTGCAAGATACAGTAATGGTGGAACCCCCTGCGAGGGCTACTGATGTCTTTATGAACTTTTCTGTGCTTTTAAATAAAAGTGGGCTACCGGGCCCTTAAAAATACAGTTTTGTACTGGAGTACTCACTGACAACGCACCTACCGTTTGAGTCTGATACCCCCAATCTTACATATGGTGGAGATATTGCTTCCGGCAGATTTGGAAGAGTTCCAGATCCTCGCATACCAAAAACAGTGAGTAGCAAGAAACTGTGTTGTGCAGCAATGCTGTGAGGAGCAGCTCATGTGAACTAGTGGAGTCTGCATGTGAAAGTGTGCTGTTTGCAAGTCTTAAAGAGACGGTACGCAAAATTTTCCTGTGTTAAAAGGAACTGTGTTAAAAAGCGCTGTGTGCCTGACTGCAGAGATGGGGCGGTCAAAGCGAAAAAAGGAAGCAATGTTTGCTGAGATGAGAGACAGAACCTTGTGGCTGGAGGGGTTGTTACCGACAGAACAAGCCCCAGACTGGTGCAAGATGCATTTGGCCACACTGGAGCAAAGGAAAAAGGAAAGCAAGCCGTCCTTTAGTGCAAAGAGTGAGCAGATGGGTGCGGTTGTCCATGGCAACAAAGCAGAAATCCATACAGCTGACTTCATACGGCCAATGTTGCCTTCTGAACATGTTATAGACTTTTTGGATGATTTTGCGATGATTGCTTCCTACAGAGGATGGCCTAAAAGTCGCTGGGTTGAGTTGGTGCAACCTTTTTTGATGGAGGAGTACCAAGAGGTGTACCGCGGGATGTATCATAACCGAGATGACTACGACAATTTCCTAGGAGCAATCCAATCTAGAGAGCGCTGGAAAAGATCAACAGGGAGAAAGTGGTCTCCCATGGCAACCGGAGAAAGTCTGTTTGCAGAAAGGAGGAGCTACAGCAGAGATGTGGCTCAAATTCTAAATGAAGAGGTTTGTGCAAAAGTGTCTGTTGTCACCCCTGGCAACCGTGAAGGAAATTTTGTTCAGCCTGCAGGGGGTGATGGAGAGCACAAGAAATCAATGGTTTCAAGTTATGGCTGCTTGTGTGAAGTGGTCAGCCCAGAGAAGAGGGCACAGTATCCAGCATCCTGCAAGTGGTATGACCATGTGTGTAAGTCTGTTGTTACCCCTGGCAACAGAAAACCTGTTTGGCCTGCAGGGGATGTTGGAAAATCCAAGAAGGATGCAATGTTGCCCCGTGTCCATGTGGGGGCATTAGCTTGTGAGAGCACAGCAAAGAAGGGACAACGCCCTCAATTGAAGCTTTCAACACCTTCCAAATGTAATGGTAAGACTGTTGCAGTTACAAATGTGAGAGAGACTGTTTATGGGACTATTCCCTGTGAAGTGGGAATAAGTCCAGTGAGAAAAATTGCTTTCAGAGACTTGCAAGTGAATTCCCTATGTAGTAACAAAGCCCAGTTTGAAGCTGAACCTGCAGCAAGCTTGAGGACTGGTAAGGACTTGTCTTCAGGCAGTGTATTGTTTAGCAGGAAGACAAGTGGTAAAAATGAAGATATGTTGCTTGCTAATGCGATTAAAAATGTAATATTGCATCCAGAAATGTCAGGGGTGACCACTGAGAAATGTGTGCCGTTGCCCCTAGCAACCATGGCAGGTGTAGCAGAGGTGTCCCTGGAGACCGCCCAAGAGCTCATGGTGTCTGAGCTCAGAGTTTCCCAGGACAACTGTGTCGCCGCACCGACTGACAAGTGTGTTTCACATGAGGTGAAAAGCAATGTACTAAATATCCTACAATCTCAAACTGCTAATGTGCTAACGCAGCCTATACAAGGCAGAAAGGTGGATAATGATGATGTTGAGAAGTGTATTACTGACAATGTTGATGGTTTGGTGCCTCCCATGGTAACCACAGGCAGTGTCGCAGATTTGTCCTTGGAAATCTCAGGAGGACTCCCTGTGTTGGAGTCGGTGGGGGTCCAGAACAACTCTGATACTGCTCAGGTGGAAAACAATGGGAAAACAGCTCAACTGATGGAGTATGTATTATCACAATCTGATGTGGTTGACAGTGACTGGTGCAGGATCCCTGCTGCTAAACCACTCTGTCCACCTGTGTCTCCATGGGCAGAGGGAGCAGTACTACGGAGTGCTGGTGATTGGAGCACAGACAGGATAGACTGGGATATTCTCGCCATAAAGGTGTTAGTGTGGTGGAAAGAAATTTCTGAAGGTATTAGTAAGCTGGACACTATTGCTGCTGTGACAAATGGAGAGGCTGCAAAGCCAGTAGATACTGGTGCATTGGCTGTTGCAGAACTTAACCCCCTCCAGGCGGAAGGATCGGAAAAGGGCGCAGATATAGCAGAAGTTTTGTCCACAGCAAAAGAGATGAGTAATGTTGAATGTCAGGATGGTGGGATAATGGATAAAGACTTGGAAGGGCTCAGTGTTGCTGAAAATGAGACGATGAGTGTGACACATGCGTTTTGCAGTGATCATGGGAAGCAGAAGGGGTTGTCAGTTGCCTCTGAGGTGGAGGTCTCTTTGAGTGTCTCAGCCTCTCAAGCCTTAGCAAATGAGCCCCTCCACGTCGTTAGTAAGGTAAAAGTACCTAGAGTTCTGTGTATAGATGTGGGATGTCTAGAAATAACTGAGATGTTGTTGGATTTGGTGAAAATCTTTCCGCTGTACATCTGCATGTATCCACCGCAGATGGGCGACCTGGTACTGCATAGTACCAATCAGTGGAGACACGTGGTACAGGCGATGTTAAGCAACGTTGATAAAAATTGGTTACTGCAATGTTGTTTAATTTTGTGGAAAGTGGTGTCACAGTTCTCTGCGAGAGTACTTCCAGCGGCAGTTGTGGGTGGAAGGTGCTCAGGGGAACTGCTAGAGGAATCAGAAATAATAGACCTAGTGGAAGTCTCTCCGTATGCTGGTGTGATGGGGTGCATTCCTGCTGGTGCGATCCAAGGTGCGGCTGAGCAGTGGTTGGTACATGGCGCGTGTACTGTCTCACCCGCTAGACCTCATGTAAAGGAAGGGCCCGGAAAAGACGCGGCAGTAGTGGGAATTCAATCCATCACTTGCAGAGAGGTGCAGTTTGAGGTACCCGGAGACACTTTGACAGGAAATGACAGAGTTGGTAACTGTAATGAAAAAGGGTATGAGAAGCACTGTAGAGCACTGTCAGACAGCTCAGAGGTAGTGGTTGAGGTACCAATGGACGCAGAAATGGTTAAAGAGATTGGTGTGGAAAAATGTGGCGAAAAATGTGCATTGGTAGGACAGTCGTTATTGGAGTGTTGGACAACAGGGAGTGATGTGAGACTGTGGGAATGTCCCATAGGGAGTAACTGCTTGCCTGTAGATGGTCCCTCCCTAGACACTGTTCTAGCAAACAAGGTGACAAGAGGTCTTGATGATAATAATATTGAGTTGAATAACCCCTTGTGGAACATTGCTATTGAGGTTAAACATAAGTATGTGGTGGTGTTCTCAGATTTGGTTGCCAAGGGTAACCACACAGGGGTTGGTGAACCTGATAAACGGATGTTGTTGGTTAGTGTTGCATCAGGTAGTGAGAGCGGTCAGTCCCTGACAGATTTCATGGAAGTGGGTCCCCAACAGTCCCAGGAGAGTAGGTCTGTGGGAGGAAAAAGGAGGATCCCGTGGACAGAAGGTGGAGGGGATAGAGAGATTAGTGGGAGCCCACGGTTCAGGAAGAAGTGCTGGTGGAAGCACACCCGGAAGAAGATGTGGGTGGAGTGCCCCTTTAGAGAAAAGGTTTGGCAGAATAGGACTCCTGCTGCTAATAGTTGGCACAGAGGTGCCAAGTTGAAGTGCTGGTGGAAACATAGCCAGAAAAAGAAATGGGCCTACGCAGCTAATGGCTGGCACAGAGGTGTCCCATTCTTAGTGACTGGTTTATGTGTTCCTCCCTCCGGTTCGAAACAAGGGGGGAGGATATGTGGCAGTAGGACCCTGTGCTACCTAGAAGATTGCTGGTTTACGCCAGATTTTGGAGAGAAAGGCACGCTGATTGCACAGCTGTGTGCTGGGCTATTTAATTGTGACCTGGCTATGGCTCAGGGTTCCACCCAATAGACAGGAAGTCTGTGCATGGGAGTCAGGTGGACTCCCATTCCTCTGAGAGGATTCCGAGGCTGCAGGAGGCAGCCAGGGTATGCATGTCTGCAGGAGGCAGATGTACTTGGTGACAGAGCAGCAAGTAGTAAGCAGCAGGAGTAAGCTAGGAGAGAGCTTCACTCTAGGAAACTCTTTTGGGTCTGAGGAGCAGACCTAAGGCCTAGGCTAAAGGCCGGAATCAGCCATATGGCAAGAATGTACGCCAGGAGGCTAAAGTATTGAGTGTGCAAGATACAGTAATGGTGGAACCCCCTGCGAGGGCTACTGATGTCTTTGTGAACTTTTCTGTGCTTTTAAATAAAAGTGGGCTACCAGGCCCTTAAAAATACAGTTTTGTACTGGAGTACTCACTGACAACGCACCTACCGTTTGAGTCTGATACCCCCAATCTTACACAGCATAAAGGTTAAAGAAAAAGTATCACCAGAGCATGAAAATTGTTACTGAATCCCCCAGGGGACCAAGTACATGTAGCACTTTATCCCCTTCTGATCAGTGGTCACATTGTGCAGTAAAAGCACAATTTTAAGGCAGTTTGTGCTGGCTGTAGCTCCACCCCAGGTTGAAGTCCAATTTATGGGCATTCCCATGGTGAAGTTACACACAGCACTAGGCACCACCCCCTCATCATCCTAATTAAGCTGAATATTGTGTGTATTGTGTGTGCCCCTTCCCTCTTGCCAGCCATTAGGTAGACCAGAATAAAATAGTGATTTATGTTTAGCTTACTAAAGAACAAATACTCTATGGTAATTAATGCCAGGACATTTTTTTTAGAACAGGGATGACAGGGGACACTCTACTGAAGCTCGTAGTTCCTCATCTAGCAGCTACTAGACCCACCTGCTTGTTGTTCTGGGAGGTTAGACTAGTGTAGCTCTTGGCTGGTACTGTTGTGAATGACATTGCACTGGATAAGAGTGCTGTTTACAACTACACAACCCAGCTAGTCTCTCTTAAGCCTCGTACACATGATGAGAATATCAGACAAATGATTGTCTGTTTTTGTTTTTTTTTTGGCATACTAGTCTCATATTGAAAATGAAGAGGTTACTCAACTTACTAAAATTCTTGCATGACAGAATACAACTTTGGAAAGGGATGTAATGTATTGCATTGTATTTGTATTGTATTTTCAGACAAAAACTGTACTGATTAGATGAAAATTGTATGATCTGGTATCTACGAGAACATTTTTTGTATTTGTCCCTTTGGATAATTTTGGATGAACTGTCCTGTTAAACTCTTGAAAGCTGTGTACAATCCATTTATTGTACAATCTCTTCAAAAGCGGTATTTTTATTCCTATTTTCTGATTGTGTATACTAGGCTTAAGACTACTGAGCCCAGATTTAACTGCCTAAGTATTATCTGGTTTATGTACTTGTGAAAGATAGCACTTGTCTCAAGTGTACTGCTATGCACAACAACAAAAGATGCTAGCTTCCCTAGTCGCTCTCTCAAACATAGCAGGCAGGCTGGTCTGGGTGCCATTAGAAAAGGAGTTTTATCTTCAATTACTTTTTTTCATTCAGAGTTTCATCTGTTATCCTAGTTCTAAAAATGTACTGATGTACTCTGTATGTGGAAATAAAGATAGAAAACTATGCGGGTATATTTGTCCATAAAACTAAATGAATCTTGAAGGATGTAGATGTTATTGGATCCAGTGCTGTCTTGTCCCCTCTCCTTTTGTGTGCTGTCACATTCTCTGTGTACGCTGTCACTCACAAGTACACAATTATTCATCTTTTTGTTATCTGTATGGTCAGACAGCCGTGTGTGTGTGGGGGTGGGGTAACATGTCTAACAACACAGTTAGCCTTTGACAGCGGGAAAAATACTTTGTCCTCTGGAGGACAGGAGGCATAAAAAATACAAACTGAGTCTTCTTTAACCACTTGCCGACCGCCGCACACAGATGTACGTCGACAAAGCGGCACGGGCAGGCATAAGGGCTTACCTGTACGTCCCTGCCTGCCCGCGGGTGGGGGGTCCGATCGGACCCCCCCCCGGTGCCTGCGACGGTCGGCAAATGTCCCCCGGCGATCGGTGGTGAGGGGGAGGCCATCCATTCGTGGCCCCCCCCTCGCGATCGCTCCCAGCCAATGGGATCATTTCCCTGCCTCTGTATTGTACACAGAGGCAGAGGAAATGATGTCATCTCTCCTCGGCTCGGTATTTTCCGTTCCGGGCCGAGGAGAGAAGACATGTAATGTGAGTGCACAACACACACACACACACACACAGTAGAACATGCCAGGCACACATTACACCCCGATTCCCCCCCCCCGATCGCCCCCCGATTCCCCCCCCCAACCCCCCCCCCGGTCACAAACTGACACAATGCAGGTTTTTTTTTTTTTTTTTTTTTTTTTCTGATTACTGTATTGGTGTCAGTTTGTGACAGTTAGTGTGTTAGGGCAGTGAATGTTAGGCCCCCTTTAGGTCTAGGGTACCCTCCTAACCCCCCCTAATAAAGTTTTAACCCCTTGATCACCCCCTGTCACCAGTGTTGCTAAGCGATCATTTTTCTGATCGCTGTATTAGTGTCGCTGGTGACGCTAGTTAGGGACATAAATATTTAGGTTCGCCGTCAGCGTTTTATAGCGACAGGGACCCCCATATACTACCTAATGTTTTAACCCCTTGATTGCCCCCTAGTTAACCCTTTCACCACTGATCACCGTATAACTGTTACGGGTGACGCTGGTTAGTTCGTTTATTTTTTATAGTGTCAGGGCACCCGCCGTTTATTACCGAATAAAGGTTTAGCCCCCTGATCGCCCGGCGGTGATATGCGTCGCCCCAGGCAGCGTCAGATTAGCGCCAGTACCGCTAACACCCACGCACGCAGCATACGCCTCCCTTAGTGGTATAGTATCTGTACGGATCAATATCTGATCCAATCAGATCTATACTAGCGTCCCCAGCAGTTTAGGGTTCCCAAACACGCAGTGTTAGCGGGATCAGCCCAGATACCTGCTAGCACCTGCGTTTTTCCCGTCCGCCCGGCCCAGCCCACCCAAGTGCAGTATCAATCGATCACTGTCACTTACAAAACACTAAACGCATAACTGCAGCGTTCGCAGAGTCACGCCTGATCCCTGCGATCGCTAACAGTTTTTTTGGTAGCGTTTTGGTGAACTGGCAAGCACCAGCCCCAGGCAGTGTCAGATTAGCGCCAGTACCGCTAACACCCACGCACGCAGCATACGCCTCCCTTAGTGGTATAGTATCTGAACGGATCAATATCTGATCAGATCTATACTGGCGTCCCCAGCAGTTTAGGGTTCCCACAAACGCAGTGTTAGCGGGATCAGCCCAGATACCTGCTAGCACCTGCGTTTTGCCCCTCCGCCCGGCCCAGCCCAGCCCACCCAAGTGCAGTATCGATCGAACACTAAACGCATAACTGCAGCGTTCGCAGAGTCAGGCCTGATCCCTGCGATCGCTAACAGATTTTTTGGTAGCGTTTTGGTGAACTGGCAAGCGCCAGCGGCCTAGTACACTCCGGTCGTAGTCAAACCAGCACTGCAGTAACACTTGGTGACGTGGCGAGTCCCATAAGTGCAGTTCAAGCTGGTGAGGTGGCAAGCACAAGTAGTGTCCCGCTGCCACCAAAAAGACAAACACAGGCCCGTCGTGCCCATAGTGCCCTTCCTGCTGCATTCGCCAATCCTAATTGGGAACCCACCGCTTCTGCAGCGCCCGTACTTCCCCCATTCACATCCCCAACCAAATGCAGTCGGCTGCATGAGAGGCATTTTCTTTATGTCCTCCCGAGTACCCCTACCCAACGAACCCCCCCCAAAAAAGATGTTGTGTCTGCAGCAAGCGCGGATATAGGCGTGACACCCGCTATTATTTTCCCCCCTGTCCTGACAATCCTGGTCTTTGCATTGGTGAATATTTTGAACGCTACCATGCACTAGTTGAGTATTAGCGTAGGGTACAGCATTCCACAGACTAGGCACACTTTCACAGGGTCTCCCAAGATGCCATCGCATTTTGAGAGACCCGAACCTGGAACCGGGTACAGTTATAAAAGTTAGTTACAAAAAAAAAAAAACACATACAAAAATATAAAATAAAAAAAAAATAGTTGTCGTTTTATTGTTCTTTCTCTCTCTATTCTCTCTCTCTATTGTTCTGCTCTTTTTTACTGTATTCTATTCTGCAATGTTTTATTGTTATTATGTTTTATCATGTTTGTTTTTCAGGTATGCAATTTTTTATACTTTACCGTTTTACTGTGCTTTATTGTTAACCATTTTTTTGTCTTCAGGTACGCCATTCACGACTTTGAATGGTTATACCAGAATGATGCCTGCAGGTTTGGGTATCATCTTGGTATCATTCTTTTCAGCCAGCGGTCGGCTTTCATGTAAAAGCAATCCTAGCGGCTAATTAGCCTCTAGACTGCTTTTACAAGCCGTGGGAGGGAATGCCCCCCCCCCAACGTCTTCCGTGTTTTTCTCTGGCTCTCCTGTCTCAACAGGGAACCTGAAAATGCAGCCGGTGATTCAGCCAGCTGACCATAGAGCTGATCAGAGACCAGAGTGGCTCCAAACATCTCTATGGCCTAAGAAACCGGATGCTACGAGCATTTTATGACTTAGATTTCGCCGGATGTAAACAGCGCCATTGGGAAATTGGGAAAGCATTTTATCACACCGATCTTGGTGTGGTCAGATGCTTTGAGGGCAGAGGAGAAATCTAGGGTCTAATAGACCCCAATTTTTGCAAAAAAGAATACCTGTCACTACCTATTGCTATGATAGGGGATATTTACATTCCCTGAGATAACAATAAAAATGATTTAAAAAAAAATGAAAGGAACAGTTTAAAAATAAGATAAGATAATAATAATAAAGAAAAAAAAAAAAAAAAAAAGCACCCCTGTCCCCCCTGCTCTCGCGCTAAGGCGAACGCAAGCGTCGGTCTGGCGTCAAATGTAAACAGCAATTGCACCATGCATGTGAGGTATCGCCGCGAAGGTCAGATCGAGGGCAGTAAGTTTAGCAGTAGACCTCCTCTGTAAATCTAAAGTGGTAACCTGTAAAGGCTTTTAAAAATGTATTTAGTTTGTCGCCACTGCACGTTTGTGCGCAATTTTAAAGCATGTCATGTTTGGTATCCATGTACTTGGCCTAAGATCATCTTTTTTATTTCATCAAACATTTGGGCAATATAGTGTGTTTTAGTGCATTAAAATGTTAAAAAGTGTGTTTTTTCCCCAAAAAATGCGTTTGAAAAATCGCTGCGCAAATACTGTGTGAAAAAAAAAATGAAACACCCACCATTTTAATCTGTAGGGCATTTGCTTTAAAAAAAATATATAATGTTTGGGGGTTCAAAGTAATTTTCTTGCAAAAAAAAATTATTTTTTTATGTAAACAATAAGTGTCAGAAAGGGCTTTGTCTTCAAGTGGTTAGAAGAGTGGGTGATGTGTGACATAAGCTTCTAGATGTTGTGCATAAAATGCCAGGACAGTTCAAAACCCCCCCAAATGACCCCATTTTGGAAAGTAGACACCCCAAGCTATTTGCTGAGAGTCATGTTGAGTCCATGGAATAATTTATATTGTGACACAAGTTGCGGGAAAGAGACAATTTTTTATTTTTTTTTTATTTATTTTTTTTGCGCAAAGTTGTCACTAAATGATATATTGCTCAAACATGCCATGGGAATATGTGAAATTACACCCCAAAATACATTCTGTTGCTTCTCCTGAGTACGGGGATACCACATGTGTGAGACTTTTTGGGAGCCTAGCCGCGTACGGGACCCCGAAAACCAAGCACCGCCTTCAGGCTTTCTAAGGCCGTAAATTTTTGATTTCACTCTTCACTGCCTATCACAGTTTCGGAGGCCATGGAATGCCCAGGTGGCAAAAAAAACCCCCAAATGACCCCATTTTGGAAAGTAGACACCCCAAGCTATTTGATGAGAGGTATAGTGAGTATTTTGCAGACCTCACTTTTTGTCACAAAGTTTTGAAAATTGAAAAAAGAAAAAAAAAAATTTTTTTTTCTCGTCTTTCTTTATTTTCAAAAACAAATGAGAGCTGCAAAATACTCACCATGCCTCTCAGCAAATAGCTTGGGGTGTCTACTTTCCAAAATGGGGTCATTTGGGGGGGGTTTGTGCCACCTGGGCATTCCATGGCCTCCGAAACTGTGATAGGCAGTGAGGAGTAAAATCAAAAATGTACGCCCTTAGAATTCCTGAAGGCAGTGATTGGTTTTCGGGGTCCCGTACGCGGCTAGGCTCCCAAAAAGTCCCACACATGTGGTATCCCCATACTCAGGAGAAGCAGCTAAATGTATTTTGGGGTGCAATTCCACATATGCCCATGGCCTGTGTGAGCAATATATCATTTAGTGACAACTTTTTGTAATTATTTTTTTTTTTTTTTTTTGTCATTATTCAATCACTTGGGACAAAAAAATGAATATTCAATGGGCTCAACATGCCTCTCAGCAAATTCCTTGGGGTGTCTACTTTCCAAAATGGGGTCATTTGTGGGGGTTTTGTACTGCCCTGCCATTTTAGCACCTCAAGAAACGACATAGGCAGTCATAAATTAAAGGCTGTGTAAATTCCGGAAAATGTACCCTAGTTTGTAGACGCTATAACTTTTGCGCAAACCAATAAATATACACTTATTGACATTTTTTTTTACCAAAGACATGTGGCCGAATACATTTTGGCCTAAATGTATGACTAAAATTGAGTTTATTGGATTTTTTTTAGAACAAAAAATAGAAAATATCATTTTTTTTCAAAATTTTCTGTCTTTTACCGTGTATAGCGCAAAAAATAAAAACGGCAGAGGTGATCAAATACCATCAAAAGAAAGCTCTATTTGTGGGAAGAAAAGGACGCAAATTCCGTTTGGGTACACCATTGCATGACCGCGCAATTAGCAGTTAAAGCGACGCAGTGCCGAATTGTAAAAAGTGCTCTGGTCAGGAAGGGGGTAAATCCTTCCGGGGCTGAAGTGGTTAAAGAGAATGTACAAGCAGATGTAAAGGAGATTGCAAATCAGATTATTTGTTCTAAATTTCACTTGTACATAAATAGAATGAGTGAATACATTTGTGAGACACAAAAGTACATGCACCAAAATAAAAAAAAAATTTAGGACAAGAATCTGGAATTTACATTTAATTATTTATCTTTCAATTTGAAAAATCACAGATATTTTTTACAAGGATATGGATTCTGGCCACAGTTGCACTTGAAACACGTTACACATCATACATATATATATATATATATATATATATATATATATATATATATATATATATATATACTACCGTTCAAAAGTTTGGGGTCACATTGAAATGTCCTTATTTTTGAAGGAAAAGCACTGTACTTTTAAATGAAGCTAACTTTAAACTAGTCCTAACTTTAAACAAATATACTCTATACATTGCTAATGTGGTAAATGACTATTCTAACTGCAAATGTCTAGTTTTTGGTGCAATATCTACATAGGTGTATAGAGGCCCATTTCCAGCAACTATCACTCCAGTGTTCTAATGGTACAATGTGTTTGCTCATTGGCTCAGAAGGCTAATTGATGATTAGCAAACCCTTGTGCAATCATGAACCCTTGTGCAATCATGTTCACACATCTAAAAACAGTCTAGCTCCTTCCAGAAGCTACAAAACTGACCTTCCTGTGAGCAGATTGAGTTTCTGGAGCATCACATTTGTGGGGTCAATTAAACGCTCAAAATGGCCAGAAAAAGAGAACTTTCATCTGAAACTCGACAGTCTATTCTTGTTCTTAGAAATGAAGGCTATTCCATGCGAGAAATTGCAAAGAAATTGAAGATTTCCTACAATGGTGTGTACTACTCCCTTCAGAGGACAGCACAAACAGGCTCTAACCAGAGTAGAAAAAGAAGTGGGAGGCCGCGTTGCACAACTAAGCAAGAAGATAAGCACATTAGAGTCTCTAGTTTGAGAAACAGACGCCTCACAGGTCCCCAACTGGCATCTTCATTAAATAGTACCCGCAAAACACCAGTGTCAACATCTACAGTGAAGAGGCGGCTGCGGGATTTTGGGCTTCAGGGCAGAGTGGCAAAGAAAAAGCCATATCTGAGACTGGCCAATAAAAGAAAAAGATTAAGATGGGCAAAAGAACACAGACATTGGACAGAGGAAGACTGGAAAAAAGTGTTGTGGACGGATGAATCCAAGTTTGAGGTGTTTGGATCACAAAGAAGAACGTTTGTGAGACGCAGAACAAATGAAAAGATGCTGGAAGAATGCCTGACGCCATCTGTTAAGCATGGTGGAGGTAATGTGATGGTCTGGGGTTGCTTTGGTGCTGGTAAGGTGGGAGCTTTGTACAGGGTAAAAGGGATTGTGAATAAGGAAGGCTTTCACTCCATTTTGCAACGCCATGCCATACCCAGTGGACAGCGCTTGATTGGAGCCAATTTCATCCTACAACAGGACAATGACCCTAAACACACCTCCAAATTGTGCAAGAACTATTTACAGCAGAAGCAGGCAGCTGGTATTCTATCGGTAATGGAGTGGCCAGCACAGCCACCAGATCTGAACCCCATTGAGCTGTTGTGGGAGCAGCTTGACCGTATGGTACGCCAGAAGTGCCCATCCAACCAATCCAACTTGTGGGAGCTGCTTCTAGAAGCGTGGGGTGCAATTTCTCCAGCTTACCTCAATAAATTAACAGCTAGAATGCCAAAGGTGTGCAATGCTGTAATTGCTGCAAAAGGAGGATTCTTTGATGAAAGCAAAGTTTGATGTAAAAACAATGTTATTTCAAATACAAATCATTATTTCTAACCTTGTCAATGTCTTGACTCTATTTTCTATTCATTTCACAACGTATGGTGGTGAATAAGTGTGACTTTTCATGGAAAACACAAAATTGTTTGGGTGACCCCAAACTTTTGAACGGTTATATATATATATATATATATATATATATATATATATATATATATATATATATATATATATATATATATATATATATATATATACACACACGTATATATTTATTTTACTGCAGTCTTAAAGACTGTTCTATGCAGTAATTGATTATTTGTTGACAGTCATTGGCAACAACAAACTAGTTGTACTTGTATGTTCCATTTTTTTCTTACATGATGTACTAAATATGATTCCTCGGGACACTACAAACAGATAAAACTGGCGGAGGAATATTTGTGTCATCTACCTTAAAGTATAGAAAGATTTGGAATAGAATAATTTTATGTGTTAAAACTTGGAAGAAAATAATCAACACATCTGGAATTGTTAGTCAGCAAGAACAACAAAACACTAGTAGGTCTTGTACAGATACAGTATCTCACAAAAAATGACCACACCCCTCACATTTTTGTAAATAATTTATTATATCTTTTCATGTGACAACACTGAAGAAATGACACTTTGCTACAATGTAAAGTAGTGACTGTTCAGCTTGTACAATATTTTATGTGGCCACCATTATTTTGGCACTGCCTTAACCCCCTTGGGCATGGAGTTCACCAGAGCTTTCATAGGCTGCCACTGGAGTCCTCTTCCACTCCTCCATGATGACATCACAGAGCTGGTGGATGTTAGAGACCTTGCGATCCTTCACCTTCCATTTGAGGTTGCCCCACAGATGCTCAATAGGGTTTAGGTCTGGAGACATGCTTGGCCAGTCCATCATCTTTACCCTCAGCATCTTTAGCAAGGCAGTGGTCATCTTGGAGGTGTGTTTGGGGTTGTTATCATGTTGGAATACTGCCATACTGCCCTGCGCCCAGTCTCTGAAGGGAGGGGATCATGCTCTGCTTCAGTATGTCACAGTAAATGTTGGCATTCATGGTTCCCTCAATGAACTGTAGCTTTACAGTGCTGGCAGCAGCACTCATGCAACCCCAGACCATCACACTCCCACCACCATGCTTGAATGTAGGCAAAACATACTTGTCTTTGTACTCCTCACCTGGTTGCCACCACACACGCTTGACACCATCTGAACCAAATAATTTTATCTTGGCCTCATCAGACCACAGGACATGGTTCCAGTAATCCATGTCCTTAGTCATCTTGTCCTCCGCAAACTGTTTGTGGACTTTCTTGTTTAACATCTTTAGAAGAGGCTTCCTTCTGGGATGACAGCCATGCAGACTAATTTGATGCAGTGTGCGGCGTATGGTCTGAGCACTGACAGGCTGACCCCCCGCCCCTTCAACCTCTGCAGCAATGCTGGCAGCACTCATATGTCTATTTCCCAAAGACCACCTCTGGCAATGATTCTGAGCATGTGCACTCAACTTCTTTGGTCGACAATGGCAAGGCCTGTTGAGTGGAACCTGTCCTGTTAAATCGCTGTATTGGCCACCATACTGCAGCTCAATTTCAGGGTCTTGGCAATCTTCTTGGCCACCTTTCTCTCTCTTTTAAACTCCTTTCATCAAACACATGATACAATTGTTTCATGTGTTTAATCACTTGCCTACTGGACAATTTTACCACTTTCCTGCCCAGACCAATTTTTAGCTTTTACCGCTGTCACACCTTGAATGACAATTACATATGTACTTCCCTATGTACAGGCTGAGAAACCGGAAGAGAAAGGACATTGACGATTTTCCTTATTAAAATCTTAATAGCTCCCTTCTCCCTCCTTATCCATCCATTTGTTCATTTATTTTTAATATATAGGCTCACCGGGTGAAAAAACGGTATGGCATTGCTTCTTTTTGCATGATGTGCATAGGAGGGTAGACAAACAGCATATGGTGGTGTTGTTGTCAGGAACAATTTTGGGGGTTCTGCAGCTCTTTCTAGCTGTACTACCAGCTCATCTTTGGCTTAAAAACTACCTAGCAAAGAGATTTTAGGTAATAAGAATATATATTTATGATTACTACTGCTTACCTTTTTAATCTGTTGGAAAAAATTATAGTAAAACCATAATTTTCCTCTGCTATGTAATTTAAGGAGAGGGCTGGGAATTTTTTACCATGTATAAACCTGTCTGTACTGGCAGATTTTTATTATGTATTCACATTTTTTTTCATTTTTTTTTTTTTTTTGTGTGGGGTTGCTCTTAAAATCTATACCAGGCCATCATCATGGACAAAGGTCTGGCATGTATGTTTAGGAGGAATCTCATAAGACAAACAATTCCATAGCTCAACTCACTAACCAGTCTGCTGTCCAACCAAATTAACCTGTCTAACCGTCTATTAAAAGCAGGGGTTTAGTTAGCACACATTTGCAAACGCATGTTAAAGCTGCAAGGCCTCGTCATGGCACCCTGTGTTGCTTGCAGTCCTAACACTACAAATTTATAAGTGTCTCCACAGTGGAAGCACATGCATGGAATGGATGTATCTTTAGGAGGAATCCCAACTTTTTTTTTTTTTTTTTTTTTTGCATAGGGTCCCTCATTTATATCCATACCAAGAATTAAGCAGCCATGAACTATTATTGACCAGCAATTCCTTGTTTCTGCAGTAGGTTGTATCCATCATACAACTGCACCACCTCAAAGGCAGGTTAAGGTCCCCAAGCCATGCTGTTTAAAGAAATTATGCTTTTTTAATGTTTCACTTTAGGTAAAATTAAAATCTGAACACTGACAAAAAAGTAATTTTTTTTTTTTTAACTTTTTTCTCTGCTTTGGTACATTCTCCAGGGGAGTTCCCATGTTATTTGTTTGACAATACTTTGCCTATTGGCCTAGAAAACGTTCATTACTACTTTTTTTTTTTTTTTTACATTCAGCTCTTATTGACAACAACAGTCAATCTGGAGATTGTTCTGCTTAACAAATCACATTTGTTAGTGAATTTGTTTTACGTTTTCAATTAAAGTTGTGTGCATCTCTATGAGCATCATGTTAACCTAGTAAATGCTATTAACCACTTCAGCCATGGAAGCATTTCCCCCTTCCTGACCAGAACATTTTTTACGATTCGGCACTGTGTCGCTTTAGCTGACAGTTGCACAGTTGTGCGATGTTGTACCCAAACAAAATTTTAAGTTCCTTTTTTCCCACAAATAGAGCTTTCTTTTGGTGGCATTTGATCACCTCTGCATTTTTTTATTTTTTGCGCTATAAACAAAAAAAGAGACAATTCTGAAAAAAAGCAATATTTTTAACTTTTTGCTATAATAAATATCCACAAAAAATGTATAAAAAAACACATTTCTTTCACAGTTTAGGCGGATATGTATTCTTCTACATATTTTTGGTAAAAAAAATCGCAATAAGTGTATATTGATTGGTTTGCTCAAAAGTTTATAGCGTCTACAAAATAGGGGATAGATTTATGGCATTTTTATTATTTTTTTTTTTACTAGTAATGGCGGTTATCTGCGATTTTTATCGTGACTGCGAAATTGTGGCGGACAGATCGGACACTTTTAAATACAATATTTTGTTGCGCTAAGGGATAGCAGCTTTGGATAGGAGTGGGCAATGGCTAGAAGGTAAATAGCAGCTGGTATAGAGGGGCGATAAAACATTGATATTTAACAATTAGATATACAGTAAAATACAAACAGATGATAAAGAATAATAATGATAATATGAGTAATATAAATAATAATCAGATCATAGGAATGTCCAGGAATAGCGTGGGTGGATGACCAATAGTCCAAGCATAAAAATGGTGGGGGTGTGGGGGAGGGGAGATCAGGGGGGGGTTATAAAGTCTAGGTATTGTAACTTCAGGGGGAGAGATACTGGCAAAACACAGGAGGCAGCATGCTTGAAGGCCAGAAAACACCTTTTTGAGGGAGATAAAAAGAGAAAAAAGCAGCGCCAACTTAAGTGCAGTATTTAAAATATACACATTTATTACAGGAGTGCACTCACTCAGAGTAGGATATAAACAGGCACATCAGGTAGGGTTAGTCCGGGTGGTAGGCAGCAGGGCTCCACAGGGGATGATCCTAAGTGCTGGGGTGTTATCCTCTTGTCCTGTCTGTCGGCGCCGGTGGTAACCAGTGTCTCAGGCTGGGGCAGGAGAGTTACAGCATGGATCCTCTGTTTGTGTTTCCCGGGTCCCGGTGATGCTATGGGCGTGCATGCATTCGGAGCATGCGTGCTCCTTCATCAGGCATAGCTGTCATCCATAATGGGCGTGGTATAAGAAGGGCAGGCGGGCCAATCAGGTCGTAGTCCCGCCTGTCTCGTAATGGGCTTCAGGGAGCCGTGGGAGGGGTTGGATAAGTATTACACAGGCTCTATCAGCCAATAGTATTGTTGCCGAGTTGCAGAGTAAAGGAAAGGGAAGAAAAGGAGTATAGGGGACAAGGAGAGATAGCGGAGGTGGTGATAGTGTGTGTGCAGGAGAGAGCGGCAGAGGGACAAAATACATGGATGTTTGCTATCAAGGAGCACATAATATGAGACAAAAGAAGATGAGGGGTGGGGTGAGGGGTGGAAAAGAATATATGTATATACCTGGAAGGGGTATATTAATGGAGAAAGGGAAAAGGTGAAAAAAATGTGTAAAAAAAATTGGAAAATGATAAAAACTGAAAAAAATATTTTAATTTTTTTAACATCTAAGAGAATGGGGATAAAAATAGAAAAAATATGTAAGGATGAAATGGGATAAAACAATTCTGATTTTTGGATGATTAAAACATGGGGATGAAAGTGGAATGGTATTTGATGAATAAATGTAAAATATACATATAATAATAAAAAAGTAATACCAATAAAAATAAAAAGTGTGTGTGTGTGTGTGTGTGTGTATATATATATATATATATATATATATATATATATATATATATATATATATATATATATATATATATATATATATATATATATATATATATATATATATTCACTTGTGGAGGAGAACCGCACTCTGCTTACGATTTAGTGCCAGCAATCAGGTCTTCCCACCGACCTTTTATATAGAAAAAGAGTCCAAGAGGTTGCTGCACTTAAAAATTTCTTTGCTTTATTTCACAAATTGTTCAGTAGGGATTTACAAAGCAAGTATAATCCAAAAACACAGGCACGAAATGCCTACACAGTTTCAGACACAGGTAGATTCAGATATGGATGGATTACGTCTCGGGCTAGTCAGCTTACGCCCTTCCTAAGATCCATTGAAGCACATCTGAGGGTTTCAATCCAATCATTCATTTAAATACAGGTTAAGTGAAGTACTTCACATATGGAATCAATGTGGCTAATTAATTCAAATCGCATACCATTTAACATCTATATATGCATATATTTATAACATGCCATTAAAACAAGGATAAGCAACAGGTGTCGAATCTCTCATTCTCTTCACTCTCATTATAGAATATTTGAAATACCTATAAAAACGCAAGGAAATGTTGCATTCATGAGTAAATACAAAAACAAAAAGAAAAAACGAAAAAGATATCCCCATCATGAAGTTATTTTATCTGGCTACTTTCATATACTTATTCCAACAATTAAACAAATAAATAGAGATCCAAATCAACATTTAAGCCATATGGAGCAATTGTATTCAAAAAATGTATCCAGTATACTTCTCTTTTTCTTAGAATCAATTCACGGTTGCCCCCTCTCCTATTTTTCTCAATACCTTCTAGGACCATATACTTTAGTTGTGATACATTGTGGCCAAATTCCAAAAAGTGTCTCGCCAGCGGTAATTGGGTTAATTTATCTCGTATTGAGTATTTGTGTCTCGCTATCCTATCTTTGATTTTTTGTGTAGTCTCCCCTACATAGACTAAACCGCATGGGCACTTTATGGCGTAAATTACATATGAAGATTGGCATGTGTAGTAACCCCGTATGGGGATGTTGAAACCCCTATGTGGATGTGTAAAGTATTTACCTTTAATCATAGAGTTACATTGTATGCATGACAAGCAGGGATACGATCCCAGATTTTTAGGTCCCAGGAAGGTTAGTTTGGCTGCTGCAGCCACAGGTTGATCAGATTTAATCAATCGATCTCGTATCGTTCTGCCTTTTCTATAGGAGGACATGGGTGGATTCCAAAATTCCTGTACCATGGGGTAACTGGATCTTAAAAGATTCCAATGTCTTTTGATAATTTGATTAATTTTGTTGGAGAAGGGATGGTACTGCATAATAAAGGGGATTCTCTTCCTTTCTTTTCGGGGTGATCGATTACTATCCGTATTAGGATGATCGATATTAACTAAAGCTTGCGGATATCTTCTACTAATAAGTTTGTTTTTTATTTCATCAAGTCTCTGATCACGGCACAGCGGGTCACTCACGATCCGCTGCACCCTCATCATCTGACTTTTTGGGATGGATGAAAAAACGTTTGGGGGGTGAAAGCTATTAAAATGTAGCAATTGATTGCGATCTGTGGGTTTCACATATAAGTCAGTAGTGATCTGCCCATTGTTCAATTTAAGAAGAGTATCAAGAAAGGAGATCTCATTTTTACCAATTTCAATGTTGAACTTTAATCCAGGTACTAAATAGTTAATGTATTTATCAAATAAGTATAGGCTTTCCATGTTGCCATCCCATATAGCGAAAATATCGTCCACAAATCTGTACCAACATTGGCAATGTTTTAAAAATAAATCATTGACATAAATAAAGGACGTCTCTATCATATTCATAAATGCGTTCGCATATGGGGGTGCAACATTTGAACCCATCGCTGCTCCATTCAATTGCAAGAAATGAGTATCCCTGAAAAGAAAATGTTGATTTGGATCTCTATTTATTTGTTTAATTGTTGGAATAAGTATATGAAAGTAGCCAGATAAAATAACTTCATGATGGGGATATCTTTTTCGTTTTTTCTTTTTTTTTTGTATTTACTCATGAATGCAACATTTCCTTGCGTTTTTATAGGTATTTCAAATATTCTATAATGAGAGTGAAGAGAATGAGAGATTCGACACCTGTTGCTTATCCTTGTTTTAATGGCATGTTATAGATAAATATATGCATATATAGATGTTAAATGGTATGCGATTTGAATTAATTAGCCACATTGATTCCATATGTGAAGTACTTCACTTAACCTGTATTTAAATGAATGATTGGATTGAAACCCTCAGATGTGCTTCAATGGATCTTAGGAAGGGCGTAAGCTGACTAGCCCGAGACGTAATCCATCCATCCATCCATATCTGAATCTACCTGTGTCTGAAACTGTGTAGGCATTTCGTGCCTGTGTTTTTGGATTATACTTGCTTTGTAAATCCCTACTGAACAATTTGTGAAATAAAGCAAAGAAATTTTTAAGTGCAGCAACCTCTTGGACTCTTTTTTTTTATATATATATATATAGATATAGATATAGAATATATTAAAAAAAAGTGTGAAAAAAGGAATAAAGAAATATAGAAAAAATATATATAATAGGAATAATAAAAAAAATGATAAAAAAAAATTGTATGTGTCCACCTAAATAAATATATATATATATATATATATATATATATATATATATATATATATATATATATATATATTATACACACACACACACACACACACATACGGATCATGGGCAAAGGACGTGAGGTTCATGTGTATGTATAGGCATAAAAAGCACATGTGTATGTGTTCAGTGGGACCATAGAATGTATAGGCACATGCTGAGGTGGATTGTATGGGGGGATAATAGGGGTACGTGAAGTTTTGGGGGGGGTGGAGAAGGGGAAAGGAGGGAAGGCATGGGGGTATGGTTGGGGCAGGGGGGGGAGACGGGGAGGTAATTGTATGTAAGGTATATGTTAGGGCTATAGGAGGGTAATGTGGGATGAGTTGGATTTTCACATGGTTAAGGATGGATTGTTTAGAGGACTGGTTTAATTTCTATATCCTCATTCAGGCCTCCAGGCGCAAGGGTGTATATCCAAAAAGTTTCCCTTTCACAGAGGCGTCTGAAGCGCTCTGCTGGGGGGAGAGTCCTGGGTATTTGTTCTATAACCCAGACCCGTATTCCATTGGTGGAGCCTTGATGGCATTCTTTAAAGTGTCTAGGATGGTTAGATTAAGGTTGTCTTCTATTGATCTGCGGTGTTCTCCAAATCTTTTCCTGAGTGTGGATAGTTCGACCGATGTAGAGTAGGTCGCAAGGGCAACTAATGCCATAGATTACAAATTTTGAGGAACAATTGAAGAATTCTCTGAGTTGATAGGTGTTCCTTTTGTGGAAAAGGATTTTTGGCGATGGGGGACAAATTTTGCAGGTGAGACATTTTAGCTTTTTGCATTGGTACATGCCATTTAGTGTAAGGAATGTACGGGATGGGGTTGGTCTGTTGTGTGTAGTTTTGAGCTTGCTTGGAGCGATAAAGCTTTTTTTCTGGCTTTATGGTATGTGATCTTGGGTGCAGTGTTGATGGATGATTTTAACATGGGGTCCTCAAGTAGGACATCCCAATGTTTTTGGAAGATTCTTTCTTTCCATTTTTTTATTTTGGGAGTGAAATTGGGTGATAAACCTGGTGGTATGGGGTTGGGAGGGGGTCAATAGAAGAAAACCTTAATCTAACCATCCCTAGACACTTTAAAGAATACCATCAAGGCTCCACCAATGGAATACGGGTCTGGGTTATAGAACAAATACCCAGGACTCTCCCCCCAGCAGAGCGCTTCAAACGCCTCTGTGAAAGGGAAACTTTTTGGATATACACCCTCGACACCCTTGCGCCTGGAGGCCTGAATGAGGATATAGAAATTAACCCAGTCCTCTAAACAATCCATCCTTAACCATGTCAAAATCCAACTCATCCCACATCACCCTCCTATAGTCCTAACATATACCTCACATACAATTACCTCCCCCCTGTCTCTCCCCCCCCCCCCCCCCCCCCCCCCCCCCCCTCCGCCAACCGTACACTCCCCCATACCCCCATGCCTTCCCTCCCTTCCTCTCACCTTTTTCTTCCCTCCTTTCCCCTTCTCCACCCCCCAAAACTTCACATACCCCTATTATCCCCCCATACAATCCACTGATACCCGCAATCCATCTCAGCATGCGCCTATACATTCTATGGTCCCACTGAACACATACACATGTGCTTTTTATGCCTATACATACACATGAACCTCACGTCCTTTGCCCATGATCCGTGTGTGTGTGTGTGTGTATATATAGGTATTTAGGTGGACATACAATTTTTTTTTATCATTTTTTTATTATTCCTATTATATATATTTTTTCTATATTTCTTTATTCCTTTTTTCACACTTTTTTTTTAAATATTATTTATATATATATATATATATATATATATATATATATATATATATATATATATATATATATATATATATATATATATATATATATATATATATATATATATATCTATATATATATATATCCTTTTTATTGGCATTACTTTTTTATTATTATTATATATATTTTTTTACATTTATCAAATACCCTTCCACTTTCATCCCCATGTTTTAATCATCCAAAAATCTGAATTCTTTTATCCCATTTCATCCTTACATATTTTTTCTATTTTTATTCCCATTCTCTTATATGTTAAAAAATAAAAACATTTTTTATCAGTTTTTATCATTTTCCAATTCTTTACTTTTTCTTTTTTTACACATTTTTTTCACCTTCTCCCTTTCTCCATTAATATACCCCTTCCAGGTATATCTATGTATATACATATATTCTTTTCCACCCCTCACCCCACCCCTCGTCTTCTTTTGTCTCATATTATGTGCTCCTTGATAGCAAACATCCATGTATTTTGTCCCTCTGCCACTCTCTCTCCTGCACACACACTATCACCACCTCCGCTATCTCTCCTTGTCCCCTATACTCATTTTCTTCCCTTTCCTTTACTCTGCAACCCGGCAACAATACTATTGGTTGATAGAGCCTGTGTAATACTTATTCAACCCCTCCCACGGCTCCCTGAAGCCCATTACGAGGCAGGCGGGACTATGACCTGATTGGCCCACCTGCCCTTCTTATACCACACCCAATATGGATGACAGCTATGCCTGATGGAGCACGCATGCTCCAAATGCGTGCACGCCCATAGCGTCACCGGGACCCGGGAAACACAGAGCATCCATGCTGTAACTCTCCTGAACCAGCCTGAGACACTGGTTACCACCGGCGCCGACAGACAGGACAAGAGGATAACACCCCAGCACTTAGGATCATCCCCTGTGGAGCCCTGCTGCCTACCACCCGGACTAACCCTACCTGATGTGCCTGTTTATATCCTACTCTGAGTGAGTGCATTTCTACCTGTAATAAATGTGTATATTTTAAATACTGCACTTAGGTTGGCGCTGCTTCTTTCTCTTTTTAGATCGGACACTTTTGACACTATTTTGGGACCATTGACATTTATACAGTGATCATAGCTAAAAATAGCCATTGATTACTGTATAAATGTCACTGGCAGGAAAGGGCTTAAACACTAAGGGGCAATCAAGTGGTTAAGTGTGTTCCCTCACTGTGTTCTAACTGTGGGAGGATGGGCTCACTACAGCATGACAGAGATCACTGCTCCTGATGATAGGTAGCCACAATCACAATCGCAGACCGCCGGCGTACTTTAAGTTCACAGGACCCGCAGGCACGCTCCTGTGGCACGCGCGCCTCCGCTAGGCGGGTATCTCAAAGGGACGTACAGGTACGCCCTTTGTCCTGCCCGTGCCATTCTGCCGACGTAAATCAGCGTGCGACGGTCGGCATGTAGTTAAAATACACTTTGGTGGTTTAGCTGGGTTTGTGGATGCATTATTGCAGCAGTGTACACAAATTGTCTTTATGAAATCATTTTCTCTCTCTCTCTCTCTCTAACCCATCAATTCTTCATATAGTCTAATTCAGTTTTATATTGGAGCAAGTGGAACACAGGGCAAAGAAAACAAAGTAAAAAACTATGTAGCTCGTACAGTTCATAAAATGCTATTTCTATTTGCCTCTTAATGGCTGAAATTTATTCCAACTTCTCAACGCTCCAAATTTAAGTAATTGCTCAAAATGCGCTCTTTGTGTTTGTTAATGCATCCTTAGCAACTTCCATTAGTAATTAATCTTTTCCCTATTTCTGACAGTGTAGTTTACAATATTGATCCCTGCACCAATTAGATATTTTACCCTTTTACAAACTGACATGCAGTCTGGAGAATGACTAAATGGAGGTTGTGTTGGCAAACATGCCTGCCCTCAGGTGCTTTAAACAACAGTATAATTGTTCAATTCATTTGCATACAAAAGTAGCATAAAATATTTAAATCCAACCAGCATGTTTTACAAGTGACAAGAGAGCCAGTGCACTCATTCCGAAGAAGTGTTGCTTAAAACCAAGCCCAGATATGGTAATATCTTATCGCGGTTTGACAAGTGTAACTGACTAACTGGGAATGATTTTATGCAATGCTTCATTATGGTCTTACACAAATGCAAATCATTTCCAGTTCTGATACCTAATTACAAACTAAAATGTTTAGGTTGGATTAGGTTGTGCAGACATGATTGCATTATTTAATAAAGTATGATGATACTCATTAACTAATGCTAACAATTTATTTAAAGTAAAAACAGTTGAATGTGAAGACTACACACACATTTGCACTGACTACATGGTGAGAACATATTTAAGTAGGTCTTATTTCCTTCGTCACGTTCATGCTATAGTATAGGGCAGTGATGGCGAAACTTGGCACCCCAGATGTTTTGGAACTACATTTCCCATGATGCTTAACTACACCGCAGAGTGCATGAACATCATGGGAAATGTAATTCCAAAACATCTGGGGTGCCAAGGTTCGCCATCACTGGTATAGGGGATTATTTACTAAAGGCAGATCCACTTTGCACTATAAGTGCAAACTACAAGTGCAAAGTGCACTTGAAATTGCACTGAGAGTGCAATTGGAAGTGCAGTCACTGTAGATCTGAGGGTGACATGCAAGGAAAATAAACAGCATTTTAGCTTGCACATGATAGAATAATAAAATCAGCAGAACTTCCACTCATTTCAGATCTACTCCTCAGATTTACAGCGACTGCACTTCCAAGTGCACTTTCAGTGCAATTTCAAGTGCACTTTGCACTTGCAGTGCACTTGTAGTGCAAAGTGGATCTGCCTTTCATAAATAACCCCCATAGTGTTTGTAAACCGAAAATGTATTGTTTTATTTTTGAAAAAAAGTATGGAAGACTTAAACAGTTTCAGTATTTTTTGCTGTCCCAATGGGGAAATGTAACTGTACTGTAACTGTACTGGTTAACTTGCTATTAACCAGTTGTTGACACTGGGCATGCTACACATGCCAAAAGTAAACAGGGCAAAAGAAAAAATCAAAGTTTACAAAGCTTTTGTAGTATGCCTTGTCCTACTGTCTCATTACTGCTCTCTCCCTCACACTTGCTGGCAATTTCCAGCTTTCTCATTAAAGTGGTTGTATACCCTTTTTATTATATTTTTACCTATAGGTAAGCCTATAATAAGACTTACTTGTAGTTAAAATGAATATCTCCTAAACCTGGACAGTTTAGGAGATATTCACTTTGCATGCAGCCGCTGACGTCAGCGGTGCATGCGCTTTGATAATCTGGCTGAAGGTCTGGCAGGCACTGCCGACCTTGCCAGAAAGAAGTCTCCCACGCGCATGCACAGGAATGACAATATCGCGGCTCCAGCCACTCACAGCGCCAGAGCCGTGAACCCAGAAGACACGCCGAGGGGAAATATCAGCTCCCTCGACATGGACCGGGATCAGCTGCGGACTCCTCGTTTTAAGGTAAGTATTTCATAATGAGCTAGTATGCAGTGCATACTAGCTCATTATGCCTTTTGCTTACAGGTTTAAAAAAAAAAAATTGTGCGGTTATAAAACTGCTTTAATAAAAGGCATGCAGAGATACAAAGTAACATTGCTACATTAGTATTTACTTTGTTGCAAGGAAAGAGCTTTGTTTTGCATATGATGTTAGTTTAAGCAGCCTGACAAGTAAAAACAAGTTATTTATTAACCTCTTCACTCCAGCTGAACGCACATATGCGGCCTCTCGGCGTGTGGGCCTTCACTCAGAGTGTCCATATATGTGGCCCTGTGTAAACCACTTACTGTACTGGGAGCCTGCAGGGAAGTCGACGGTTACCGGAAAGCTCCTGATGAATACTAGTGATCGGGAGCTTTCCGATCATGTGACCGCTATGACAGCTAATCACAGCGGTCACATGACCCAAATGCCTGCTTCTGCCTCCAGGCATTTAGAACCCTTAAAGGGCTGGGAGGTGGCCGGCAGGAAGTGGTTAAATAAAATTGTTCCAATTTAGCCCTTCGTTTGTACTAAACAGCCCTAATGGACGCCTTCTTCCCTTTCCCCTATTTCCTGATGATTTTTTAAATGTAATTCTATTTTTTTAACTATTATTATTTAAATTCTTAAAAAAAATTATTTGTATTTGTTATTCTTTTTAGTATTGCATAAAAAAAATCACAAAAAAAGAGAAAAAAACCTTTTTGCCAGAATCCTAATTTTAATATCACTTTAACCAAGACAAATTATAGAAAAAAAGTTAATTTTTTATATTTATTGTAAGATTTATTTTAAATGAAAAGCGATCAAAGCAGAAACAGGTGCATTATTTTTGTATTTATTTTAGCTTTTTTGTGTTTCGATTGCATAAATATTTTTTTTGCAGGACAAAATCACCAAAAGAAAGTCTTGTATGTTCAAAAAAAAAACAAACATACACATATATATATATATATATACTGTCTACACTTTGGACAATTTAGGCTTATTTCTTCATGTAACCTTTTCAGCCACTGTGTATAATGGATGACTTGACATGATTTTCCTGTTGGGGCTATTATTCACTTTAATACTTGATTTGTAATCTGTGATATGTGTGCCACTCCATGCATAATATTACCTTGTGGAGAAGAAAAGAGATAGGTGTTCCAGGTGTGTATGACAAAGATAATGTAAGAACACATATGGCTTAATACTCAAAAAAGTATATTCAATTTAAACTCCATCCACTGACAGGTCAAGCTACACAGTGCAGAGCAAAAAACAGTCCATGTTTATATTCCATAAGAAAAAGCATGAGATCTACTTCTCCTTCTCCATTGTTATTAATTTAACCAACTAAAAATGACATAAAACCATTGACTAGAGGCAGATGGGTTGTTAACAACATGTGGTGAAAAATTCATGTCAATAGCACCTTTAGAAATATATTTATCTAGAAAAATTGTGACGTATTCAATACTTATTTTACCCGCTGTATATTGAACATTCAACAGCATATGTTGTTTTATTTTTTTGCAGCACTAGATAATGTAAGCTCCATATTATTGTACATTTTCTGGCTTCCCAAGTACATAAAAGAAAAACATTGTTGAAACATTACGATAAGATATGGTACTGTAGCACTAGTTTTCTATTATTCTTTCAAGAAGGAAAACTGAAAGCAGAAACCAAATGTATTCTGTAAATAAAAAATACCAACAATTCTGTAACAACTTGTGTTTGAAGGGGTGTAACTATTTCTGTTATTACGTGTTCATGTTTTGAAGAACTCTACGATGAGGTTATTAATTCAAGAGTATTTCCCTGGTGGTAGCCCACTCTTTGGAAAGTTCTTATGTTTATTTATGAGTGTATGTTCTAAGAAAGAATCTGTAGAGGAATTTAGACTGGGTTCATTTAGATGAATGTTTACAGTTCTCTGAACCTGTGCATTACAACAGCAACCTACCACAGAACATCTAACCTCCACCATAAATTATTCATATACTGTACCTGCCATAAGGTAGCAGTGATTTTAGCTGGTTCACACTCAAAGAATCGAAAAAATAAAAAAACTATTCAGAACCAGGTCTTGCAAATAAAATGGATAGTAGTATTATTATTACTAAATATATTTGTATAAAACAAGGCCAAACACCTGTACTGTTTAGTCAAAAGCTGAGCCAGTGTGTATATCTAGATGCAAGCTTATATTATACTTATATTTAGTCTGCAGAAGCTTCTTGTTTTAAATGTTACTTTGACTTCATAATGCCCAGATATTGCTACCAGTGGTCTTTGGTTTGCAACATATGAGGCCCTTTATAGGCCAAAGTTAGCAGTCATCAGCTGAATACAGGAAATTAGGAGGTATTGTATATATTTATTAGGGATGGGCGAATGGTTCGGCCCGAGCATAAGTTCGGGATGAACTTTGGTTGTTCGGATGTTCTGCAAACACAAGTTCCAAAGGTGCCAGAACACTGTTAAAGTCTATGGGACACTAGCATGAAAAATCAAAAGAGCTAATTTTAAAGGCTTATATGCAAGTTATTGTCATAAAAAGTGTTTGGGGACCTGGGTCCTGCCCCAGGGGACATGTATCAATGCAAAAAAATGTTCTAAAAACTGAAGTTTTTTCGGGAGCAGTGATTTTTTTAATGCTTAAAGTGATGCAATAAAAATGAAATAATCCTTTAAATATCATGCATGGGTGGTGTCTATAGTATGCCTGTAAAGTGGCGCATTTTTCCCGTGTTTAGAACAGTACCACAGCAAAATGACGTTTCTAAAGGAAAAATTGTCATTTAAAACTGATCGCGGCTGTAATGAATTGTCAGGTCTCGGCAATATAGATAAAACTCATAAAAAAAAGAGCATGGGATCTCCCCCAGTCCATTACCAGGCCCTTTGGGTCTGGTATGAATATTAAGGGGAACCCCAAACCAAAATTTTAAAAAAAAAATTGCGTGGGGGTCCCTCTAAAATCCATACCAGGCCCTTTGGGTCTGATATGTAAATTGAGGGGAACCCTGCACCAAATTTTTTTTAAAAATGGCGTAGGGGTCCCCCCAAAATCCATACCAGACCCTTATCTGAGCACATAACCTGGCAGGCTGCAGGAAAAGAGGGGGATGAGAGAGCGCCCCCCTCCTGAACCATACCAGGCCACATGCCCTCAACATGGGGAGGGTGCCTCATTCCCACAACCCTTGCTCGGTTGTTGTGGGGGTCTGTGGGTGGGGGGCTTATCGGAATCTAGAAGCCCCCTTTAACAAGGGGACCAATTTACCCCTACCATTTCACAAAAAAAGTGTCAAAATGTTAAAAATGACAAGACACAGCTTGGGGACAAGTCCTTTATTAAAAAATAAAAAAATAAAAATGTCCCATGATGTCCATTCATCTTCTTATATCACTCCACTGATGGACCGAAAAAGATAAAAAACAATCTGCCACCAATCCGCCTCCATGGGAGGCTCCCGCTGTGTGACACTTCATCGCCTTTGACATTTCTTATATAACTGAGGATGGGGCTACCCTGTGATGTACCCGGTGACCCCGCCCCCTCGGACACCACAGGGACTTTCCCATGGCTACCCCTTGGCATAAGAGGGAGCGGGGCCACCCAGTTATGTAAACGGATGGCCCCGCCCCCCCTGGCACCATGGGGAAGCCGTGGGAAAGTCCCCATATGATATGATATGATATTTAACGGGAAACCCCAAGCAAAAAAACAAGAAAAAAAGCTTGAGGTTCCCCACAAATCCAAACTAAACTCTTAACTTATCATGCAGCCTAGCTAACCATGAAAAGAAGAGGTGATGAGCTTGCGCCCCCACTCCTAAACCATACCAGGCCACATGTCCTCAACATGGAGGGATACCTTGCTAGGAAGGACCCCTAGCGAAGCTATTACGTACCTAATGCTAGAGGCCAATTGAGAGAGAGGGCTTTCCTTGTGGCTAAGTTCCAGACCCACCCTCTGGAAACAGGAGGGGTCAGGTCCAGAGTAGCATGGGTTGCCTGCTGGACTGTATGCAGGAGGTTCCGGAGTACAGCTGGTTTGCTGGCGTAGAATCTGCAGACAGGTGGCACCTGTGAGGTGTTGCAGGATTCGGATAATTCTGAGACTGGAGCGTGGTCAGAAGGAAGCCTAGGTCATAAGCTGGGTGGGTAGCAGAGCAGACTCGGTCAGGTGGATAGCTGAGGTCAAACGCCAGGTGGGTATCAGAGCAGATGTGGTCAGGTGGATAGCCGAGGTCAAACACAGGAAGCAAACAAAAGACACAGGAACAGGAATATCACAGAGATAATGCACTGGAGGAGCCGAAGATTAACCAGCAACTGAAGCCACTAGCAGACTTCCTTATATAGGCCCATGTGACCTTCTGAAAGAGATTTTGGGTCCTAAAGTCCTTCTCCTACCATAAGTGCTGGTAGAGATGCTGGGTCCTAGAGCCCTTCTCCTGCTGTTGGTTCCCTCACAAAAGAACATTGTCTCAGTTTGATAAGGACAAAGGTCCTATTCCCTCAACCATGGCCTGTTGGTCTAGTGGATGTGGGAGTTTGTAGACTTATTGAAATCAGAAAGCCCTCTTTTACAATAAGGGGGAATCCAGATACTGGCCGTGCCCTAAGTGGATGAGTAATTACAAACAAAACTAAAATTCCAAGTACAAACAAATGGCTACTTTCCCCACCTATAACTGGCCTTTGCAGCAAGGAGTACATGGAAGGGCGAAAATCTATAGATAATACTGGGGTGCCGCATGGTGGCTCTGCAGCTTATGCATGTATTTGCGAATGTGTACAAACTGAACCCCTGTTTTTAACACAAACTGTTAGACAGGATAATTCAATTGGTTGCAAGCTGGTTTGAAAGTTGAGCTGGGAATTGTCTTTGTTTTTTTTGTTTTTTACATGCAGTGCTCTTCCATGTGCTGCTTGCTGCGAAGGCCAGTTATAGGTGGGAGCAGTAGTTTGTACTGTTGAAATACTGGTGAGGGGACGCACTGGACACCTTTGCTGCCATAGTGCTATAAGCTGGGTGTCTAGTGTGCTCCTGTGCTTTTAATGAGGGATGGGCTTCCTCCATGCTTGGCTCCTCTCTATTTATCCATTGTCATGCGTGTGCTTGTACTATGGAGGCTCTCAAAAATGTATAGAGTTGGGACTGAAGATAATACTGGGGTGCCATGAAGTGGCTCTGCAGCTTAAGCATGTATCTGCAAATGTGTGCAAACCAAACCCCTGTTTTAACACAAACTGGTAGACAGAATAATTTGGTTGGTTGCAGGCTGATTGGTAAGTTGAGTTGGGTATTTTCTTTGGGTTTTGTTTGACATGCATTGCCCTTCCATGTGCTCCTTGCTGCAAAGGCCAGTTATAGGTGGAGTAGTGGCCATTTGTTTGTACTGAGTAAGTAAGTACCCAAACTCATTCACACACACAAAAAGTAAAAAGAAAATAAAGACACTTACACAGTTTATATAAAAATATCCTCACAATGTAAATCCATTATCAGCCATATCATCCATTGATGCAGATTCACATCAATCACAATTAACGATGCCCAATTCTTGTCAAAATAAAATAAAAAAAATCACCATCTGACTGACATGTCCAACCACTTTGCTGACCCAAACTAAATGACAATCCCTGGGGCCCCGCCACTAAAAGAAAAAAATATGGGTCTCTTAAATGATGTCATTAACCAATATGGCTATGGTCATATTTGGTCAACATCATTGCCTAACTATGTTCATGTGACCATGCTTGGAGGACTGCTTTGAGAGAGGTTCCCCAAAAAATGGGTGTTCCATCTCAAAGCAACCTAGTCCTAAGCTTATGGGCACCAAGCTATTTGGCATCCCTGCAATGCACAAATGACACAGGCCCCTTTTCCTCACTAAAGTTGGTCATGATTTTAATTGCCTAGTGAATTCTGGGGCAGGGGTTCCTCATGATATCACTACCCATATTTACTGTACGTTACAATGTATTGCATTAAAGGCTAACTCTATCTTTTGCATCATGTTACATCTGTATTTAGGGTGTAACATGTTACAAACAGGACATTGATCACCACTGTCCATTGTTGCAATCCAATGGCACTTCCTCCTGGTCTTTTAAAGGTGGACTTAGCTTTTAATGCATGGTAAAATGCAGCATTTTAGTATAAGTTAATGAAGCAGGGCGACACAACAGCGCTCATCTGAGTGCAGTAATTTAAAACTGGCACATGGTTTAATAACAAAGGTAAAATTGGCAACTCACATATGAGGGGGTTGTAACAGGCATATCACAATAGTGACCTCACCGTATTGTCCTTATCCAGATAACTGGTGATGTGGGGCACTGCTGGTGACTTGCTCGCTCCGGGATTCCCAAGGCTCCGAGTGGATCTGGCAGTCGTCTTCTCGTCAGCTGTGACGTCACTGGACATGGGACAAGGGGCCGTCAGGCGCACATTCGGAGAATGCGTGCTCCTTATTCAGGCTGTGTTCACGGCATTGGGATACGCCTATTACAACCCCCTCCTTTTGTGAGTTTCCTATTTTACCTTTGTTATTAAACCATGTGCCTGTTTTAACTTACTGCACTCAGATGAGCACTGCTGTGTCTCCCTGCTTCATATTCACAGGGCTGCTTCCTCTTTGACAGCTGGCTGCACAACCTGAATGCTCAACTTTCAGCAGGGACATAGTTACTCATATATGTATTGGACTATTTAATCAGTTCCCAGACTCCCCAACCACATTTTTTCCTACATTAAATGTTGTGAATTGCCTCCATAGATACACATATTAAGCATTTACCACCTTACTTGTCAGTCTCCCCATTTTTAGTATGTGTCAATGCAACCTTTAGGTGTGAATGAGCTATATGGAGGAAAACACAGTATCTGATAAAGCATGCCCTAGAGCAGGGGTGTCAAAATCAATTTCATTGTGGGCCTCATCAGCATTATGGTTGCCCTCAAAGGTCTGGTTGCATCTGTAAGGCTAGATGTCCAGAGCACCCCACTCTCCTATAGCCCAAGTGTCAAGAGCCCTCTACCATCAGAAGTCAAAGGTCCCTTAGCTTGCCTTGCTGCCAGGATTCGTTTGGGGACAGAGTTGTGAAGTAGAAAGTGCAGGATCTGCAGGAGGACCAGAGGAGGGCTGGAGTCTGCGGAATGCTGAGTCAGGGGAGACAGAAATAAGGGAGTGCTATGGCTGAACAGTGAGGTGCAAGATCTGCAGGATGAGTTCTGTCCCTTTCTTTGCTTCCAACTGCTGAGGTGAGTGTTTGCACAGACAAGCTTCTCCTTGGCTGCACTGAGAAGCGCAGGATCTGGTGGAGGAGTTCCGTCCTCCTCTCTGCTGCCGACTGATGAGACAAGGTGGGGGCAGAGTTAAGGGGGGTGCCAAAGCTGCAGGAGAGGTGTGAAGGCCACATGAAATGGTTTGGCAGGCTAAGTTTGGCCCGTGGGCCTTGTATTTGACATATGTGCAATAGAGTGTGTGTGCTAATATGCTTGTATGAAACAAGGATATTATACTATAAGTTCTTTTGGATCTACAGTATATAGTCTGTAAAGCTTGAATTAGATTTTTTTAAATAATGGTAAAATAAACATTTAAATTGCAGGTTATCTCTAGGCAAAATATGGTTATACAAGTGTTAAAACTTTAAAATTTGTATATGTATGCTCGTGGCAGCTTTACACATTGCTGAATCTTTAGCTTTCATAAAAAATGTCTAAGTTGTTTATAATTCTGCTGGCAATTCAGGCCTTCCAAAATAGCCCTTCCAAGTAGAAAAGGATTTTTGATAAGACAAAATAACTTGTATTGATGCCCCTAGACAGAAAATTACCTAGACATTCATGCATATAGTTCTGCACCTGCACTATTAGGCTACATAGAACTAAGTTGCAAGAGAAGAAAAATATGAACAATGGAAAAAAATAAAACACAAGACTAAAATTTATTGTCACAAACAAATCTAAATGTAGATGCTAATTACAACATATTTTTCTGTGACAAATATGAAAAACGACTTGGCTTTTAAAAGAAACCACATGAGCACTTTTTGTTCCTCAGAATCAGAATTTTCAATGACTGTGCAGGTGTTAAATTACAGCATATCAAGTCCACAAACTGTGTGTGATGCATGATGGGAACAGTAAAACTCAAGCTTATAAAATCATTCTCTCAGAAAAGTTGACTTATAAAGATGTATTAGTGAGGTGATGGGAATGTCAGAAAATGTTACTGATATAAAGATAAATAATTTTTACACACCTAAAATAAGTGCTTACTGTATATGTCGAAATAAATAACTTGCTGAATAATACTTTCTATAAAAATTAGGTGCACACTTTTCTGCTTAAGTAAAAAATAGAGGTGCTTTTTGCATGCTTCCTTCTGTATTCTACCCTATTCCTAATGGAACATGGACATAGAGGACAAAGGACAATAGGGAAGTGTCCTGCAGACATGCATCCTAATTCTGATCCACACAAAATAACAAAAGGGCCAAGCTTTACCTGCATAATTGCATTGTATTTTCCAATAATTTCATTAGTACTTCAAGGTAAAAGGCAATACAAAATATTGTACTGTTTTTTCATTCAAACACAATAGATAAATTACAGCGAAAACAGTTGAAGAATCAAATAGAGTAAAATGTGTATCACCTCCATCAAATTAACGAACATTAATTGTAATTTTCATCCAAAAATAAATAAACAATAAAAAAAGATAAAAATTAAAAAAAATAAACAAAGCCAACATACGTGCCACAGGTCATCAAGAGGACTTGAACAGGAAGATAGCAATTAATATGTAATAATGAGCCCTATTTAAGGTCCAGTGGTATTAAAATTCTGGGGCCAGGTCAACCATATGATATTATAAGCATTGAGGCTCTGGGTGTTGTGTGCTAGAAAACGTTCATAATTATAATGAGTGCTGACTCAGTGTATCACTTCAATTACATTAAGGGCAGAGATTGCCCTCCAATTATTGGTGTTAGCTAGCCTTGCTGCAAATAGGATATGTGACACTATAGTTCTATATTGAATTGGGTAAATCTCAATAGAAATATTGCGGGGAAAGATAGGAAAGGATCCCAGTCACTTACAAGATATATAAAATATATAAAACACAGTGTTACAGAAGCTCTTTACACTTTCACATTCCCGCATAATATGGAGGAGATTTCCCTCTATTCCACACTGGCACCAGCAAAAGGCTGACTTATCAGGTATAACTTCAAGAGTCTATATGTATCATTATTTTAATGATTGGTGCAATGCATAGTCTTAAAATTATTAAGAATCAGATGTTGCCATGCAGAGGGTGGAAGGGGGGGGGGGGGAACTACTTTGCCAAATCTTTTTCACGTTTAAGCATAGTAGAGGTTTTACTAAACTCTTTATTATATTGTAGATAGTTAGAAAAAAAAAGATATACTTAGCTGCAAGGGGTGCTGTTTAATAAGATATGCCCACACAGTAAGATCTAAATGAGCCTGCTTATGCAGGTACAGTAGCTATTATGGAAATGTTTGATTTGTAAAAGTGAATACAATCTTCTTCTAATAAAATAGGAGGAAGATCATTTACAGTTCTAGTTTTCACTGCCACTGGGCGGGGTCCGCTCATTACATAGGGAGCATTTAAACACATTTTTTTTCATTCACAGTCAGTCCTCTGACTGATACACATCTTGTGCAGTCTGCACCAGATATTGCTGGCCTTTACTCCTATATCAGCAACACTAGGTAACTACCACTATCATTATGACATTTATTTCATATGTGGTTTCAATCCCAGGACTTTACCAATTTCTGGGGACCTACGCTGTCTTGATATCAATTCATACTCATGCTATTTGGGCTCCTTTCTTTGATTAGCTTACTTCTTTATATTTTCAGCACCATTTGGTATTCATATTTTTATTGATTCACAGAATGGAGCCCATTTTTCCCACTGTTCCAGATACTCTGGGTCACACCTACTTTTATGCTCCCTGTGTTCCTGTTGGACCCTACTACCACAGCTTCCGGACCAGGCATTCGTTCCGTCTCTAGCACTCCGGCAGTGTGTTTGTTTCACACTAAGCAGATATGTGAGTCCTACAGGGATGGCTATCCTATCCTCCTTGTATGTATATTTATTCTTTGCCTATTTTTGTCTATGAATGGTTTATTTTGATATACTTACCTCTGTTTATATAGATGTATCATGCATCCACCCCTGGTGATGGGATAGATTCCATGAAAAGCGTCGGGATTAGCCTAGATGCAATGCATACATATCTACATGGTTTTTAGACCCAGGCAATATTGTGGATTAAAACTGTTATATTATAGTGATTTTTTATTATGGAGGCTAATACTATTGTATATTCCATTTACACTTTTAACATGTAAATGATTTGGATACATGATTTGTTATATTATGTGCCATTATTGCATGTATTGCCTGCCATGTACCTACTCAATCATGGTAAACAAATAAATACTTGTTCATGTTTTATTTTTATTTTGATTCCTTTGATTAGCCACAATATACACACCTCATTTAAAGTCCCAACCCTTTTTTCTTTATGTACTTGAATAGGGATGGAGATGCATGTTACCATGCGTCTCATTTAAAGTCCCAAAAGCCCCCTCTATATTTACAGTTCTATGTCCACAAAATCCAAGGGGTCATTTGCAGTGATGGAATGAGATATCCATATACTGTGTAGCCCAAGGCTTTTTTGAATGGCTAACCTTGTACGAGATACTCCCATGCTTCAACTAAGGCTTTTATAGAGGGAAATGGAGAAAAAAATATTGGTTGTGCTGTAATTTTAGCTAGTAGTAGTGATGGGAGGTCACGGTTATGAACAATGGCATATTCTATGGACACGCATAGTCTGTCTGAGTTAGGCTCAAACCATGTATTTAGTTAATCTAGTAAAGCCGCCTTGTAATAGTTTTTAAAATGATCTTGGAATAGCCCTTTTAAGAAGGATGAAGATGGGGCCATACATCATGCAAAGGGCTGCACAGAACATCCTGCCATAGGATTATCAGTTGTGGTGTCTAGGGTGTGATCTATAATGAAAATAAAGTCTACATATTTGGAAAAAACGTTAATTGGCCTATAGTAGGTGCATATAAGTTCACTATTGTGTATGTAGATTTATTCAAGTTACATGTCAGAATAATATATCCCCCATGGGAGTCAGTAGCCAATTCATGTAGTATAAGAGTGACTGAATTCTTAATGGCAATAAGGACTGTCTGTCTGTCCACCTGCACGGTGATTAATGTGGCCAGTCTCTGGGTGGAGACCAAACCTGATTTAAGCCAGCCAAGCCTTCAGCCTGCAAAACGTTATAATAGTAGAACCCACCTGAACAATTCATTCAATTTGTATCAAATCAGGCAGGCCCTTTCAGTACATAGTTGATGTTAGATCTATAGGAGATCATACAATCAATTGTACAGTGTATGGCCTCCTTAAAGGAAGAAGTAGGCAAGTGGGTGGAAATAAAAAAAGAGGTGGTATATTATTGATGGAGGTGTGGTCCACAGAAGTAAAACACACCCTATTCTGTGATGCAGTAAAGCAGTGCATGACAGGATATGACGTTTCCGGTATTGTCACATGATGATACAGGAAGTCTGGGCTCAGAAAGCATTTTTTAAGCTTATGAATAGGGATGAGCCGAACACCCCCCTGTTCGGTTCGCACCAGAACATGCGAACAGGAAAAAAGTTTGCTCGAACACGCAAACACCGTTAAAGTCTATGGGACACGAACATGAATAATCAAAAGTGCTAATTTTAAAGGCTTATATGCAAGTTATTGTCATAAAAAGTGTTTGGGGACCTGGGTCCTGCCCCAGGGGACATGGATCAATGCAAAAAAAAGTTTTAAAAACTGCCGTTTTTTCAGGAGCAGGGATTTTAATAAAGTCAAACAATAAAAGTGTAATATCCCTTTAAATTTCGTACCTGGGGGGTGTCTATAGTATGCCTGTAAAGGGGCGCATGTTTCCCGTGTTTAGAACAGTCTGACAGCAAAATGACATTTCGAAGGAAAAATTACATTTAAAACTACCCGCGGCTATTGCATTGCCGACAATACACATAGAAGTTCATTGATAAAAACGGCATGGGAATTCAACACAGGGAAACCCCGAACCAAAATTTAAAAAAAAAATATGACGTGGGAGTCCCCCTAAATTCCATATCAGGCCCTTCAGGTCTGGTATGGATATTAAGGGGAACCCCGGCCAAAATTTAAAAAAAAAAATTACGTGGGGTTCCCCCTAAATTCCATACCAGACCCTTCAGGTCTGGTATGGATTTTAAGGGGAACCCCGCGCCAAAAAAAAAAAAAAAATGGCGTGGGGTCCCCCCAAAAATCCATACCAGACCCTTATCTGAGCACGCAACCTGGCAGGCCGCAGGAAAAGAGGGGGGATGAGAGTGCGCGCCCCCTCCTGAACCGTACCAGGCCACATGCCCTCAACATTGGGAGGGTGCTTTGGGGTAGCCCCCCAAAACACCTTGTCCCCATGTTGATGAGGACAAGGGCCTCATCCCCACAACCCTGGCTGGTGGTTGTGGGGGTCTGCGGGCGGGGGGCTTATCGGAATCTGGAAGCCCCCTTTAACAAGGGAACCCCCAGATCCCGCCCCCCCCCCGTGTGAAATGGTAAGGGGGTACTTACCCCTACCATTTTACTAAAAAACTGTCAAAAATGTTAAAAATAACAAGAGACAGTTTTTGACAATTCCTTTATTTAAATGCTTCTTCTATCTTCCTTCATCTTCTTATGGTTCTTCATCCCTCATTAGGGGTGATCCTGGATAGCATATTGATCACTTGTTTGGAGTCCTTAATATAGGACGGAATTTTTTTAACCAAGGGCTGTAAGAAATAGTCAATATACTTGCCCACCCGGGACGTAATCGAGTCAATCCCACTCACTATGGGACGTCCCGGGGGGCAAGTTTGGCTCTTATGTATCTTCGGAAGATAGTATAAGACAGGGGTGCGTGGGGCACATGGTACCAGAAAAAGTCTTTCTTTCTTAGTGAGGATACCTCTGTGGAGACCTCCTTTCCACAATAATCTCTAATTCTTTCTTGTATTTGGAAACAGGGTCCCTAAATAAAGGGGAGTAGGTCTCATGGTTGCCCACAATTCGGTGCATTTCTTTGAGATAATCACTACGATCAAGGACAACAATCCTCCCCCCTTGTCGGCCGGTCGAATGACCAATGATTTGTTCTGACATAAAGAGTCAAGGCCCATCTCCAGATTTTGACCTTTTTGACATTTATGTGCTCCAAGTCTCGTAATACAACATCCCTGAAAACACAGAAGGTGCCATGGTCCCAGGGGGGTTGAAAAGGGAAGCGTTGGAGAGGCCAGAATTCTGAAACTCCAAATGTGCTTCAAGGTTCCCTTTGATGGGGTTAGATAGTAGGTATCATTTAATATTTAACTTATGGACATACTTGTGTATGTCCATATACGTCTGAAATTTGCTCAGGCTCCTAGGCGGAGCAAACTTCAAACCCTTATCCAGCAGCTTCTTTTCGTTATCTGTCAGTACCTGTTGGCTCAAATTATAGATACCCGCACCTAAGTTCTTTTTCTTTTTTGCTGCCTGGACACGCCACCCCCCTCTAGTTCCTCTCTTTGTTCCACAGGTCTTTTGAGATTTTGATTGTTCCTGGGAAAACCCCAATTCTGATTGATCTGACCATTGGGGGGACCACGATACTGATCCGGTCTTGATCGATTATAACCCGGTCTATAATTGACTGGTCGGTATACATCATCATTCCTCCTTGGGGTATGAAATTTATAATCCCTGTCATTAAACCTGAGGCTCCCAGGGTCATCCAAATCAGATAGGGGGAAGAACCGATTTTGCATAGGGATATTATATCCTTGGTTCCTAAACGAACATATCGGTAACATTAGGAGAGGCTTTACAAAACATTCAGTATCCAGACATTATGACGAAGTGCACCACAGAGACCCCTCCAACACACTATACATGGGGATTGATAAATATAAACCCCATTGGAGGGGGAGCTCACTTGTTAGGGAAATTTCCAAACAGGAAATGTCTTGGATTTTTCGTCTCAAAACGTATGTACCCTTTGGTTTAAACGTGGACACTGATGTCAACGCATTCATTAACAACTCTTAGCCTGTGGCTTGTGTCTCTGTCCGGCCTTATTGCTATTTTTATTTTTATTTGACCTTTGGCCAGTTTCTATGAGCCCTAGGGCTCTTGTGATAACATGTGGATGCTGTACTGATTTAATATTTTTTCAATTTGCTATTTTCTTTTGTATGCATTTTTTACTGTGATCACGACTAACCACCATGGTTAACATAATTGGAAATTTTTTATATAAGATATCGACTGCATATGCAACTTACATTGTATTTGTGAATCAATGACCCTATTAATGTCTACCAATTGTATAATTCAATATTTTAGGTTTTATAATTTATTTATGTTTCTTGCTTTGAGTCCCCACGCAAGTAATATTCAACAGATGAGTGTTGTCTCATCTGCTGTTATTTTTTTTATTTATTATGAATTATTTTTAATCTATCACAATTCAATATACAACATGACAACGGTTTGTTGTCTTGCTCCAGGAGTAAGATTAGGCAATCTTTCTGATGTCCACTAGGTGTCGCTTTGGTCACGGCTGGACATGTCACCCTTACAAACATCTGAGACACTTCCGGTGCGCAGTTTCACGAGGTGACACTTTTTATATTTTTAATATATATTTTTATACATAGTTTAGCCTTAGTGGTAATTCAATTATAGCTCCATTTTCCAGATGCGAGGGCAAACTGATCCATTAGGGCTTTTTTTCGATTGGGTGACCAATATAGGTGTCTGCACGTTATTCAGCATGGTGGACATCTATTTGCATCACCGCGCATGTGCACCAATGTGTGGTGACTCAGAACGAGGTTTGGTGCGCAATGTTTAGTATAATTGGAGGTGACGCAGTGCGCCGCCCGTGCCCCTGGATGACGTGAGTTATTATGAAACGCGTAAAGAAGAGTGACGCACTGATGTCACCTCGTACTTCGTATACCCAGAGGACGGGATGTTTGCTCGTGCTCCGGCCGGCTGAGCAGACTTTGGGCCTGATTTTAACTGCAACATTGAGTTCCACCGTGATCTGATTGGTCGGGAGGGGACCGCCCGATATTGAGGTTTTCTGTTTATCCTGAAGCCATCCAGTACTTCTATACATGCATTCCTAGATCCTCTGTTATGGGGGATCATGGAGCTCTGGTAAGAGTCCATTTCTGTTGTTTTGGTGGTGGATTCGACTAAAACCTTCACTCAACATTTTTCCGATGATATTCAGCTTGCATCTTATGGACTTTTCATTCATATATTCTTGCATGGGTGTCTTTTTGCTGTTTATCTTTAGATGTTTACCTTTATTCACTAATCATTTTTAATATTTGTGTACCACAATTTATCTACAGAGCACAAATTTATTGATGTTTTTATCATCGATTTATATATGCACATGTAGATGTTTTGGGTTTTCAGTTGAACATACCCTTGACATTCATTATTGATAGATGAATGTAATGAATGTATGAGATTTATTCTGATTTATTGATATCAATTTTCGATAGCGTGATTCTGTTTTTTTCTGATTGTTTCCTTGTGTTTATGTTTACATGAGAATTGCAGCTTTTGGGGGGCCGTGCTTTGGATACAGCTCCATTTAACATTTATCTTAGCGCAATTTCTTTCCCTATTTTTCACATCTCTTGAGTGAGCAAGAGATGGTGGCTATGTTCCTACCAACAGTGGGACCATTGAATAATTGAATAAACATAGCCATCCTGTAAGAGGAAGTTGTATCACAGCAGCAGTAAAAAAAAAAAAGAGTTTGGGGATTAAGAGAGCTGAGAACAACAGACGTACATTTTTTTTAAGTTAAGAATATGTACTTGAGAGAGTATGTTATACAAAGTTTTTTTGTCACTTTAAAGTAACCCAGGCAGGTTGGAATAATCTGTACTGAAAATAAAGAACACAAGCCTCACTAGTGGAAGAACACATTGAAAAACACATCTCAGCAAACCTTAGCACTGCAACCAGGAACTCTGGAGGGCAAAAGGTTTGGTGTACAAAGCGGATGGTGATTTCTCCTTTTTCTTCATTTAAAAAGTATCTTTGGGATTTTCTCTGTGATAAATGGGATACAATCTTCATAAACATTAACATGGACTGTTACGTTCTTAATGTGTTGCTTTTAATGAAGTACATTGAATTAAATCTGAAGCAAAAACCTTTTTTTTTTTTTTTTTTTTTGCTTTGGAAATAGTGATAATGGGTTAGAAGGTCTGCCAAAAGTGATAATTTCCATGCAGAGTGAACAGCCCATGTGCTGGGAAAACTAAAGCAAGATCCAGGGTCAATGCAAAGTCTGCCAATGACCCCCTTTCAAATTTGCTGGGGGTCATGCTTAAAGTGTATCTATGCTCAAATTATTTTTTCTTTTTTGTTTTTAATGGAATGGGGAAAGGCTAGAACTCAAGAGCTTGGTTAGATCAATGTATTCTCATTTTCTGTTTATGTGACAATCTTTCATCAGAAAGTAAATGAGAGAAAATTTGCAACGAGGAAACAGTAAAAAGCTAACAAGGGTTCCAAAAGTTAACTAAAAAAAAAAGCATTTTACTTATGTTGGTGTAGTTGTTAAAGAAATTTCCCCTCATCCTCTGTTCTGGGGAAAACTTTTGACTACATATCAATCTGCCTCTGACGGCAATAAAATTTGACAGGAATTGCTAAAGCCTGATACACACAGACCGAATGTCAGGAGACCTCATCTGGTTAAAAAAAAAAAAAAAAAAACATCCGAGAAGCAGAAATTGCTTCTTGTTCAGTGAACCTCTAGCAACCTCTGAGGGAACCTTAGGATTCCATGGAACCCTGATTGAGAAAGACTGCATTAAAGTGTAACTGCAGCTTTGGTGCAAGTAGAATTTATATTAGCTATAAACAAACTCCTAACGTAAGGGAAACATACACCACAATCCTGGGTGAGTGAGAAGTGCAACACAATATAATCTAGTATTTGTAAATCAATATACTTGCTAAAAATTATCATAGAATGTGCAATCTACCCAAGGTGAGATACTATATAAAATGAAAATGAGACTCCCAACAATATTATAAGTGAATGATCAGTCAGGTGTGTAAAAAAAATTCCATAAGATCCAAAAAAAATAAAATACTCAATGAAGGGTATAAATGAATTCTAACCTAAAGATGGAGCAAACAGTGTTGCCCACTGCAAAATGGTGTATGTACTAATAAAGTGAGGCTGGATGGTGTGCAAATGAAAAATAAAAACCAAGAAAATTATTAACATATGGTGTGCATAAAAGTATTAGTGTACAGACTAAATAATAAAAAATGAAAAAATGAAAAAACGAAAAAATGAAAAAACCATGCATCCAAAAAATCCCAAAAACGCTAAAAGATGTTGTGTACATAAAATTGCTAAATATATTGTCCAGTGTACAGAAAAAAGTTCTTGTGCAGCAAGCTAGTGCATCTTCAAATATTTCCAGGTAGGTCCGTCCCAATAAGTATACACTGTCCTGTGTGGAGCCCCCTCTCGTGCCCCCACTCACCGGAGCGCCCAACCCCTACAGGGGTAATGGGCATGTAGATGTAAATCCGATGATCCAAGCGGTCTCCACTTGTGTCACCAAAACGCTCTCAAAAGGCATCCACCCGGACAAAATACCATGTGCAGGGAGAAGAGAAGAGCCTCATAGGGTGATTCCACATATGACTTTATTAAGTTCAAGCTAACATCAAACAAAAAAACTAAAAACTAAAAACGAACTGCTCTCTGCTGGTTGGCTCCACGTCAGAAGCCGCAGACAGTGCAGTGTGACGGCGTGCGTTCCATGGCCGACTGCCGAAACCGGAAGTAAAAGCACAAACAGAAGGAAAAGAAAGGACGTATGCGTAACAAGAGGCCACACCTTACGCATTTCGTCATCAAGACGTCATCTGAGGCGCGGCCATCTTGGTACACCATACGTCTATAAATATAAAGCGACTATAAAACTAAGGAGAAGGAACTGCAAGAGATCATTAAAAAATATGATCTAGAGATTCAAGCCAAAAAACAAAAGAAGTTTAAAAGAGATGTTTTGGATTATACTAACAGGAAAGTTTACAAATGGCAGACGGATAATGAAATGATGAATGAAGACCCTGATGTAATCTCTTTAGATGACCATTCCAGTGAGGATGAGGATAGGATGGAGGTACCTAACCAGAATATCCCAAGACAGACCAGATTTGAACATATACCATCCATCAGAGGTGGTGAAATACCAAGGACACCTATTTATACTCGTGGATATGAAGGTAACAATAGAGATGAACATTATTATGGGAGGTCACCAGGTACTCCACGGTATAATGTTCCGACCCATAACAGGTTCTCCCCCATCAGAGAGATGAGACCATACTCACCACATTGGGGTCCCAGGGACAGGAGACAGAACCCAGGGGGTAGGGATTTTTTCCAGGGGAGACCCAGGGACAGACCACCTGGGAGATGGAACGCGAGAGTATAGTATCGGCGTCCAGGTTGGAGAGGAACACACACGGAACCCTACAATACTCGAAGAAGAGGGGATGGACCCATGGGTACAAACAGGACACAGGGGTTGAATGGTCATCTTGGCCATCCATCACCACAATACCCACGGAGGAATGCGGGGATTGGAGAGAGCAGGAATACAGAGAGGGAACCGGAACAAGCATACAGAGATTACGGAAGAAGCAGACAAGAGGAAAACGAGGAGGGAGGAAGAAAAAGGAGAAGGGAATACTAGGCCAGGGTATTTTTAATCTTAGTGAAGTAGTTTTTTCAAGGGAGGAACTCAAGATATTGGACCTTGGACTCAAGTACGCACCTGAGAAAAGCATTGATAAATTTGAAGTATATATTGACCTACAGAAATTTATCAGAAAATTGAAGATTAAAAAGCACTTCGCTTTGAACAAAAAGCCCACCACCCTACCCGAACCCGAAGTTTACAGCCATACCAATCTTAAAAACAACTCAATTTGCAACCCCAAGGTTCCAGGGGATCAGTGTATAGGGGCTTTTAAGCGTATGGTGGAGAGTGATTTGGCCAAAATGAAGATAAAGAAGTAAAAAAACACCCATATTTGGAAAACCATTAAAGAAATTGGTCAAAAGAAGCAAGTGGTGATACGACCCGCCGACAAGGGGGGTGGATTAGTTATTTTGAAGAAAGAGGATTACGAGGAAGAGATGGAGAACCTATTGAAAGTAGAAAACACTTATAATAAAATGAAACATAATCCTAAGTTACAATACAAGAAGAAACTGAAGAAACTCGTAAAGAAAGGGGTGGAAGCAGGTATTCTTAACAAAAAAGAGGCTCAATATTTGATTCCTGAATCCACCATAACCCCGGTCATATATCATCTGCCTAAAATACATAAAAGATTGAATAAACCACCGGGGAGGCCTATTATAAGTGGAGTGGATTCTCTATTTTCCAGACTAGGGGAATATATCGATCAATTCTTGAAACCCCTAGTGGTGGAAGGGAAGTCTTATCTTAGGGACAGTACCCAGTTGATTAACGAATTGAAAACTATCTCAGGGAGTGGCCAATGGCTATTGGCCACCATAGACGTAAACTCCTTGTATACGAGTATTTCCCAGAAGGACGGATTGAGAGGGGTAAAAAAGCTTTATATGAAAGATCTAAACTAAGACATGAACAGATTAAATTTATTCTAGAAGGACTGGAGTTGGCCATGGAGAGCAACTATTTTTGGTATAAGAAAGAGTTCTATGTTCAGAAGAAAGGTGTAGCCATGGGGGCCAAATACGCCCCCAGTGTGGCAAATTTATTTATGGACATGTTGGAAGAACGCTACATATATGGGGCTTTGAGACCAGAAATTAAGTTTTACCATCGCTACATCGTTGATGTCATCATTTTAGGGGAAGGCAACCCTGACACATTTCAAAAATTTCTTGATGAACTCAACCAGAATATTTATGGCATCTCGCTCACCGGAAAATCGGATTTTCACACGATTGATTATCTGGACCTTCAAATCTTCAAGGAAGGTGATGAACTGTTCACGAAAACATACTTCAAAACCACCGATCGTAATGGGTATATACCTATCTCCAGCTGTCACCATCCTAAGTGGAAAGATAACATCCCTAAGGGACAGTTGTTGAGAATAAGGAGGAACTGTCGGAATGTTGAAGATTATTGTGAACAATCCGATATGTTGATTAAGAAGTTCACTGATAAGGGCTACCATTTTGAATCCCTATTGAAACTGAAAGACGAAATAATGAATTTGGACTGTGATTCTCTTTTAACCACCAAGGGAAATAACACACATAGGGACTCTCCAGGGGATGTAGCTTTTATCACAGGTTTTAACACTCAATACAGGAATATAGAACACATAGTGAGGAAATACTGGCCCATATTAAAATCTGACAGAACGTTGGGGAACATTCTCACAAGAAAACCACGTTTTATTTACAGAAGGGCTCCCACCCTCAGAAATCGATTGGTACATAACGTCATAGACCCCCCCAAAAAACATTAAGCTGTTCTCAGGCCTAAAAGGTTTTTACAGATGCCAGAAATGTCTGGCGTGTCGGGGTCAGCAAAAAGCAAGCAAAGAAAAGATCCTCTTTCTTCTCCAGAAGAGGTATAGAGTTTGACATCAGAGAATTGATCACCTGCAACACCACCCATGTGACCTACGTCATCGAGTGTCTGTCGTAAGCAATATGTGGGTAGAACTACGAGATCCCTGCATGTGCGCATTAGGGAGCACATTACTAATATAAAAAAGGGGTTTCCCAAGCATAATCTTTCCAGACACTTTGATGAATTTCATCATAGAGATCCATCGGGTTTGGTGTTCTACGGTATAGATACGATCAAGGATAATTGGAGGGGGGGGAGTAAGAAGGTACTGATTTCCCAAAACGAAACCAGATGGATATACCGTCTGGATAGTTTGGTCCCTAGAGGACTTAATGTGGACATCGATTTAAACAGTTTTTTATCCAATTTTTAACATTTACATTGCACGTAGGGACCCTATCTCATCCCTTCTTTTCATGGTGCATAGGATGATACGTATACAATTATGAGGGTTCACGTCTATTCTCTCCCTCTCTGGGTTTATGCACCCTAGTATTACAGCACAATAGATGTTACAGGAGTAAGCCAGTGGACTTAGGGCACTCATGTTTCCTCTTTCCAATCCTACCCTTTTTACTAGGGCCTAATTACTTGATTCAATTTTTATTCTAGGGTGTACTTTATTGATTCTTTCATGTTATATTAGCTCTTCCTTGCTCACACATAGCATTTTTTAGGTATGGTTAGTAATGTTGTTGTTCTCATGATCCTAGACCTTGATCTAAGGGTTTTAGCCCCTAGCATCCGGAGCCTGGATGCATGTATTTTTTACACGTCACGTCCTAGGTCTCACACTTGAATTACAATTGTTCTCGGCTATTTTTATCCCGTATTCTTATTCCATAATATATTTTTTACATTTTTACATTTTATCTCAATTTTATATTTCATTCATCGTTTAACATATTACAAGATTAAGGACATTTTTAATTCTATTTTTATGTGTATTTTCATTTATACTTTTTTATAAGGCTAGTCTCCATATCACATTTTTATCATGTAGGATCTTGTGTATGTGATATCCCCTTGTTCATATCGATATGGCCTTTTCCCTTTCTTGTATACTCCTCATTGTAACACGGGTTTTAATATTTCTGTATTTATATATATATATATATATATATATATATATATATATATATATATATATATATATATATGTGTGTGTATGTGTATATATGTGTGTGTGTATTTTGTTGGAGTATGGATGTTACTGCGGAAATGCTGGTATCATGTTACTGTTACACACGGAGGCGCGTTTTCTCATTCCATCTGGATTTCAGCACAAATTGTTTGAACTTCCACTAGGGGGTATCAGTCACATCCTCCCACTTCACATTACAGCGATCCTCCCATTTTTTACAACAGGGCAGATGTGCTTGTCACATACCGCTTTCCGATTGGCTTCCGTGGCGCCTCCATGTAGTATTTATAGACGTATGGTGTACCAAGATGGCCGCGCCTCAGATGACGTCTTGATGACGAAACGCGTAAGGCGTGGCCTCTTGGTACACATACGTCCTTTCTTTTCCTTCTGTTTGTGCTTTTACTTCCGGTTTTGGCAGTCGGCCGTGGAACGCACGCCGTCACACTGCACTGTCTGCGGCTTCTGATGTGGAGCCAGCCGGCAGAGAGCAGTTCGTTTTTAGTTTTTAGTTTTTTTGTTTGATGTTAGCTTGAGCTTAATAAAGTCATATGTGGAATCACACTATGAGGCTCTTCTCTTCTCCCTGCACATGGTATTTTGTCCGGGTGGATGCCTTTTGAGAGCGTTTTGGTGACACAAGTGGAGAGCAGGTGGTAAAGGGGACACCGACCGCTTGGATCATCGGATTTGCATCTATATGCCCATTACCCCTGCAGGGCGCTCTGGTGAGTGGGGGCACGAGAGGGGACTCCACACAGGACAGTGTATACTTATTGGGACGGACCTACCTGGAAATATTTGAAGATGCACTAGCTTGCTGCACAAGAATTTTTTTCTGTACACTGGACAAAATATTTAGCAATTTTATGTACACGGCATCTTTTAGCGTTTTTGGGATTTTTTGGATGCATGGTTTTTTCATTTTTTTCGTTTTTTCATTTTTTCATTTTTTATTATTTAGTCTGTACACTAATACTTTTATGCACACCATATGTTAATAATTTTCTTGGTTTTTATTTTTCATTTGCACACCATCCAGCCTCACTTTATTAGTACATACACCATTTTGCAGTGGGCAACACTGTGTTTGCTCCATCTTTAGGTTAGAATTCATTTATACCCTTCATTGAGTATTTTTTATTTTTTTTTGGATCTTATGGAATTTTTTTACACACCTGACTGATCATTCACTTATAATATTGTTGGGAGTCTCATTTTCATTTTATATAGTATCTCACCTTGGGTAGATTGCACATTCTATTAATATTTTTAGCAAGTATATTGATTTACAAATACTAGATTATATTGTGTTGCACTTCTCACTCACCCAGGATTGTGGTGTATGTTTCCCTTATGTTAGGAGTTTGTTTATAGTTTACATATTTTTTACCAGTGAACAGCGCCAATCCCCATTTTTTGAGATTTTATAGTAATTGGATCACACCTAGGTGCTTTCTTTATCTGGGGGGCTGCAGTTCGGTTAAGAGCCCGCCCTGAGCGTGGAATACCACTACATACAGCATTTTTATTAGAGCACCCCTTGCCACTCCCAGCCTCCACCTTCAGTTAATACTCACCTGCCCTTAACCCAGTTAGATATTGCACACTAGAGCTCTTCACTGCTTATCAGATCTCTTCCTGTCTAGACCACCACATGGTATTGCATTTATGAGCCCAGAGGGGAAGAGTTTTGACCATCAGCTAGAAGATCTAGTGAGCAATATCTCACTGGAACAGAGACAGGTGAATATTGCACTCAGAGAGGAAACTAAGGGGCAGTGGTTGCAGTTACACTTCAAGTTATGCTAAACTTAAGCTGGTAACTTCTCCACACATGTGCTCTGGATGGTCATTTCTAAATATATCATTATACATGCATTTTTTTAACCTCAGCGTTTAAATAAAGTGTAACCTTCAAAATGTTTTCTTTATCATAGAAGATTGCATAGTGACAATATGAGAACAAACTAAAAACTAATACTCACATTCTTTTATAGAGACTTACAGAATTGCTATTTATAGAAAAGTATATTAGCAAGGAAAATCTTGGGGGCTATAAAACAACATGCAATAGATTTTAGTACCATTCTTAAATTGATGTTGGAAAAAGCTGTTTAAACTGCTCCTGAGGTATATATCAATTTTGATTTATTTCACATCTTTTTCATCTCTATAAGAAAAGAACCAACTCTTTATTGCTTGCTTAAATCACCTTGGACTGATATGAGGATTTATTTTTCCCCCAAATATTCAGCATTTGTGTCAAAAAAGGACAAACACTAAATCGGTGCCTCAATTCATCTCACGCTGATAAGAACTACTGCAATACAGACACACATCACTTATAATATATTTCACATAACTCTTTTTTCTAGAAGTAAACTTGTAAAATTATGAATGCATTTTTTGGCATATATTGTTCAAATGTCCTTCAAATGCCATGAGTTGGTTAAAGTAAAATAATGGAATAAATCTTACAGTAGCTGTGATCTCCCCACCTGTAAAGATATGTAGTTATCCTCGGAACAAAAATTCAGTCTAATAAAAATTGGGTTGTCGGTTTTTTAATATTTACAGCAATAAATCCATATAAGGGCTAAGATTTATCTAAATACACATTATTCCATAAATAAATATGCATGTGGTGCACCTATTCAGTTTTTTTTTTAACCTAGACAAAACACAATCTCTAATTTTAAAGTCTATCTAAAATCCTAGCTGTTCTTGTGTTTTTTATTTTACAGTAGGAATCAGAAAAAAAAAAATGTTGGTGTCTGTGTTCTATTGGCAAGATTTCTATCACTTCCAGTCTCTGAGTGACAACAGGAAGTGAGTGGAAATCTCAAAGTAAGGGGAAATCACCTAGACAGTTGCCACTGGAGCATGTGTCTTCTTTCAAATATTTTCCTCACCTTCTACTCTGCTGACCTCTGAAAAATTTTGAATTTCACCAGTACAAATAAAGAAGGTATGTCTCTCCAGCAGGGTCACAGACAGTAACTTGGTCCAAATAAACTGCTTGCCTAACTAACATATGCAGTGGCTGTGAGCTCTGTTAAACTGTATGTAACACCAGCTACTTACAATATACAGCTACTGTATGTATTCTTGCAGCAGTACAAAAACTTCCTGTTCCACTCCCAGAACAAAAATGAGTAAGGCTATGCGCTGCTCAGCTATTCACAGGGAGCTCTGTATTCTATAATGGAATACAAAGCTTTCTCCACGTCTCTGAAGTGGAGAGGTGGGCAGATGATGTCATGATCTCTGACTCTGTCAATAAGAGGAAGCTTGGTATTCATTTATAGAGTATAAAGCTCACTGTGAATGGCTGAGCAGCATTCAGCCCAACGCTGAGAGCAAGGTGGAAAGTAACCAGCCCACTGCTGATACACAGCTCTTTATGCTATATGTAGCTGAGGCTACATTCAGTTTATACAGTGCACACAGATGCTGCATCTGTTACTGAAGGAGTAGTTCATTTGGACCAGCTTGGTCCAAACCAACTATTTAAACACTAACTATATACATGAACTATTTAAACGCAAAAAAAAACTAAGCACTAAAACAGAGATCAGCTTAAAGTGTATTCCTCTTTAAAATATACACTAAATAATAAACTCAATGCTTGATCAAAGATAGGAAACTAATTATAAAATTGATTATATTTAAAAAGTATAAAACAGAAAGTGTAAAGTAATACGTTTAAAAGTATGCAATAGTTTTTAAACCGGCACACTTTTATTAAATACTGCTTGAATAGAACTCATAATTTGTACCTGCAAGATTCTGATTAACACCAGCCTTTTTTTCTCCTTTTATAATTAAAGCAACCTGTTGTGAAAAAGTAATTTTTAAAACTGCTATTGAAGGTAGTAAATACTCTCCTTTCCTGATGCCCGTGTGCCTGTGTGTTTACTCTCGGTCAATATTTATAACGATGGTGAATCTCCCCAGCAGGTATACAGACAGAAATCTAAATATGACGGAGGTTTTAACACTTCCCTTATAGTCAAAACTTAAAAAATATTATGCCTTAAGAGACACCTGAATTGTTTGGCAAGAGTTAACTATCATTTCAAAGTTATATTGTTGAGGGGATGTGGCAACCACGCTGCAAGATAGCTCCATGAGATCAAAATTGGGGATTCACATCCAAAATGGAGCCTCCGCTCCACTCCCTTTTATTGGAGCCTTCTCTCCTCACTCCACCTCAGCTAATGTAGTGCCATGCCCAAGTACAGAAGAGAGCCGCCACACCATCAAGAATGATTGGGGCTATTCACGCTGATGCTGAACAAAATGGTGGAAGGATAAGCTCTGCACAGCACTCCAGAGCTTCTCCAGTGGTGGATGCTGGTCAGCTTTAAAACAACAGAGCACCACTCCTGCCCTGGCTCCTCCATCCCATCCTCCAGAAGCCAGACAAGGCCCAGGCTGTGCCAGGATTTAAACAGCAATCATGCTGAATCTCCCCATATGGAAATTAGTAACCAGTAGGACACAAAGAGCTCAAACACAGACCGCTTTGATCCTATCGCCAACTTTTCTGTATTAGGTCAACCTGTCTCTGATACTACCCTGAAAGACATTAAAGCAGAAATATATGTCACAGCAACAAATTCTATAACATTAGCAGCGCTAAAATAATCCAAACGTTTTAGGATTTGTTAAAAGTTCACTAAAATAGTTAAGTAAGTATGAAGTCCACTTTATATATAAAATGAGGCAGATGTAAATGTAGGATTGTCCATCACAGCAACCTACATCGTCTGCTTTCCTGCTTGCCTTACCGGGGAACACCGCTGGAGCGGTGAGAGGTAGTCAGGAATATCGACTTGTGATACATTGCTGTTACATGCTCTTTTATTTTGAATTACATTGTAAGTGTGCAATCTTAAGGAAACCTGTAATAAATGCCTTTTAGTACTGGATTACGCTATGTGTATCTTAGTTCTCTGCTTGTGATGAGCAAACATCTAGATGGATTACATGCAGAGAGCTGACAACACCCATTGCAAGCCAAGTGTATAACCCCGGATCATCTGACGGAGTGTATGCAGTGAGCAGACATAATCCATTGACAGATAAGTGTATAACCCAGTATTATCTGGTAAGTGAGTTTCCTAGGGGGATTGTGACACGTGCAGTGTGGAGGAGGCGATTGTTTTGAATTACTATCTGCAACGTTTTTCTGTGATGGACAATCCTACATTTACATCTGCCTCATTTTATATATAAAGTGGACTTCATACTTATTTAACTATTTTAGTGAACTTTTAACAAATCCTAAAACATTTGGATTATTTTAGCGCTGCTAATGTTATTGTATTTGTTGCTGTGACAAATTTCTGCTTTAGTGTTTTTTATATTATTAATTTTATTATCTTGTTATTTTAAAGTAACACACTTTCCATGAGTGCTGATGGAGAGATATCAACTGAGTGTTGAATATTTCTAATTTTTCTACCCTGAAAGACATGTTGCTATATTTAAGGGCCTCATTACGTTCTGACATACTGTCATGGATGCACTAATTTAAAGTAGAGGTACAGGACTTGGGAGATGGGAAATGTTGAAGATAAGATATGTGAATTCACTTCTTGTTTTATTACTTTGGTAGATGTACACACAGTGCAGCGCAGAGAAGTCACCAAGATTACATCAATGTGTCACCAGCCTTGCACCTCACACTTGATAAACTTTATTGATTGCACCTTATTTTGCAATTTTTGAACTTTATTGAATGCACTTTTTTTGAACTATATTGGCACTTTGTTACACATGTTGTCATATGACACATATTTGATGCGAGTATATGTACATTTATATAGTTACATAGTTACATAGTAGGTGAGGTTGAAAAAAGACACAAGTCCATCAAGTCCAACCTATGTGTGTGATTATGTGTCAGTATTACATTACATATCCCTGTATATTGCGGTCATTCAGGTGATTATCTAATAGTTTCTTGAAGCTATCAATGCTCCCCGCTGAGACCACCGCCTGTGGAAGGGAATTGCACATCCTTACCGCTCTTACAGTAAAGAACCCTCTACGTAGTTTAAGGTTAAACCTCTTTTCTTCTAATTGTAATGAGTGGCCACGAGTCTTATTAAACTCTCTTCTGCGAAAAAGTTTTATCCCTATTGTGGGGTCACCAGTACAGTATTTGTAAATTGAAATCATATCCCCTCTCAAGCGTCTCTTCTCCAGAGAGAATAAGTTCAGTGCTCGCAACCTTTCCTCATAACAATGATCCTCCAGACCCTTTATTAGCTTTGTTGCCCTTCTTTGTACTCGCTCCATTTCCAGTACGTCCCTCCTGAGGACTGGTGCCCAGAACTGGACAGCATACTCCAGGTGCGGCCGGACCAGAGCCTTGTAGAGCGGGAGAATTATCGTTTTATCTCTGCAGTTGATCCCCCTTTTAATGCATGCCAATATTCTGTTTGCTTTATTAGCAGCAGCTTGGCATTGCATGCCATTGCTGAGCCTATCATCCACTAGGACCCCCAGGTCCTTTTCCATCCTAGATTCCCCCAGAGGTTCTCCCCCCAGTGTATAGATTGCATTCATATTTTTGCCACCCAAATGCATTATTTTACATTTTTCTACATTGAACCTCATTTGCCATGTAGTCGCCCACCCCATTAATTTGTTCAGGTCTTTTTGCAAGATTTCCACATCCTGCAGAGAAGTTATTGCCCTGCTTAGCTTAGTATCGTCTGCAAATACAGAGATTGAACTCTTTATCCCATCCTCCAGGTCGTTTATGAACAAACGACCTGGTTTAGAGAGGTAACGCTGAGTATAAATTTTCTGTGGGAGTTTATTTTTTTTTATTTTTTATTTTTTTTTAATAGTTTTTATTCAAGTTTTGTCAGACTACAAAGATATACACCATGCTGACATAACAGTAGATATCGTACATCAAAATATAAACCATAGAGGCTAATGCCCCGTACACACGGTCGATTTTCCGATGGAAAATGTCCGATCGGAGCATGTTGTCGGAAATTCCGACCGTGTGTGGGCTCCATCGGACATTTTCCATCGGATTTTCCGACACACAAAGTTGGAGAGCAGGAGATAAAATTTTCCGACAACAAAATGCGTTGTCGGAAATTCCGATCGTGTGTACACAAATCCGACGGACAAAGTGCCACGCATGCTCAGAATAAATAAAGAGATGAAAGCTATTGGCCACTGCCCCGTTTATAGTCCCGACGTACGTGTTTTACGTCACCGTGTTTAGAACGATCTGATTTTCCGACAACTTTGTGCGACCGTGTGTAGACAAAACAAGTTTGAGCCAACATCCGTTGGAAAAAATCCTAGGATTTTGTTGTCGGAATGTCCGAACAAAGTCCGACCGTGTGTACGCCCTAAAACAGTTACTTATATCTTTACAGTCTTAATACAATTCCCTGAAATGTGAGGAATAAAACGAGGCAGAAGGGGCTGTATGCCCCCGCCAGCCACCCCATTTGGGGGCTAACTGTGGCTCGACTGAGGCACAGCCTCCGCATGCCTCTGTGCTAACAGCAGTATTAACCAGTTTATATCTGTTAGCGTTCTTGTAACAAAAGCGTATAATTAGAAACTAATAAAAGGAGCTAAAGTGTATATAATACAGGATCATTTCAGAAGCCATATGGAAAGGGATGGTCATGGGTTTTAAAAAAAGAAAAAAACATCAGATGTGGTGTCAATCTTTTATGATTATCATACCACTTTATCCAACCTTGCCAGCGTAGAAGAAATGCGTCGTACTTTCCATTAATGGATGCTAGCATCTTTTCGTAAGTGTAATGCAAAGACAATGTAGTTACCGCCTTTTCTATGTCTGGAGGGTGCAGCGATCTCCATTTTCTTAGTATTACTAGTTTGGCTGCTAGGAATAAGTAAACAGTAAATTGTCTATGGAGTGGTGGGATGTCTTCTATACCTATGTTTAGGATAGCTAAGGATGAAGGGTTCCGTGTACTTAAATTTGTTATTTGATGTAGGATTGTGAGGATGTGGGACCAATATGACGTAAGGTGTGTACATCCCCATAGGATGTGATAGATAGTGCCAGTTTGCCCACAATTCCTCCAACAGGTGGAGGGTGCGGAGCAGTTGAATTTAGCTAGACAATATGGTGTTAAATACCAACGCTGTATGATCTTATGTGAGAGTTCCCAGAGGTTGGTGCTATTGGTAGCCGAGTGGATATATTGTATTGCTTTGTGCCATTGTTGTGGGGAAAAAGTGTCCTTAAGATCTCTTTCCCATGCTAGCATGGAATTTGTTTTGATGAATATGTTTTTATCATGGAGATAAGTGTAAAATAACAATATACTTCCTTTGCGAGGAACTTTGGCTGTGAGATATACGTGAATTTGCCAGAATAACTTATAATTGACGTTATGTTTTTTTGGGGTAAGTAGCAATTCTAAAATGTTGAAAACGTTCTGAAGAAGACAGATTATAAGTCGTTTGTAGAGTGTCAAACGAACTGACTTTAGTGTCGGAGTGTAAGTCCGAAACCCATTGTATTCCCTTCGCTGTCCACCTATTCAAGGGTATGTCTGGGATCAATAAAGCCAATGTTGACATAGGGATCGACAAAGATATAGGGGGTCATTTACTATAGCGCTATGGCGCTAATTCGTGCAAATTGCTGCGAACTAGCGCTAATTCGCGGCAATTTAGCGCGAATTAGCGCTAATAGCGCTAATTCACGCTAAAACGGTATTCACTATAGCGCTGGTGAGAAAATACTCCCAAAATCGAATTTACTATAGCTCCCTGAAACTAAATAGCGCCCAAACCCTTACTCTGCTAAAACCTAGAGAATTGCACATGGAAATAATGTTTAGAGCATGATATAATTGCCTAAATGGTAATGAAATATGCGGTATATTATTTAAAGATTATCTGCTTTTAAACTGTGTGAAAAAGTGATTTCTACACTGAAATATCTTTAAAAGTCTGAAAAGTGAAAAATTCCCCGTTTTGGACAACTAGGTGCCAACACAACTGAGCATGCTCAGACCTGAAAATAACTCTCATTTTAACTCAAGTGTCTTTTTTACCTGGAGCTATAGTAAATACCAAAATGAGAGCTAATTAGAGAGCATTTTTTTGGGAGTTAAAATCTGCTCTAATTTAGTCCAAATGAAGTTTCAGTCATTGATTCTAATGGAACAATTCTAACTTTCACAAACAAAACCTTTTAATGTTGAGATGAAATGTATCTTTCTGTGAAATAAATTTTCCTTTGCAACATTGTTGCTTCTACTTAAAATATTTTGATTCTAAGAAGGCTACAATGTGGAATGTTTTGATGTTTTGGTAAAATATATTTTTCTCTGTCACTTTCACTTTTTACTCTTCATCTCACAAAGCTCAGCGAAGCTGGCCCCCCTACAATCAGCACAAATAAAAACTCAAGTGTGTTTCTTTAGTGCTACGTTTGTGCTGTTTTGTGCCGTAACAATTTACATTTGTGCTGCTTTTATTTTTAAGATATTAGCAATTGTTTTTTCCAGACTATGACATCACCTAGCCCCCCTACAATGCCCAAATGACACGAAACTGGTCTCGTTGGTTAGTGCTACGTTTGTGCTGTTTTGTGCTGCTAAAAATTCCGTTCTATCTTTTATTGTTTTCACGTTATTAATGATTTATTAAAGGTCACCAAAAGTCAGTCAGCCCCCCTACAACACCCAAATGACAAGAAACTGGTCTCGTTGGTTAGTGCTACATTTGTGCTGTTTTGTGCTGCTAAAAATTTTATTTGTGCTGTTATGGTTTTTAAGTTATAACAGATTTTTTTTTCAAACCCCACTCACTTTACCCCCCCTACAATCAACACAAATAAAAACTCAAGTGTGTTTCTTTAGTGCTGCATTTGTACTGTTTTGTGCTGTTTAAATTTATGTTCTATCTTTTATCGTTTTTGCGTTATTAATGATTTTTTTAAAGGTCACCAAAGGTCACTCAGCCCCCCTACTACACCCAAATGACACAAAACTGGTCTCGTTGGTTAGTGCCTCATTTGTGCTGGTTTGTGCTGCTAAATTTTTTATTTGTGCTGTTATGTTTTTTTAGTTATAACAGCTTGTTTTTATATTTGTGCTTTTTTGTGTCATAATAATAAAAATTTGTGCCGCTTTTTTTTAAGATAATAGCAATTTGTTTTTTCCAGATGATGACATCACCCCGCTCTCCTGTCACGTACCTGGTTAGTGAGCTCCTGGTTAGAAAGCAGCCATTGGAGCACAGTGAGGTATGAGTGCCTGTGATCAGTCCAGTAGACTGCGTGGTGGCAGCAGTCAGCAGGTGGATGTGGCGGCAGAACCAGCTGGTGGCAGATGAGCTGGCACTGAGCTTGGCTGGTGGCAGACTGTGGGTAAGCAGCTGGAAGCAGGAGACAGATGAGACCTTGCTGGGCTGAAGAGCTGTAGCAGGCTGGATGAGCAGGATGCAGGGTCAGATGAGCCGGGTCCATAATGGTCAGGCAGATCAGGCATAGACGGCACACAACAGGATAGTCGGGTCACAAGCCAAGTCAGCAACAGGAGGTAGGTCAGGCAAGAAGAGAAGGCAGAAGCAGAATTCAGAGACAAGCGAAGGTCAGGGCAGGTAGCAGTCAAACGGAGGTCAGGAGCAAGCTGGGTTAGGATCAGAGGTCAAACACAGGAATCAGTAATGAACACACAGAAGTGGCACACCAAATTGCAGCCTGTTTAAATAGTCTGTCTGGTGCCAGCATTGGTGAGAGGCTCATGCTCATCTGCCCGGCCAGTTGTCAGTCTGCGCATGCACGTATGTATGTACAGGGAGACATCATTTGTGCTATGCAAAAGCCTTCCCTGACACCCCCTACAACAGCCAAACAAAATGAAAACGGGCTGGTTGGTTAGTGCCACGTTTGTGTTGGTTTGTGCCTATTTACTTTCCATTCTATCTCCTTTTTGTTTTTCAGTTATTGTTTGAACCCCCAAATTATTCAGTTATAAATAAAGGTCACCAAAGGTTACCCAGCCCCCCTACAAGAGACAAAAGGCATGAAACTGGGCTGGTTGGTGCCTCCTTTGTGCTGTTTAAATATCGGTTCTACCGCTTTTCGTTTTTCAGTTATTTACTATATATTAAAGGTCACCAAAGGTCACTCAGACCCCCTACACATGAAACTGGGTTGGTTGGTTGGTTGGTTAGAGCTGCGTTTGAGCTGTTAAAATTATGTGTGCTGCTTTGATTTCTTAATTGTAAAAGTTTGTTTTTATTTGATCAAACCCCACCCACTTGGCATCCCATGTTATTAGATACTATAAGGCCTCATGCACACGAGACGCTGTTAAACGCGTTAAATAGTAAATAACTGAAAAACAAAAAGTGGTAGAACTGATATTTAAACAGCACAAACCAGCACAAAGGAGGCACCAACCAGCCCAGTTTCATGCCCTTTGTCTCTTGTAGGGGGGCTGGGTAACCTTTGGTGACCTTTAATAAATCAACAATAACTAAAAAACAAAAGGAGATAGAATGGAAAGTAAATAGGCACAAACCAACACAAACGTGGTACTAACCAACCAGCCCATTTTCATTTTGTTTGGCTGTTGTAGGGGGTGTCAGGGAAGGCTTTCGCATAGCACAAATGATGTCTCCCTGTACATACATATGCGCATGCACAGACTGGCAACTGGCTGGGCAGATGAGCGTGAGCCTGTCACCAATGCTGGCACCAGACAGACTATTTAAACAGGCTGCAATTTGGTGTGCTGCTTCTGTGTGTTCATTCCTGATTCCTGTGTTTGACCTCTGATCCTAACCTAGCTTGCTCCTGACCTCCGTTTGACTGCTACCTGCCCTGACCTTGGCTTGTCTCTGAATTCTGCTTCTGCCTTCTCTTCTTGCCTGATCTACCTCCTGTTGCTGACTTGGCTTGTGACCCGACTATCCTGTTGTGTGCCGTCTATGCCTGATCTGCCTGACCATTATGGATCCGGTTCATCTGACCCTGCATCCTGCTCATCCAGCCTGCTACAGCTCTTCAGCCCAGCAAGGTCTCATCTGTCTCCTGCTTCCAGCTGCTTACCCACAGTCTGCCACCAGCCAAGCTCAGTGCCAGCTCATCTGCCACCAGCTGGTTCTGCCGCCACATCCACCTGCTGACTGCTGCCACCACGCAGTCTACTGGACTGATCACAGGCACTCATACCTCACTGTGCTCCAATGGCTGCTTTCTAACCAGGAGCTCACTAACCAGGTACGTGACAGGAGGGCGGGGTGATGTCATCATCTGGAAAAAACAAATTGCTATTATCTTAAAAATAAAAGCAGCACAAATTGTTATTATTATAACACAAAAAAGCACAAATATAAAAACAAGCTGTTATAACTAAAAAACCATAACAGCACAAATAAAAATTTTAGCAGCACAAACCAGCACAAATGAGGCACTAACCAACGAGACCAGTTTTGTGTCATTTGGGCGTTGTAGGAGGGCTGACTGACCTTTGGTGACCTTTAATAAATCATTAATAACACGAAAATGATAAAAGATGGAACCAAAATTTTAGCAGCACAAAACAGCACAAACGTAGCACTAACCAACGAGACCAGTTTTGTGTCATTTGGGCATTATAGGGGGGCTGAGTGACCTTTGGTGACCTTTAATAAATCATTAATAACGCAAAAACGATAATAGATAGAACGGAAATGTTAGCGGCACAAAACAGCACAAACGTAGCACTAACCAACGAGACCAGTTTTGTGTCATTTGGGTGTTGTAGGGGGGCTGACTGACCTTTGGTGACCTTTAATAAATCATTAATAACGCAAAAACGATAAAAGGTAGAACGGAAATTTTAGCAGCACAAAACAGCACAAATGCAGCACTAACCAACGAGACCAGTTTTGTGTCATTTGGGCATTATAGGGGGGCTGAGTGACCTTTGGTGACCTTTAATAAATAATTAATAGAACGGAAATGTTAGCAGCACAAAACAGCACAAACGTAGCACTAACCAACGAGACCAGTTTTGTGTCATTTGGGCGTAGTAGGGGGGCTGACTGACCTTTGGTGACCTTTAATAAATCATTAATAACGCAAAAACGATAAAAGGTAGAACGGAAATTTTAGCAGCACAAAACAGCACAAATGTAGCACTAAAGAAACACACTTGAGTTTTTTTATTTGTGCTGATTGTAGGGTGGGCAAAGTGAGTGGGGTTTGAAAAAAAAAATAAACTGTTATAACTTAAAAACCATAACAGCACAAATAAAAATTTTAGCAGCACAAACCAGCACAAACGTAGCACTAACCAACAAGACCAGTTTCGTGTCATTTGGGCATTGTAGGGGGGCTGACTGACCTTTGGTGACCTTTAATAAATCATTACTAATGCAAAAAAGATAAAAGATAGAACGGAATTTTTAGCAGCACAAAACAGCACAAACGTAGCACTAACCAACGAGACCAGTTTTGTGTCATTTGGGCATTGTAGGGGGGCTGGCTGACCTTTGGTGACCTTTAATAAATCATTAATAACGCAAAAACGATAAAAGATAGAACAGAATTTTTAGCAGCACAAAACAGCACAAACGTAGCACTAACCAACGAGACCAGTTTTGTGTCATTTGGGCGTTGTAGGGGGGCTAGGTGATGTCATAGTCTGGAAAAAACAATTGCTAATATCTTAAAAATAAAAGCATCACAAATGTAAATTTTTACGGCACAAAACAGCACAAACGTAGCACTAAAGAAACACACTTGAGTTTTTATTTGTGCTGATTGTAGGGGGGCCAGCTTCGCTGAGCTATCTCACAACCATCTTTACCCCAAACTCACACAGGCGTCATTACAATCCACAAACAATACCATTGCTGATGAAAATATAAAATGAATCACAATTTTTTGTGCTTTTTATTATTTCCAAATATTCGTAATTTGAGCCCAAAAAATGTGATATTTGTACCAACATCAGAAATCAAAATGTAATTCCCAAAAATTTGAGGGTAATATTCTACTCTCACCCACAAAAAAACACCAAATATCACAGAATAAATCAAGAAGAATAACTCTTGAGTAATGTAATTCCATCACCTGTATGTCCATAGAAATGCAGTATTTATGTGTATTTATGTGTAGTTATGTGTAGTTATGTGTAGTTATGTGTAGGAGGATCTCACACGTGGCAGCTCTGTGGCTTTAGAGGTTACAACTTCTGCTTAGTATCTCTGAGGGTCTGGGTTCAAATCCCAACCAAGTTACTTCATGTAGAGAAGTTGTCTCATCTCCCAGGTCCTATAATTATGTCTAATTGTAGTAGTTATGTGTAGGAGGGTTCCACCACCATTGTAAGTCTTTTCCAGATACACTATATAGCCAAAAGTATTGGGACGACTGCCTTTACACACACATGAACTTTAATGGCAGCCCAGTCTTAGTCCGTAGGGTTAAAATTTGATTTGGCCCACCCTTTGCAGCTAGAACAGCTTCTGGGAAGGCTGTCCACAAGGTTTAGTCTGCCTATGGGAATGTTTGATCATTCTTTCAGAAGTGCATTTGTGAGGCCAGGCACTGATGTTGGATGAGAAGGCCTGGCTTGCAGTCTCTAATTCAGCCAAAGGGTGTTCTATCGGGTTGAGGCCAGGACTCTGTGCAGGCCAGTCAAGTTTCTCCACCCCAAACTTGCTCATCCATGTCTTTATGGACCTTGCTTTGTGTACTGGTGTGCAGTCATGTTGGAACAGGAAGGGGCTTTCCCCAAACTGTCCCCACAAAGTTGGGAGCATGAAATTGCCCAAAATGTCTTGGTATGCTGACGCCTTAAGAGTTCCCTTATCTGAAACTAGGAGGCCAAGCCCAACCCCTGAAAAACAACCCCGCACCATAATCCCCCTCCACCAAATCATTTGGACCAGTGCACAAAGCAAGGTCCATAAAGAGATGGATGAGTGATTTTGGGGTGGAGGAACTTGACTGGCCTGCACAGAGTCCTGACCTCAACACAACAGAACACCTTGGGGATAAATTAGAGAGGAGACTGTAGGTCAGGCCTTCTCGTCCAACATCAGTGCCTGACCTCACAAATGCACTTGGAAGAATGGTCAAACATTCCCATAGACACACTCCTAAACCTTGTGGACAAGAAGAGTTGAAGCTGTTATAGCTGCAAAGGGTGGGCCAAATGAGTTTGGAACCCAATACTAATACTGGGATGCCATTACAGTTCATGTGTGTTTAAAGGCAGGCATCCCAATACTTACGCCAATATACTGTATATTGCTGGTGACACTGAGCATGGCTATGGACTTAGGGCTGGTTCACACCACAGAGATGCAGAGAACATGCGTGGGGCTGCCTGGTGGCTAAGTGGGTAGCAGTTCTGTCTAGCAGCATCTGGGATGTTAGTTCAATTCCCCAACATGCTAATGCTTGTGTTGAAGTTTATATGTTCTCCCTGTGTGGGTTTCTCACCACAATCTAAAGACATGCTGGCATCTTATTTGTCAACTGTCAAAATAGGTTCTAATGTAAGAAAGTTAATTTTGGACTTTATATTGGAAGCTCATTGCAGCCAGGGACTGATGTTAATGTTTATTAGCACTAATCATGCTCAGGGACTTGGACATTTCAAATTTTAGGGTTTACACTGCACAGGTAAATATGCTTAGAAAACTGTTGCTTTGTTTATGTGGATGCAAATGGACTTTGATCTTTGTCCTGTAGTTGGAGATTTGATGCACATAGCCAAGGCTAACACCGTTGCAAATAGTATTATGTGTTCCTGCTCATCAGGTGCAATCACTTTAGACCAGGGGTCTCAAACTCAAATTACCTGAGGGCCACAGGACGAAATTTCATATCCCATGGGGGCCGCATGCAAACTTTTAAGCTTCAAAAAGAACATTAAACTAGTATATATAGTGGTAGTTACTGCTCACTGCCAGATGCTTGGCAGTGTTTGCTCTGCAGTGTCCAGCAGCCAGGTCCCAGCAGGACCCACAGCTTGTGGGTCCTGCTGGGAGTTGGCTGTGGACCTGTGGGTCCTGCTGGCCACTGACCTATGGGTCCTGCTGGTCTGTAGGCCATGGCCAGCGGGACCCACAGGTCACTGGACAGGGTCCAGCAGGACCCCACAGGTCAGCGTCCAGCAGGATCCCACAGGTCAGCGTCCAGCAGGACCCCACAGGTTCGCAGCCAGCTCCTAGCAGGATCCGCCTGTGGATCCTGCTGGCCATGGCCTATGGGTCCTGCTGACTTGTAGGCCATGGCCAGCAGGACCCGCAGGTCACATAGGTCATGGCCAGAGGCCAGCAGGACCCCACAGGTCAGCGTCCAGCAGGACCCCACAGGTTCGCAGCCAGCTCCTAGCAGGATCTGCCTGTGGATCCTGCTGGCCATGGCCTATGGGTCCTGCTGGCCTGTAGGCCATGGCCAACAGGACCTGCAGGTCACATAGGCCATGGCCAGAGGCCAGCAGGACCCCACAGGTCAGCGGCCAGCAGGACCCCACAGGCCAGTGGCCAGCAGGACCGACAGTTCTGCAGCCAAATCCCAGCAGGACCCACAGCTTGTGGGTCCTGCTGGGAGCTGGCTGTGGACCTGTGGGTCCTGCTAGCCTGTAGGCCATGGCCAGCAGGACCCGCAGGTCAGCAGGACCCATGGCAAGAGGCCAGCAGGACCCCACAGGTCAGTGGCCAGCAGGACCCCACAGGTCAGTGGCCAGCAGGACCCCACAGGTCAGTGGCCAGCAGGACCCCACAGGTTTGCAGCCAGCTCCTAGCAGGATCCACGGGCACTTGGGCAGCTCCCAGTGTTGAGGGCTATTTTGAGGTTACTGGATGGGCACTGGGGTATGGTAAATGAGTTGTATAAGGGGGGGATAGATGGGATGATCATGTGGGGGTCAGCTGGGGGTGTCAGGGTCTCTCACCATGACCTCAGCGATGGGCCGATGGCAGCTGCCAGCTCAGGCTCAGCAGGACAGGTCCTCCTCCTTGCACGCCGAGCCAGTGACTCAGACTCAGCCACAACGGTGTCCAAGAAGATCCCACTGGGAGTTGTAGTTTGGTTGTAGTCAGTGGTGTCACTAGGTTTGGTGTCACCTGGTGCGGTAAAACCTGGTGTCACCCCCCCTGTCCAAGCTGCACAGCACCATGCAGGCAGCGCAGGTCATTGGGCGCACCCCAAACCAGCCCCTGTAAATGAGTATAGGGTGGTATAGTGGCAGATTAGGGTAGTATAGGGTGGTATAGTGGCAGATTGTGGTGGTTTAGGGTGGTATAGGGCATGTTGGGGTGGTATAGGGCAGGTTGGGGTGGCACAGTGTAGGTTGGGGTGGTACAGGGCAGGTTTGGGTGGCACAGGGTAGGTTTGGGTGGCACAGGGCAGGCTGGGGTGGCACAGGGCAGGTTGGGGTGGCACAGTGTAGGTTGGGGTCGAAGAGGGTAGGTTGGGGTGGTACAGGGCAGGCTGGGGTGGCACAGGGTAGGTTGGGGTGGTATAGGGCAGGTTAGGGTGGCACAGGGCAGGTTGGGGGGGTACAGGGCATCTTAGAACTCTATGTAGTGACAGTTTGCAGAGTAACTTACATAGCATGCCTCATGTCTGCAGATTAAGATCCGGGCGGGTGGGTGGGGCTGCTGTGTCTGTCCTCGCCTCTATCTGCTTCAGCATCATCCATAGTGAAGGAGTCTGTGGGAGGAGCGGAGGAGGCAGCCACACCCCCAGCCCCTCCCACACCCCCATAGCAACGCCAATGGCTGTATTTAGGCTGGCTGCGCTCGCTGCTCTCGAGACTCCACCCGCCGGGGACAGGGAGCTTGAGCGGACAGCCATGGACCACAACTCCCATAAGCAACAGCGGCGGACGTCACGTGATGTCACCGACATCAGCTAGCCCGACTTTCTCTAAGTAAACCAGGAAGAGAAAAAAAAACAACATCGTAAGCAGGCGGCCGTTGCTTACCAGGAAATGCATCAGTCCTGCGGGCCAATTGTAACCACTCCGCGGGCCGGTACTTTGAGACCCCTGCTTTAGACATACATGAAGAGACAGATTGAAAGATACTGGTGGGCGTGTATCTCTTATATAAAGGCCTGCAGTAGGGGGGGTTCGTTTGGCCTGAGAAGGTCAGGTTTTTTGTTGTGATGGAGAAGGAATGATAGTGGGAGATGTGATGAAATTCTTGTATATTTTTTAAATCAAAAGTGGGGTTATGTGGCCATGCTGTCAATGTTGTGTGTGTATTGTTCCTGTCTGATCATGCAAACATCGTTTGGAAGCATCTGCGGACCTACTATTTTTGATCTCGTTTAATCGTGTACACCGAAATGCAGCTTCCAGCAGAACATGGTCATCCAATGTATGTATGTGTGGATTGTGGGCTGGTGGTGGGTGTTTTGAATAAGTCTTTTGCAATATTATGTTGGAATGCTTTGTAAGAATGACTTTTAAGTATGTTTCTATAATCTTGCAGATAATAATGTGATGTGTTGCCTGCTATACACTGAAATTAAAGCTGTGTCCACTCTAAGGTTTTGTCTAATTTTAGATTGTAAGCTCCTATGAGCAGGGCCCTTAAAATTCCGTTGCTAAATGTAGCACCATATATCCTGTCCAAATTTTTTTGAAGCTAGTAAATGTAAATTTATTTTTTTTCTGCTGGTAAAATAAAGTACATTGAGCTTTTGGTGTGTGTGTGTGTGTGTGTGTGTGTGTGTGTGTGTGTTTTTTTTTTCCTTCTACTTTTCTTTCTCTTTAGTTTTTGTGGGTGGTGGTTTTGGGAAAGTGCAATATCTCTTTTATATTTTATTTCAATATTTATTTGTGCACCAAAAAACTAATCTCTTTGCCCTGGTTCACATGCTACTTTGAAATTGCGCTACTTCACTTGAAGTAACACGATTTCAAAGTAGCAAGGTCAGCGTGATTTCAGGTGGCTTCATACACATGTCTATTGAAGTCGCACCTGAAATCGGCAAAAGTAGTGCAGGAACTACTTTAGCAAATTGATGCGGTGCCACAAAAAAATGTTGCATCGATTGGAACGGTGCCATTGCCAATAGTCATGCGATTTGATCTCTCAAATCGCATGACCAATCTCTCCAATGTAAACCTAGGCTTCTGCACAACTGCAAGTTATATATAAAGATTCCACCTTTATCATTAACAGCTATGGAGAATTGCAGGTAATGAATTCAGCTGGTGGATAGGCAGTGTTTGAATGTGTCAGCTCTGGTTCACATTGGTGTGATATGACATGTCAAATCTGTGGCAATTGCACTGTTCTAATTGGTGCGATTTGTATTGATATTGGTTCAGAAACCTGCACTGATGTCTCTGATGTTGCCCCCACAGTCGGGACTGACATGCAGGAATGAAATTGTGGGAGTTCAGCTAAACACTTTCCTCCTGCTGTCAGTGTGAACCAGGGCTAAAACTGGGCCTTTTGCCTTTGTAATTCACCTACTGCTAACCCAGGGACACCATTTCTTATCAAACTCCCTTAAGTTTACCTTCAAATATATGTAGAAATACAGATTTGCATATCTGAAAATAAAAAATACTAATCATGGTTGAGATCAAATATTCGCAGCTGCAATCAAAAGCGTGGTTTCACCTTCTGAGCTGGAAATTAGTCATTGTATGCACCCGGAAGTTCCTGTGCTGGTCAGGATCTCCATCTAGGTGGACATGGCGAGGTCTCTTTAGCAGAGAGGAGGTGCTGCTCATTGGCCGGGTAAGTGTAGGATATGTACTTGTACTTAATCAATGCGGGGGTGGATGTCATAGTTAGATTTGGTGTGGGTGGGGTTCATTGATTTGTTTGGCATCACCACACATTTGCTTCTGTCCCATGTGCACACATCACTTTCTGCATTTGTTCTGCTGATGTAAATCAGTAAGGACTATGCAAGTATAAATGAGAGTTCCTTTTATTAAAATATATATGACTTGTTTCACAGCTGGGCGAATTTTCCAGCAAATTTGGACCTCTGAGTTGCATGACAAGTTGTACCCATGATTCTCAATGATAACCATTCATATCTGTGCTACTTTAAGTCGCACCAACTTCAAAGTAGTCCCTGTACTACTTTGGTGTGACTTGAGGTATATCGGGTACAATATTACACAGGCATTCCCAGAAGTTGGGGCCAAGTTGCAGTGGCAAAGTGGCAGCAAAATAGTGTGACTTTCAGGTCGCAGCAGTGTGAATGAGATTCAAGGATAACACCTTTGAATTTGGCCCTATTGTCACTTGTGCATTCTGAAGGTGTAGCAAATTCGTCCCTGCACTACCTTGGTTTGACTTTGATGCAATTTGAGGTCCATACACCACAAGATTACACAGACATTGCTTCAAGTCATGACAAAGCTGTGCAATTTTAAGGTCGCACAAGTGCAAATGGGGCCTTATTCAAAGGTGTTATCAATTAATCTCATTAGGTTACTTTCACACTTGGGTGACTTTTCATGGAGCTTTGGACCTCAGAGTCACATGAAAAGTTGTCCCCCTTGATTTCCATGCATATTTATTAGAGCTGCACAATTAATCGTCATTGTGATTTTTTTTTTTCCCCTTTACGAACTTGAAAAAAGAGTTTCACGATTCTTGCTATGCAAAGAACTCTCTCTGCTCTTCTGAAGCCATAGCCGAAAAACCGGGAAGTCTGCCAAGAATTAGAACATTCTTTATCAGTGAACTTAACTAGAAACCTTGTAACAATTTGTCAATTAAATAGAATTCTGTGTAAGTGAGGAAAGTTTAACTACTTAAATACTAAACATTTTTCTGACATTTGTTGGTTTCAGGTTAAAATCATTTTTTTTTTTTTGCTAGAAAATTACTTAAAACCCCCCAACATTATATATATTTTTTTAGTAGAGACCCTAGAGAATAAAATGGTGGTTGTTACAATATTTTATGTCACACTGTATTTGCGCCTTTCAAATGCATTTTTTTTGGAAAAAATTACTTTAATGAATTAAAAAAAAAAAAGAAAAGCTAGCCCAATTTTTTGTGGGATAATGTGAAAGATTCTACGTCGCGAGAATCGTGATCTTTTTATTCTAAGCAAAAAAATTGTGATTCTCATTTTGGCCAGAACCGTGCAGCTCTAATATCTATGCAACTTCACCCATGTTCACATAGGTCTGAATTGACATATCAAATTGCAGGCTAAATCGGCGCCTATTGATGGCAATGGAACTGTCCAAATTGGTGCGACGCCAAAACGATTCACAAAAGTAGTTCCTGCACTACTTTGGGCGACTTCAGGGGGCGATTTCTTACCTCCCAACTTTTTGAGATGGGTATAAGGGACACCTATTAGCAAAAGTAGGTAGGCATAGGACACCTTCTTAAAGGAGAACAGTTGGGACCTATGTGATTTCACTAGACATCTGTGCAGGAAAGTGCACTGATGTCTCTGAAATCGCTGACAAAGTCGGGCTGAGTCACACTTGTGCGGCTTTGGACATCAGAGTCGTATGACAAGTCATACCCCATGATTTTTAATTTGTACCATTCATATCTGTGCCACTTCAAGTAACACTGACTTCAACTTAGTCCCTGTACTACTTTGGTCTGACTTTGATGCGAGTTGAGGTCCATAGACCTCAAGTTTACACAGGCATTCCCTGGAATTGCGGCAAAATTGCTGATGCAAAATCATGGGAAAGTTGCGTGTCTTTCCCTGCGACTCCTGCATCCATAGACCTCAAGATTACACAGGCATTGCTTAAAGTCGCATTAAAATCTCACAACTTTCAGGTCGCACAAGTGTGAAAGGTGCCTAAGTCACTGTGCTGATTACTATTTTATACCTAGAATATAAAGTAGTCCCACCATCAAACACTAGTAAACATATGTTCTCAATATAATTGTGCTCAAATGGCTGAAAATCACACAGATGGTATCACCTACTGAAAGCTTGCATTGTACTCAGCAGCATATGCTGAAAAGAGGCAAATGCCTATTAGCCAATGCCACATCGGCACGAGCATGGTTGTTACTATAATATTAATGCCTGAAATGCAAAACATTATTGTACTGAATCAAACATTAGTAAATGTATTTTCTCTGTAGGTAAGTGCTGAGCTCTGTAGCATAGCAGTATACCCTGCTGCCCCCAAAAGTTCAAGCCATGAATTCAAATCCCACTGACAGCATCACCTCCTAGAAGTGTGCATTGTACTCAGAATTAGCCAAAGCACATCAGCTTGCTTTATTCCATATTTTAACTATTCAGATGCATGCAATGGTATGTACTTATTCAATAATATGGTATGGAATTCCAAAATTCAAGGAAAAAAATGTCGTAGGGTCCCCCCAGTATATACCAGGCCCTTCGGTATGGACTTTAAGGGGAACCCCACACCAAAATGTAAAATAAATTTGATGTGGGGCCCCAAAATCCATACCAGACCTTTATCCGAGCATACAGCCTGGAGGTCAGGATAGGGGGGGACGAGTGAGCACCCTCCCCTTCTGAACCTTACCAGGCCAAATGCCCCAAAGCACCTTTTCCCCATGTTGATGGGGACAAGGGCCTCTTCCCGACAACACTGGTCGGTGGTTGTCGGTCTGCAGGCAGGGGGTTTATCAGAATCTGGAAGCCCCCTTTAACAAGGGGGCTCCCAGATCCTGCCCCCTATGTGAATAGGTATGGGGTACATTTTACCCCTACCCATTCACCAAAAAAGCAGTGAAATGTAAAAAAATTAATAGCCGGTTTTTGACAAGTCCTTTATTGTAGAATAGCTCTGAGCTATCTTCTTCCCTGAGTCATCTTCTCCAGACGCTTTCTCTCCCTCCTCCATCTTCTCCCCGAGCTGTATTCTCTCAGAGCCGTCTCTCCTGCTGTCGCCATCTGCTGTATTTTTCCGCACCGCTGGTTACCCACTAATAAAAAAAAAGCTGCTCTTCTTCCATGGTGGTCTTCCTCCGCTGTGTTGTCACCCGCTGTGTGGCGTCTCTTACATAGCCATGGAGCAGACTCTCCGGGTGACATTATCGGATGGCCACAGAAGACCGCCACAAGAAGAGCAGCTTTTTTTTTTATTAGTGGGTAACCGGCTGCGCTGAAGAACACATCAGTGGGAGAAGATGGTGGCAGCAGGAGAGACAGCTCGGGGAGAAGAAACATCAAACACTAGTGAATGTATTTTCTATGTATGTTCTATGTATGACTGTGCTACACCCAATAGGCTAGCGGTCAGCACTTCTACCTTGAAGAACTCATGGGTTCAAATCCCACAGAGAAATACTAAAAGAATGAATTGGTGAAAAAAAGCAAATGACTATTAGCCAATTAGCCAAAGCAGCATATGCTGAAAATAGGTGAATGCCAATTAGCCAATGCACTTTAAATTTGGCTGATTCTATTATATTAACTCTTCAAATGCATGCAATGATATGTAAGTATTCAATACTATTATGGTGTGAAATTCCAAACACCACACACTAACTAATGGGCAAATTACATTTTTTTGTTTGTTCATTTTAGTTTGCTTGTGCACTGAAAAAATAAACACAGCTGGGGGATGGTAGGTTGGCTGGTATTTGAACTTGTACCATGAGTGCTGTGGAGACATCTGAACAGACTACTAAGCCATTGTGCTAAGTATGAGACCTGCATAATAATGTAGTATGATTAAAGAATGAATATAAATAATTACCGCTTTATAGTCACCTAAATAAAAAAATAAAAAACAACATACAACAAATAGGTAACCTAAATGTTTAATACATGTAACTTTACAGAATAGCAGACATTACTATGTAATAATCATTCATAACTGCATTAGTTAGCAAAAGAAGGAAAAAACTAGGAATACTAATTGCAACATACATCAATAGATGCACACGAGGTAGAGCACATCTCACATAAAAATGTTTCTTTCACATACATGGATCATGGTTACAGTGCAGTACTATATAACAACTTGGTAGGAATTGGCATTTGCATATACGCGGAAGCGCTAGTTAGCGCCAGCTTAGAATTTACTAACATGTGTTTCTCACTAATAGCGCTAGTTTTTCATTCGCACATTCGCCTGTTGAAATTTTATTTGGCTAAAATGGGAGCTATTATTTGCCATAGTGCCCAGTACTTCCTGGAGCTATAGTAAATGACCCCCATAGACTTTAACGGTGTTCGCATGCTCAAACAAACTTTTTTCCTGTTCACATGTTCTGGTGCGAACCGAACAGGGGGGGGGGTCTGCTCATCCCTACCTAGCAGTAAAAAGGGTCGCTGGTTCGTATTCCCAACCACACCACAAGACTACCTGCCTGGAGTTTGCATGTTCTCCCTGTGCCTGTGTGGGTTTCCTCCGGGTACTCCGGTTTCCTCCCACACTCCAAAGACATGCTGGTAGGTTAATTGGCTTCTGTCTAAATTGGCCCTAGTATATGAATGTGAGTTAGGGACCTTAGATTGTAAGCTCCTTGAGGGTAGGGGCCCATATTAGTGTATAATGTATATGTAAAGCACTGCGTAAATTGACGGCACTATAGAAGTACCTTAAATAAAAATAAATAAGTCTTCACTAATATTATGGTGTGAATCTCCAAAACACCATACACTAGCTAACAAGCAGTTTACATTTGATAAACTTTATTGTATGGTATATAACACATCAAACACTAGTAAAAGTATTTTGTATATATAATTGTGCTCAGCCCAATAGGCTAGCAGTTAGCACCTCTACCTTCAAAAATTCAGGTATTGAAAGACTCATGGGTTCAAATTCCACAGAAGAATCCTAAAAGATTACTTTTGGTGGAGAAAAGGAGAATTACTGTTAGCCAGTTAGCCAGTTAGCCAATTAGCCAAAACAGCATACAGTGAATGCCAAGTAGCCAATACACTTTAATGTGGTTGATATTATTGTATTAACTCTTCAAATGCTTGCAATGGTATGTAAGTATTCACTAATATTATGGTGTGAATCTCCAAACACCACACACTAGCTAACAAGCAGTTTACATTTGATAAACTTTATTGTATAGTATATAACACATCAAACACTAGTAAAAGTATTTTGTATGTATAATTGTGCTCAGCCCAATAGGCTAGCAGTTAGCACCTCTACCTTCAAACATTCAGGTATTGAAAGACTCATGGGTTCAAATCCCACAGAAAAATCCTAAAAGATTGCATTGGTGGGAAAAGGAGAATGCCAATTAGCCAAAGCAACACAAATATACATGTATATATATTTACTGAAAATAGGTGATTGCCAAGTAGCCAATGCAGATTAATGTGAAAGTTTTTATTGTATTAACTCTTTAAATGCATGCAATGGTATGTAAGTATTCAATTATATTATGATGTAACATTCCAAACACCACACACTAGCTAAAGGGCAGTTTACATTTCTTTGTTTGTTTATTTTAATTCACTTGTGCACTGAACAAATAAACACAGCTGGTGGATGGTAGGCTGGCTGTTGTTTGAACTCATACCATGAGTGGTGTGGAGATATCCAAGCAGACCACTAAGCCATTGTGCTAAGTACAAGACCTGCATAATAGTGTAGTATTATTAAAGAATGAACATAAATAATTACTGCTTTATAGTCAACTAAATTAATAAATTAATAAATAATAAATCAAAAACATGAAAAAAACAACATACAACAAATAGGTAACCTACATGATTAATACATGTAACTTTACAGAATAGCAGACATTACTATGTATTAATCATTCAGAACTGCATTTCTTAGCAAAAGAAGGAAAAAAAACTAGGAATACTAATTGCAATATAAATCAATAGATGCACGGGAACTAGAGCACATCTCTGATAAAAATGTTTCTTTCACATACATGGATCATGGCTACAGTACAGTGCTATATAACAACTTGATAAGAATTGGCATTTGTATATACGCGGAAGCGCTAATTAGCGGCAATTTAGAATTTATAAACGTTTGTTCTCCACTTATATCGCTGACTTTCATGCGCAAATTTGCCGTTTTGCTTCCGTTTGGCTAAAATGGGCTCTATTATTTGCCATAGTGCCCAGTACTTCCTGGAGTTATAGTAAATGACCATCTACTTGATGTCCGGTCCCATTCTATCCTGGTGTCTGTTACTGCATACTTGCAGTCCATGTCCATGCCTGTATTTCAAGCTCGTTTGTGAGTATGTTACTTGCTATTTACTTTTTAATAAACGCTACCAGTGGTAATGCGCTAGGTCGGTGCGCCCTCTCTTCTTTTTGTTTCCTCTTTGGAGATGGGGGAACCACCCTCTTAGTTGTGCTAGGATTGCAGCTAGATGGTAGTCCGCAAAAATTGAGAGACCAACCCCTCCTGCTGTTTTTGTTTTACGGAGTTTGGTTAGAGCACTTCTGGCTTTTTGCCATCCCATAAATATCTAGAAAGTATGGATTGTAAGGTATGAAAGTGTTGTCGTGGGACAGGGATGGGAACTGTGCGAAATATATATAGTATTTGTGGCAGAATTTGCATTTTGAAGGCAGCCAGCCTGCCTGACCATGACAATGTGTGTTTGCTTAGGGATTGGAGACCTATTTGTAATGTACGTATTAATGGAAGGTAATTAGCGTGAAATAGTTGTGAGGGGTAGGAAGTTAGTTTAATCCCTAAGTAAGTTATTTCTTGTGAGTACGTATGGGTATTTGTTTTGCAAAATTGTTTTATCTGATGTTGCTACTCCAAGATCCAATATGTAAGATTTGGTTTTGTTCACCTTGTAATATGATATCTTACCATAGTCATGTAAAAGTTGAGATACATGTTGTAGGGAAGACACTGGTTTAGTTAACATGAGGATCACGTTGTCAGCAAAGAGACTTATGACGTGTTTACGGTTATTGAAAATAAAACCTTGTATATTAGGGTTTTGTCTTATGCTGGCTGCAAGGGGCTCCATTAAGAGGTTGAAAATGAGAGGGGATAATGGACAGCCCTGGCGGGTGCCATTTACGATATTGAAAGGTTTAGATAGCATACCTGATGGTGAGGTATATAAAGATAAAATTGCAGACAATATGTGACCTGTAAAACCAAATTTTTCCAAAGTGGTTGAGAGATATGTCCAGTGCACTCTGTCAAACGCCTTCTCTGCATCCAAAGCAAGAAGTAGAGAAGGCGTCCCATGTTTCCTGGCTGTATGAATCACATCTATTAGTCTTCTGGTAGCATCAGATGTTTGCCTACCTTTGGTAAATCCAGATTGATCTGGGTTGATTATAGTGGGGAGGATGTCAATAAGCCTCAGTGCTATCATTTTGGCATAAAGCTTGAGATCAGTATTCAATAAGGGTATCGGTCTAAAGTTTTGAGGTACATCCGCTGTCTTCCCTGGTTTAGGCAACGTGACTATTAATGCTTCTAACATCTCAGGTGGAAAAGAAGATGAAGCAGCAGCAGCCTTAAACACCTTTAGAAGGTGCGGTCCTAAATAGTGTTTAAAAGTCTTATAGGGTGTACACACAGTCGGACTTTGTTCGGACATTCCGACAACAAAATCCTAGGATTTTTTCCGACGGATGTTGGCTCAAACTTGTTTTGCCTACACACGGTCGCACACAGTTGTCGCGGTCACGTATACCACGTACGACGAGACTAGAAAAGGCCGGTTCAGAACCAAGCGCGGCACCCTTTGGGCTCCTTGTGTTAGTAAAAGTTTGGTGAGAGACGATTCGCACTTTTTCAGACTCGTGGCTTTCAGATCGTTTTCTGCCGTTCAGTTTGTGCTTGTGGGTTTGTATCTGCTCTTCAGTGCATGCAGTCAGTTCGTATCAGAGTTTTCTGTGTGATCTTGCCTGCTCGTTGCTGTTTTTCAGGTCGCTCTTCACAGGCCTTGCTGTTCTTCAGTGCGTTCTGTTACTTCGTTCTTAACAGCTGACCGTTTTCTAGCCATGTTTCATATGCGTACTCCTCGTAGAGTTCGTGCTGTGCGGGGGCTTGGTGTTGGCGTCCTGACCTTGACACAAGTCCAGTCCATGAACAGGGTGGGGAGGAGTTCATGGACCAAGAATTGGTTGCTTCAGCGTGACCAGTTCTGTCATATGCCTTTGCTCCGTGAGATCCGTGAGAATAATATTGATGATTTCAGGAACTTTCTCAGGATGACGGACCCCGTGTTTCACCGTTTGTTGGCTTCGCTGACCCCCTATATTAGCAGGCAGGATACCTGCATGAGGCAAGCCATCACTCCGGAGCAGAGGTTGGTCGCTACCTTGCGGTATTTGGCCACAGGGAGAAGTCTGCAGGACTTGAAGTTCTCGACAGGCATCTCCCCCCAGGCTCTGGGGATCATTATCCCAGAGACCTGTTCTGCCATCATCCAGGTCCTGCAGAAGGAGTATATGAAGGTAAGATTTTTATCCTTTTATATCACATTTTATTGTATTGAATGTTTGCTAATATCTTGTATTTCTTTCCTCATTCCCTAATTACCATGATTGTAATATGCTGTGAATGTCCCCTTTGTTCTCATGCATGCTGGATTTTTACGTAATTATTATTTTAGGTCCTTCATACATATTTGCCCTTCACTAACCTCCCCAGCATGGTGTCTCCTGCCCTATATTCACCTCATGTAGTCACTTAACAATGTATTTTTTCAGCTCCATAGTAGTGCTTTACCCCAAACACCCCCTAAAATGTTTGGTAATGTTATTTTTGATTTTAATTCAGGCAGAGTGCCAGAGGCTTTTTTTTGTGGTGTCCCCAAATAATTTTTAGTAACCCTCCCTCCCCCCAACTGCTAAGTCAGCTGATCCCAATTCTCTATCTATCCTCAATCATCTATCTGCTGACTTTGCCAAACCCATACACACTATACCCATCTCTTTACTGGTCAGATTTATGGATGAATTCCCCAAAGCATGTAGTGCAAGGGCCTGCCTGTATACTTTACAATGGTACTGTTTAAAGTTTTTGTATCCTATTATTATCTTGATAGGTAATAGCAGAATGTCCAAATGTCCTCAAATGTGTACAGTGTGTATTTATATCTTTGTATTATGACTCTTCTTACCTGTCCAGTGGGCTGCCAATAGTGTAACTAAGGAGGGGCTGTTCCAAGTAATACCCTGTATTTAGGCCTTCATCTCTCAATGAAGTGAAGAGGGTTACCTGTCCAAGAGTTCCCCCCCTATAATGTTAGAAATGGCCCATGAGAGGGGGGGAGTGGGAATATGATAGGTGTACCTTATACTTTGGCATTGTTAAATTCCCCTTAATAAATGCTATCTGGAGGTTGCCCCATAATGTTTGTGTATAATCTGCTTGCCATGTTTCTGTGAAAAAATACTAATGTTTATTGTTTATTATTATTTGTTCCTCAACAGTTTCCTTCCACGCCACAGGAATGGCAGACTGTGGCCTCCCACTTTGCCCAGCGGTGGGACTTTCCTAACTGTGGAGGGGCAATTGATGGTAAACACGTCCACATCGTCCCACCACCCAACTCGGGGTCGTACTATTATAATTACAAGGGGTTTAATAGTGTAGTGATGTTGGCGGTGGTGTCGGCTAATTACGACTTTTTGTATGTGGACGTGGGGAAGAATGGCCGGATGTCCGATGGTGGAGTCATCGCCCAGACGGAGTTCTACAGGCGTCTCCAGAATGGCAGCTTGGACTTGTCAGCTCCAGAGGACAATGTTGAAGGTCTCCCATTTGTGTTCATTGCTGATGAAGCGTTTGCGCTGGGGGACCACCTGATGCGGCCATTCCCGATGAGGACCCTCACCCCGGAACAGAGGGTTTTTAATTACCGGCTGGCCAGAGCCCGAAGAGTGGTGGAGAACACATTTGGAATCCTGGCCAGCCGGTTCCGACTATTTCTGACACCCATCCATATGGCGGAGTATAAACTGAACCATATAATACTTGTGTGCTGTGTTCTCCATAATTTTTTAAGAAAACGTTCTGCAAACTATGCTGGCTCAGTTGGGCCTGAGGCCGGAATCCAAAATCCAACAACACTGACGGCGCTTGAAAGTGGCCGTCCTGGCTTGCCCTCCCTGAGTGCCCGTGATGTTCGGTTACGATACCTGGAGTTCTTTGTGGGTAGGGGGGCTATCAATATGCCAGACAATATGTGAAGCCTTTTTGAAATAAAAAAAATAAATAAATTCTTTGTGAACATTTACTGATTGTGTTTGTTTTAGCTGACCCTGACAGAAATGTTTTGAGTGCAGAAAATGTCGTGATTGGGTAACCTTATACAAAGCACTGTTGGCTGGTATTTCCTAAATGCAAAAACACATTTCACTACAAGTGCACTTGCAACTGCACTGAACCTGCACTTGTAGTGCAAAGTGGATTAGCCCTTAGGAAATAACCCCCATTTTTGCGTAAAACAGCTATTACATCACCCCAAAAGTGTTGTAGTGTTGAGACAATAATCCACACATTCTTGAGTAACCAACTTTTTTATACCTGCACAATCACATGTGCATTTACCAAAGGTTTTTAAAACAAACCAAGATGTTTGTTGTATAACAATTTTTGCAGTAGCATTATAAAAATTCGAAATATCCATTTCAGATAAAACAGGCCTGTGTAAAACCAACAAGAAAGCCAAAAAACTTGAACTTACAAAGTTCACATTAGGTAAAACCTGAAGGCTATATCAGACATGAGTATTTAGAAACTGTGTTTGATATAGCGTTCAGATGGGGGGAAATCACCCCTGGAAAAGCCAAATTTGGAAGATGCACACCAATTTACGAATGTCAACATGTGCTATCTGCCATCATGGGGAATCAAGGGACGTGTTTTGGGGGAGCAAGCCCTTCCTCCACGCGACTTTATAATTGAGGAAGGGGTTGCACCCCCAAAACGCGTCCATTGATCTCCCGTGATGGCAGATAGCACATGTTGGCACACTGTGTGCATCCTCCAAATTTGGCTTTTCAAAACCTTGCATAAAAATTTAAAAGATTGAACCACAAAACAAAAAAATTTGTGGGGTTTTAAATTCGCCCCAAAACATCAATGATGTTATTATTTTTTTTAATAACATCATGGATTTGTTGCTGGATGTTTTGCAGTTCGGCATTACACCCCATGATCTCCCCGATCAGGATCTGGGCACTTTCAGAAGTAAAGCGTTCTCTATCCCTCACATCACGATCACCTAAAAAGAGATAAAAAAAAAAAAAGGTCTCAAAAATCTGCCACCATCCATCTCTTTTAACTGAGTCTGTGGTCGCAGACACTCACCTGTTGTGGTGCCAATCTCCACCACGTCTTCTTCTTCCTCCTGCTCTGCTTGTGTTGGGGGTATTTCACCTTCTTCCATAGGTGGGGGGGTCTGTGGTCTCCTCGGATGAGGGGTGTCCTCCGAGTCTTTTCTCCCCTATGTAAAACAAAAATGGTATAATTAGCACACAGATATTTGATGGCAGAACTAGAAATAGGAAACATTGCTTGGAAGTGGGGTACAATTGTCAATTTTAGCAGAGTTCCAAGATGTATTTTTTTATTGGCATTTGTCAAGCTGCAATTCTTTACCTGTTTGGTACAAGCTTCACAGATGGAGACCCCCCTATAGTATACACTGGAGCACCTGTGTGCCCCCCCCTAATAAAAATGGTGTTCTTGTGTCCCACACTAGTGCTCCAGTGTCCAGATGTGAAAACAGCTGCTCAGTGTCCTCTCCTTACACACAATCTAGTTTGTATTTCATTCTAGTAACAAACCCATCTACACAAACAAATATTTGGCATCCAAGTAGGCCCAAAAAAAATGTTTGAAAATGCATATGGCCTAAACAATGGTCTTCTAGAGGCCGAAAGAAAAATGTTTGATACGAACGAATAATGGGCCCATGAACATTAAAGTTGCCCTTTTAAACGTTACAATTAATAAAAGCATATGGAGCAGAATGAACGGAATAAAGACAGAAAGAATAGGAACACAGCACAACTACTTACTTTTTTGCAGCACTCTCTGGATCTTTCGGTACTGCTCTGGCTCTCTCAACTTCAGGTCCGACCACCGCTTCCGGAGCTGATCTTTAGATCTTCGGACCCCGAAAATCCTGTGAAGGCTTTTGACCACTTTAGCAATGATTTTGGCCTTTCTGATGTTGGGATGGGGGTAAGGCCCATACTTCCTGTCATAGTCGGACTTCCTCATGATGTCGACCATCTCCAACATCTCCCCAAAGGACATATTTGTGGCCTTAAAACGTCTCCTTCTGGATCGGGACGTGCCTGGATCCGGGCTTTCCTCCTCCTCCTCCTCGTTGCTATAATTCGCACACACCTGCTCGAACTCCGCCATCATGCTCTTCACCCACTGCGCTGAACGAAAAGGGGCGGGGAATAGACTAGAAAGAATGTCAGGGGCGGGCAGAGTTACACGCATGCGCAGTGTGTATAAAGCGTAACACGCGTGCATATTACGTACGATCTGTGAGCGGAGGAAGGAGCATTGGACGCGCCGATCGTAAGAACAAAGGTAAGAGACAAACTTGTGCCTATACTGCTTCTACATTGAGGCCTATATTGTAACAAGATTAGGAGAGTTTTGTCTGACATTAGGCTTTGTCTTGTGTTGTGTCTTGCAGTGAACATGGATATGCTACTCAAAGATAATGACTTCATGTCAGTATTCATAGATATGCTAAGGGAGCTGCCCTGTCTGTGGGAGATTAACCACCCCCATTTCAAGAACCAAGCAAAGAGGAAGGCAGCACTGGTGCAATTGTGTGAAATTGTGAAGCAGGTGATCCCCACGGCAGACATCACCTATTTAAAGATCTTAATTGGTTGCCTGAGGAGCACATATCTGAGGGAGCGCAAGAAAGTCCTGGATTCGCAGAGATCCGGAGCAGCAGATGACATCTATGTCCCCAGGATGTTGTACTACGACAGGCTGCATTTTCTGGCAGGCCAGACTGAACCCAGGCCATCCCTCTCCAGTCTTCCTTCCACGCTTCCTCCCCCCCCCGGCTGAGGCTTCTGACGCCCAACCTGGGCCTTCCAGGCAACAACACAAGGAGGAGCCCAGATTGAGCCAGGTATAGCATTCCTCTAAATATTTCTGCTTGTCCAATCAATGATGTTAACTAGATGTTAGTTGGGAGTACTAATTTAGGATTGTGATTGATGATGCAACAACTAAAACCATGTCCTTTTTTCATACACAGGGAAGTCTCAGCCAGGAGGTGGCCGGGCCGAGCCGGCTGGCTGATCTGCAGGTCCCTCCACCCCCCCTGAAAAGAGAAAGTGGCAGGAGGAGGAATGCCTTAGAGGAGGCTACCGGAGGACTCTTTTGGAGGGCTACAGAGGTCCTGGGAGCACGACAGACCGTGGAGGAGGACATTGCTGCCATCATTGCATATAAAATGCAGAGGATGGAGGAGGGCCAACAAGTAATGTGTGAGGCCCTCATATCGGAGGCTCTGGAGAAAGGTATGAGTGGCCAAATTACAGCTCAGACACACCTTTGCGATGGTCCTCCTCCTCCTCCTGCAGGTCCTCCTCCTCCTCCTCCTTCTCCTCCAGGTCCTCCCAGTCCTCCTCCTCCTCCAGGTCCTACTCCTCCTCCTGCCACATCTCCAACTGCACAGCCAAAGCCCGGAAGGAAGCGTGAAAGGAAGACCAGACAGTGATTGCCCTGGGTTCAGTCTGGTCAGCCAAAAAATGCAGCCTCTTGTGGTACCACAGCCTGGGGACACAGATGTCATCTGCTGCTATCCGGATCTCTGTGAATCCCGGACCAGACTGCACTCCCTTATATATGGACTCCTCAGGCCACCAATTTTGATGTTGAAGAATTGATGTCTGCCGTGGGGGTCCCAGGCTTCACTAATTTCTCCTGTTTCTCCAGTGTTGCCTTCCTCTTTGTTTGGTTCTGAGCACTTAATAAAGGATTTTTGTTTTGAATTATACTCTCCTATGTGTTTTACTTCAAAAATGACAGTTGGTTTGTGAGGGTTAAGATACATTTCAAATATACAATGTGAAATGAACAAGGGACACCAACAACAAACAATCTCCTTGAGATTAAATAATAAAAGATATCAATGGTGTTGGGGTAACTTGACACACAAAACACACACAAAAATATTCTGGAGTAAAAATAAAAATAACATTGAACAAAGATCAGCCTTGGAAAAAATCCAAACATTAAATAAAAAAAAGGCTGAAAATCCAAAAAAAAATAAAATAAATATAAAACTGTCAGATGTGACAACTAATAACAATATATTGAGGGAATCCCACTAAAAAAACACAAATAAAACTTTGTGAGAAGTGTGTTTGAATATGAGCAGCAAAACTACTTCATTCTTGTCACATTATAAAGAAGAAGAGTGCGCTGTATTAAACCATTTTGAACATTGCAGCATGACGAAAGTGCTGTATCCATTGCGAACGCTAAGTTTACCAGAACGAGCTGTCCCGTCTAGGAATTTCTTCTGAGCATGCGTGGCACTTTGTGCGTCGGAACAGGCCACACACGGTCGGAATTGACGCGATCGGATTTTGTTGTCGGAAAATTTTATCTCCTGCTCTCCAACTTTGTGTGTCGGAAAATCCGATTGAAAATGTCCGATGGAGCCCACACACGGTCGGAATTTCCGACAACACGCTCCGATCGGACATTTTCCATCGGAAAATCCGACCGTGTGTACGGGGCATTATAATATTCCCCTGTCAAACCATCTGGTCCTGGAGATTTATTGATAGGAAGAGTGTTAATTACTGTCAGTAGTTCAGATAGCGAGAAAGGGGAATTCAAGGCTTGAATTTGAGAAGTGGAGAGTTTAGGTAGATTAATATTTTCTAAAAATTCATTTATAGCTCTTTGTGATGGCTGGACAATATGATTGTCATGATTAAGGTTGTATAGGGACCCGTAGTATTCGCTAAATGCATTAGCAATGCCTTGGAGATCAAATACTTTTTGTTTGGAAGTAGGGCTAATGAGGAAAGGTATTTTAGTTTTGAAGCGTTTGCCTCGTAGTTTACGGGCCAGTGCTTTGCCAGCTTTGTTGCTGGTTGAATAGAATAACATTTTTAGTCGTCGTTCCTTTTGTTCAAAGGAATGAAGTAATTCTAACCTGAGAGCGTGTCGCAGGTCTGTCAGTTTTTTGCTAACCTGGCTTGTAGGTTTTTTTTTGTCTATCTTCTAGAGCTTTGATATCTGCGTAAAGAGTATCAAGCCGCTGCTGCTTCTGTTTTTTTAAGCTTTGTAGACAATTGAATAAATATGCCTCTAATGTATGCCTTGTGGGCATTCCAAAGCACATACGGATCATTTGTGGAAGAGGAATTGATCAGGAAGTAATCAGACAAATGGTTTTCTAGCGATTTCTTAGTGGTTGTTGATTGTATTACTTGAGGGCTTGCGCGCCATATGTATGCCCCATTAGTAGGATAATTGTCTCCTAGCGTTAAGAGGATAGAAGCGTGATCTGACCAAGTAATATTATTTATTTTAATATCGATCACTTTTTGAAGCAACCATTTGTCCATTAGGACCAGATCGATCCTCGAATAAGTGCAATGCCTGTGAGAGTAAAATGTGAAGTCCCGTTCATTAGCATGTTTACAGCGCCAGCTATCGAACAGATCATGCGATCTGAGGAAAAAATTCAGAGAAGGAGGTTTTTTTGAGTAAGTCGAGGTAGAGTCCATGCTGGGATCAGGAGTAATGTTAAAGTCTCCACAAATTATAAGGGAACCTTGTTGGATTCTTTTCAGCTTCTTCATCAATCTGTTCACGAAATTAATTTGTTTGGTATTGGGAACATATACATTCACAAGAGTATAGCGGGTGGAGTTGATATCACAGATAATAATAAGGTATCTGCCTGCTATATCGGATATTTCGGAATGAAGGTGAAATGATATAGAGTCTTTGATAGCTACCATGACCCCACTTTTTTTCGCATTCATATTGGAGAAAAAGTAGTGTTGAAAATTTCTGTGAGAGCATTTTGGTGGTGTTGCGTGATGGAAGTGTGTTTCTTGAACGCACAGAATATCGCATTGGGAAGAGTCAGCGTCCTTCCAAAGAGATGCTCTCTTGGCTGGGTGATTTAAACCATGGGCATTGATGGATAGTATTTTAACTGGCATTGTGTATATAGGAGGGTATGCTGTATGACGAGGTGGAGTAGTACTCACGCTTGATAGATGATTTCTTTTCCAGGATGGCTTTGCGTCTGGAGTGTCCTTCAGGATGGATAAGCGGGTCGCAAGGTTGGTATGATCCTTTCCATAAGAGCATATATGGGTACAGCTCTGTAGATGGTGGTTGATCCATAAAAACTATGCAAAACAAGCAACAGAACAAATGAAAAGGAGAAAAAAGAAAAGTTACAGGGTGATAGGAGAATCCGCAAGGGGATTCGTGATCCATAAGCACTGTTCAGTAGGTTTGAGGGGTATTGGAAATATTTCCAAGTATGCCTTCGCCGGGGATTGTGGATATAAGAATTGAATGGGTCACTTAGGAGCAATCTGGTATAGGAGCCGTTTTTTTATCACTCTTCTTTCGTTTCACCACCTGCCAGTCTGCCTGTATGTGTGAAGGAGGGTCGACTGGTATGGGAGACGGATATGTCTCTGACAGTATTCCCCATTGTCTGAGGATGTGCAGACCTTCCTCCATAGTGGAGACCGTGGTGGTCACACCGTTATGAGTGATTGAGAGCGCAGCTGGGTACTTCCATTTGTGGTATGTGATGGTTGCGTAGCGCTTTAGTAATGGTAGCTAGATTGCGGCGTTTTTGAAGGGTATGTCTAGACAAATCAGGGAGTAACTGAAGAGAAAAGAAAGAAAAAAAAAGAGCGCACCAGCCTAGTGCATTATCCTTGACAGATTTATTGATTAAAAACAAGATAAAATCTACTCACAAAGTTTGAAGAAACAAATCGCATTTGTAAATGCCACAGCGGCGATTAATCCAGTGGTAGCAGTTTTCCAGGTCCCTGGAAGGAGGCGTACGGACTACTGCTGGCTAACGCGTTTCGAAGGTTACCCTTCTTCATCAGAGCCTGAATATCATATATATATATATATATATATATATATATATATATATATATATATATATATATATATATATATAATTATTTAATCAATAAATCTGTCAAGGATAATGCACTAGGCTGGTGCGCTCTTTTTTTCTTTCTTTTCATTTGGCATTAGGACATGCCATCCTTAAGAGCAGCAAGGCCGAAATCCATAGTCCCTCCTGAACCCTTGGGATCTTTTAGCGAATACACCCGTGCGCAAGAGTATTTTGCTTTTTTGTCTAAGTAACTGAAGAGAGGCATATTTAGGTGGGCGCTGATCAGGGTTGCGGAAGGAGGCCAATATGGCTTCTTTTGCTTTATAAAAGTGGAGCCTTAATAGAACATCTCTGGGTACATCATCTGGTAAAAAGGATGGTTTTGGTATTCTGTGCACCCTGTGCAACGCAGACATTGCAGGGAGCGGTGCCGTGAATAACTCTTGGACATATTGTGGTAGTTGTAGTGCAGGGATGGATTCAGGAATGCCTCTTACTTTTAGGTTATTCCTTCTGGATCTGTCCTCGAGGTCAGATAATTTGTCTTTGATCCAGGAAACTTCATCTGATTGAATAGTATGAGCATCCACCATTGCATTGAAAGAGGATGCATGTGAATCTAGCAATCTGATTTACCCTTTCACCTAGTGAGTGCACTTCTGCCTGACACTTTTGTACTGTATGCAGCATGTCCTGATGCAGAGATGATCTCAGTGACATTAGCATCTCCTTGAGGACAGTGTCTGAGACTGGCTGCCCTGATGTAGGAAATCCCTCTATGGGATCAGGGGCTGCTGAGGCCTGTGACTGTGAGATAGTGTGAGCGCTTACCTCCATGTCATGCAGCGGCCTAGTATCCTGAGGAGAGGATGTCCTCTGTCTGGATTTGGCAGGGCTTCTGGTAGTTGGTGTGGACGCCGCTGAGGACGATCCGCTGTGTGGATGCCCTGGATCAGTGCCGCTCAGACCAGGAGAATAGGCCGCGGATGCGGCCTGTTTTGATCCGCGCTTCGTCTGGGCGCCATTTTGGGTAGGCCGCGCTGAGGTGAAGTACCCCGGCAGCTTGCGGAGCTGTGGCGGCGGTTCTTTCCTTCTCCGCGGCATCTCTGGAGGTGGATTGTGCTCCGATGTGGCGGATGGAGGAGGATAATTCGTCCAAATGCTCCGATGGAGACGGATTTCCCCGGCGAGGTGGCGGAGCTCAGAAGCTAAGCGGCCATCTTTGGGCTCGGACGCCATGCCCCCTGTGGGAGTTTATTAATGGATGTCATCCCCCATACTTTTGGCCTACAGGCCCTGGAATACTTCACTTCACTGGAAGATCCATTAATAAACGCCTGTCAGTCCTCTTTTATCTTGGACGCCACATCATTTTGTTTGACAAACAACTATTTTAATTTTGATGGTGATCAAATCTAGCCATGGGTTTTTGGGAGAACCAATATATTTTTAAAAATAACCCCTTTTTGTGTAGTAGTAGTATTATTTGGTTGCTATATCGACGATATTATCATAATTTGGAATGGTTCCATCAATACCATCAACCAATTTGTGGAACATTGTAATAACAATCAAGATGGTTTGTCCTTCACATTTGTTACTGATCCCAACACGCTAGCTTTTCTAGACCTGGAGCTAGGTCACAATGAAGTAACTTTCACCATTTTCTCCAAAAATTACGTTAAACCCACTGCTGGTAATTCTTACTTGCATCATAAACGCTGTCATTTTCCCAAATAGATCGCCAATATCCCAAAAGGCCAGTTCTTTCGATTACAACAGAACTGTACGAAAGACAGCGATTATGTCGATCAAAGCCTACTATTGAAGAAGAAGTTCAGTGACAAAGAATATCCTGATACCTAAATTAATCAAGCTTTCCAACATTACCTTAATGGGAAACCTCCCAAAGTGGTCCGTGAACCAGAAAACCATTCTGTTCGGTTCACTACCACGTTTCACTTCCAATTTAGGAAGATGGAAAAAATATTAGCCAACCACTGGAATATCCTATTACAGGACCCACTTCTTAAATCCATTATTCCAGAACGCCCCAGGGTCACATACCGCAGAGCGCCAAACTTGAAAAGTAAAATGGACCCCCAGTAAAATCAAACCTAGTTATATTCCCCCTGCAATACCTGTTCTCATACTACTGGTAAAGATGTACCAGTGTCGGGGGGCGTGGCCTGGACGGGAATGAGATAGGACGTGAGTAACCAGAGCTCCGCTTGTGGCAGATCCTGAATTCGATATCCTGAGCCCCTAAAACATCTCTTTTTCTATACACCCGTGTGTCTGAAGCCGGGTGCAACTGCTGGGTCAAGCTGGAACAAGCTGCTTCTTCATCCCTGGACAGGTACCGAAGAACGGAGCGGGACCACGAGGGGCAAGATGGCGCCTCGTCCCCAGAACACACAGCTCCCCAAGCTGACCAGGGCACGGCTGATACAGCCAAGGTGTTGGAAGCGATTTCCCTCTGCCAATCCACCCTCACCACAAAGATCGAAGAGGTAAAAGTGGACATTTCTTTAATTAGACAAGACATGACTAAACTTCGTGAGAGAGTTACTGAGACGGAGACCAGAATTAGCAGGGCGGAAGATACGCTATATCCCCTGCAACATTCCCAGGAGGACTTAAAGCGCCAAATACAACAGTTGGCACAGAAGCATGACGATTTGGAAAATCGTGCACGCAGATCCAATCTCCGCTTCATCGGCCTCCCGGAGGGCTCAGAGGGAACGGATCCTGCTACCTTCCTTGAAAAGCTCCTAATCTCTACATATGGCAGGGAGGCCTTCTCTAGCACATTCGTAGTAGAACGTGCTCACCGCATGCCAGCGCGCCGCCCACCTGAAGGAGCCCCGCCGCGCACATTCATAGCGAAGCTATTAAACTTCAAGGACCGAGATGCAGTACTACGACTAGCCAGACTGAAAGGAAACATCCCATTTCAGACGGGACAGGTGTCAGCATTTCCGGACTTCTCCGCCGAGGTGCAGAAGCAGCGAGCCCGCTTCACGGAGGTAAAAAGGCGCCTTAGAGCGCACCATCTAAAGTACGCCATGTTGTTTCCTGCCCGGCTTCGTGTGGCTGGAGATGATCGTGCCTATTTTTTTGAGGATCCGGTGCAGGCGTTGGAGTGGCTAGATCGCCGCGATGCGGAGCAGAACCGACCTGCCCAGGAAAGATCTCCTCGTATCGGAATGTAAAGGTGAGACTCTGTATTATTTGCCAAGATATCATACTCACACGCTTCTACCCTCCACTAAACTTCAGCAACACACGCTGGTTGGGCCTAGTTGGACACTGTTACGTTTCTTCTGGAATGACTTTCCTCTCAATCCCAGCCAGCGCCCAGAGAAATGCCTGCTACACATATCAATGCCTGGAGTTTCACACTTGTCTCAGCTTTAGATGGGCCGTACTCCGACAACACCATCATATAGCTCACGGGACCTAAATTAGAGCTTTGATAAATCCTGACTTTTGCCTTTGTGATGATACAAGTCTGTAGTAATGAATCACCGCCATATGGCCCGCTCTCCTGCCTCACATGAACTTACACTAACCATGCTACCCCTGAGAGCAACAAGGAGAAGCATAGAGATCATAACTTGCTATACGTGGGGGGGAGAAAAGTAGTTTTCGACCCTATTGATAATTTTTCTAGGATGACTATAATTTCTATATACCACAACCGGAAAGGAGAATGTCTCTCATTCCCAGGTTTCAACCCAGCGTTTGTTCGCCCTCATTAAAAGTTCAACCCACTGCCAAGTGCATAGCCGAATAGGCCTCCACTGTGCTTGGTTGTGATGTTGTGCTCTACCTTGGTTTATAAAGTTTATTTGAAGTTCAAAGGTAGGAGCACTGGTTTTGGGTTCAATGTCCCAGCTAAGTTGGGGTGGCTGAGGGCTGGGAGGGGGGTAAGGGCACTATTTCAATTAAGTTTAAAGAACATGTGTTTTATGTTAATGCAATATATGGTAGATGAACCTAGAATCTTCCTAACACTGATACGATACACCGATTCAAAAGTTTCTGTATGGAAGATATGTGAGCCTGCCCTGGGAAATGGTCTTGTACCAATTCCCCACAAATACTTATTTGCTAGAAATGACTGACATCAAGTTTCTGACTTGGAACGTCAGGGGAGTCCGAGATAAGGTTAAACGTACCGCAGTCTTCGGCTGCCTCAAATCATACCGGGCAGACATAATTGTACTGGTTGAAACCCACATTACTGGCCAGCTCCAGCTGGCAATGAAACGTCCATGGATAGGATGGACCTATCACACCACCCATTCCCCTTACTCCAGAGGGGTATCCATATTAATCGCCAAATCTGTCTCATTTGGACTTATTTCGGTGCGGACGGACCCCCAGGGCAGGTATATTTTTTTGCAATGTACACTCTGTGGCTCGCAATACCTAATTATGGCCTTCTATATCCCACCGCCATACAATTCTAGCCTTATCAGTGAGGGGTTAGCATATATGGCGCAACATCCAACAACGCCTGCTATCTGGTTGGGTGACTTCAACGAAGTAGTAAATCCTACTGTAGATAGATTACGTGGACAGCAAAGAGACCAAACACCAGACAGCACCAGATTTGGGCGTCTGTTACGCGAGTTTTCTCTAACTGATACGTGGCGCTCTAAACACCCACATACCCAGGCCTACTCATGCTTCTCAGCAACACACTCTTCTATGTCCCGAATAGACCTAGTGTTAATTTCAGACATGCTCCTACCACACCTTACGGACTCGGGGTACCACACTAGATCCCTCTCGGATCATGCCCCCTGTTGGGCCACATTGCGCATTGCTCCCCCAGCGGGGCCCCGTACCTGGCGCCTACACTCCTTCTGGCTGTCGGCACTCGACGACCAGGAGGATATTAGTTGGGAATGGCAATTCTATTTTAACACAAATCGAGATACCGCCCCAATAGGCATGGTATGGGAGACATTTAAATTACATGTCCGCACGATTATCTCCGCTCGTATAAATAGGCTGAAGGCCGTATCCATAACTAAACTAAAACAGGTCTCCGAACAACTAGACACAGCCACCAGGGAATTCAGCACAGATCCTACACCTGCCAGGGCATCCCCTCTTAAACTAAGAACAAGAATGTTAGACCAACTAATTTTTGAGAAAGCTAACCAGAAACTTCTTTTCTCCAGGCAGCGGGTGTTTGAACAGGGGGAACGGGCGGGTAAGCTCCTGGCGTACTTGGCACGCCAGGATGCGACCCCACCCGTGGTGGTCTCACTGATGGATCCACAGGGCACAATAACTTCTGACCCAGAAACGGTAACAAATATCTTCCGTAGATTTTATGCCTCCCTATACACATCTAAGGTAAGGGTTACTGCACAGGAAACCCGGGCTTTCCTTCAGAACATACCCATCCCTAAAATCTCACTGTCCCAAATGCAAGAAATGGAGGATCCAATAACAGCAGAGGAGATTGCGGTCGCGATAGCGTCTTTGGCTCCAGCTAAAGCCCCTGGGCGGGACGGTATTCCTTTAGATTTTTACGCCACTTACTCCGAAACATTAATACCTGAATTGTTGAAACTCTATAAACATATCTTTGAGTCTGGGTCTCTTCCGCAGTCCCTCCGACAGGCAATAATCGTAGTGATCCCCAAGCCCGGCAAGGACCCCCTCTGTCCAGAGTCTTACCGCCCAATCTCGCTCCTTCAGGCAGACATCAAGATTCTCGCCAAAATATTAGCTATCCGTCTCAACCGTATTATCCTTTCCATAATTCACCCCGACCAAACGGGGTTCATGCCTGGCAAAAACACAGCCATGAACCTGCGTAGGCTTTATATTAACATCCAGGCAGAACACGACACCGTCGGAGACAGGGCAGTGGTGGCGCTGGACGCCTCCAAGGCTTTTGACTCCGTGGAGTGGGAGTATTTGTGGGAGTGCCTTGGGGGGTTTGGTTTTGGTCCCAACTTCATCAAGTGGGTACAATTATTATATTTCTCACCAGAGGCCAGTGTACTAGTGAACGGGAGGACCTCAGCGCCATTTCCATTACAACGTGGAACTAGACAGGGGTGCCCACTCTCCCCTTTTCTCTACGCCTTGGCGGTTGAGCCTCTGGCTATATCTCTCAGGGTACATCCAGATATTCATGGTCTTACGCGGGGGAACCTGGTAGAGACGGTGAGCCTTTACGCAGATGGTATGCTGCTATACCTGCAAGATACAGGCCCCTCCCTCCAGGCTGCCCTGCAGACCATTGAGGACTATGGCAGGCATTCAGGATTGAGCATAAATTGGAATAAGTCACAAATTATGCCACTTGACTCAACAGCACCCACATACCGATCCGCATCCCTCCCTCTACAAAGAGTAGCATCTTTTAAATATTTAGGTATACAGATCACCAGGGAGCCCCTAGAATATCTTCCTAATAACATCGAGCCGTTATTCACATACTTAAAAATACGTACACAATCTTGGGCAAAGCTCCCACTGGGAGTCATGGGTAGGATCAACCTATTCAAAATGGTACTTCTACCAAAATTCCTATACACAATGTGGAACTCGCCAATTCTTATTCCTCTTAAAACCTTTAAAACAATAGACCACATTCTCAACTCATTCATATGGGGACCCAATTGCCATAAGTTAGCGTGGCACACTCTGAAAAATCCGACCTCCTCGGGGGGAACGGCTCTCCCAGACCTACATGCCTATTATATAGCGGCACAACTCTCACACATATACCACCTCCACAAAACTGATAGCATCAGATATCAAACCTTGATATGTAAAAAACCAAACTCAGCTACCAACTCCCCTCTTCAAGTAATATTCAGAGGCAGGGGCGGAGGGAGGGGTTGGGCTGTTCAGAACCCCCTACTGCACCAACATAAAAGCATTTGGGAAATTGCAGTTAAACTTATAGGGGCGGATTTTTTTCACTCACATACACCATTATGGCACAACTCGCAACTGCCGGAGCTGATACATATGCCAGGAGCGACTGTATGGGCGGCAAAAGGTATAGTGTACCTATTCCAAGTAATTTCCCCTCTGGGTGTAAGAAGTTTTCAATCACTACAGGATGAGTTTGAATTACCCCCACACATGAAATTTAGATACATCCAGCTGAGACACGCGCTTGGAACCCAATTCGCGGAGGGACTCCCCAGCCCACAGATGCTTCCAATGGTTGACATAATCATAGGTAATGACCCAGAGAAATTAATATCCAGTCTATACAGTATCATACGCACACGTACGGTAGCGAGAGTTATCGACACGGCTAAGATCAGATGGGAAATAGATATTGGCCCTGTGGACGACTCGGACTGGGATGAGATATTGGAAAATGTTAAACAGACATCACCCAGACTCTCTGACCGTCTTACCCAACTATATATCATTCACAGGTCCTACCTTACTCCGTCCAGACTATCTAAATTTCGCCCAGATCAGAGCCCGGACTGCCCAAGGTGCTCAGACAACCCATGTACTTTTTTCCATCTGATCTGGGCTTGTCCTCATATTCAGAGTTACTGGGCACAAATTATCAAATTCCTACACGACCAAATGGGCTCCCCAGTGCAGCTGGACCCCAGGCTGTGTCTCTTTGGACTGCTTCCTGACACTGCAATCGAGAAATATCAAGCCACATTCTTGCAGGAAACTCTTTTCTGTGCTAGAAAAGTGGTAGCTAAATGCTGGATGAGGACTCGCTCCCCCTCAATACAGAACTGGATTGCTGAGGTCAATAAGTCACTCCCTAATAAAAAGCTGCTTTACAAACATAGGGGATGCTCGCACAAATACCATCGGATATGGGATAAATGGCTAGAAACTAGTGATACATGTACAGAATAATCTACCGTAAGCATAACATAAGGGCATAATGAGACCATGATAAATTTTACATTTTGTAGTATTAGTAAAACCTGTTGTAAAATATGCCAACGCACTACATGCTTAGTATAGGCAACTAAATCTATAATGCTATGCTATTACGTGAAAAGTCTGAGTTAGAGATAAACCCATGATACAATGTAATCATATTACTTTCCCCCTTTTTTTTTTTTTTTTTGTTCTTTTCGGTCTGATGTAAAATATAGTCTACTCCTGTAACCGTATGTTGTATATGCTATATATGTATGTCATGAATATAAATAAACATGTTCTTTTTCAAAAAAAAAAAAAAAAGATGTACCAGTGTCCTAAGGCCCTCTTTAAAACTTGTAAGTACATCAAACACGGCCAAAAATCTTTCAACACCAAAGGTAAAACTTATCTATTGAAATAATTTTATAATTGTTCGTCGGACTTTGTTGTATATGCACTCGTTTGTCCGTGCGGCCTACTGTATGTGGGCCGCACCATACGAGCCCTAAGAACTAGATTTGGCGAACACAAGAGACTGATAGAAGGGGGGACTGACCCACACAGTGTCCATAGACGTTTTAATGAAGCCCGCCAATGCTCCACTAAGGATTTACAAATCTGGGTGATTGAACAAATATCTAGTTCTTTTCCAGCGGCAGAACGTTTCAAAAAACTCTGTGCCAGAGAAACGTTCTGGATTTACAATCTCGATGTCCTCTCGCCCGGTGGTATTACTGAAGGAATCAAAATTTCTACTATTTTATAATATTATAATACATATATATGTTTTTTAATTTATATATATATATATATATATATATATTTTTTTTTTTTTATATTTTTTTTTATATTTTTTTTAACATATTTCATATTAGTATCGTTTTATTGGTCTTATTCTACCTAGAGTCACTAGCCCCCGTCCCAATTTACCACTCCATTTCAGTTTCTTTTTTTATTACTCTGCTCTCTCCTCCTATCAGCATTTTTTTTAATTTTTTTTATTCCATTCCTTCATTCAGTCTTAATATTCTATTAATATTTTATCACTACTTATTTTAATAATATTCCCTTACTTAGTGACACCACTATTGCCCCTGTTATCCCTATTATCCATCTGCTTGCAGATGTTGTTTCTTTATATATAATCCCCTTTTTTATATACATTTTATACTTTATTTTTATATTTTTATATATCGATACACGCATATAGATTCTTGTTTATTCACTAATCTATGAATGGCTGTTTAAATACTATTTCAATACTATACATATCCATTCACATAATTTTTATTTCCATTTCCATTACGGTCCCATCCAGTTCTCAGCCCAATCCAATCTGACTTTTACTTTTTAACACAGTTCACCTCCAGTATTTCACGTGTCCCAATTGTTCAGAACCGCTCCCCACCCACCTCTTTCAGTTCCACCATACACACTCCCCGGTTTCGTCCACTTGTTCTCTTCACCTCCCTTATATATGGCTGTGTAAAGTATCCACATTATGTCTGTTGATAAAGGAGTGCGGCTTGCCAGTACACCGCAGAGCGCCTACTCAAGAAACGCGTCCACTACTGATGACGTCATCCCCTGCAGCCTGCTGTTCCCTGCGCCTCACGCCTCATCTTGAGTTTGTCTTCCGGAGCCGGCATAACCATCTTAATGGCGGACACCTCTCTGACCAGACTGTTTTTACAGAGGAACTACAAGGCCCAGGACTCAGGATCGCCACCGTGACATAACCATGTCTATACTTTTATGCCTATCGCTTTCTGCTGAAATGTGAGTTTGACTAATATATGTGTATTAAAGCTTGTTAAAAACGTCTGCACCCAGAGGAGCCTCTCTGCTTGTTTTTTTGCAACCCTTTCATGTGGGGCAGACTCCATCAAGTGGATCCACCTGATCAGCGGGGGATCTGTCAGCTGATCCCCACTGAGCAATCTGATGACAGGTTTGTGTCCACTCCGTTATTCAGAGCGGAAACAAACACAGCCCACTATGTTCACTATGGGGCGGTCAAATGGGAATGGACCACCTGTCCGCTTCCATGCGACTGTCATCCATTCCGATCCACTAGACAGATGGGACATGGATTGCCATCCATCTGTTTTTGGCGGCCCAGATCGGATGCAGGCGGGTGTAAATGGACACATACCCTTTTTCATTTGCCTCCCCATAAAGAACAATAGGTGGTCAATTGGGTAAACCTTAAAAACGGACAGGAGGTACAGATCGGTCTGCTGGCGTGAAAGCGGCCTAACTCTCTTAGCATAAAACGTGACTAAATGGCTGATGCCCATGTGAAAGGGGTCAAAGGCCAATCCCCTCCTATTCAGAACAGAGCGGGCAGATGACAGGTCCTTGCTCTGCTCTATGGCTAACTAGATACAAATGGACTCTGCAGTCCATTTACACCTGACTACCCCTGATTCGATCCTCCTACACAGAGGAGAATGGAACCCCTTCCATTTGTTTTTAATGGATAGGATTGGATCAGAAGAAGGTGGGTATAAATGGACACAAGTCCATTTACACCCTCCAATCTATAGGGATAAATGGACCATCCAATCAGATCTGCCTGAAAAACTGACAGGCAGATCTGATCAGAACAGTCATGTAAAAGGGACATTAACTGTTATTTTTCTTAAAGGACCCAGCACCTGCTGCACAAAAAGAAGGGATACTTACTTGCTATCCAGGATACATCCCTTTTGCTCAATACAATAATATTTTTAAGTTATTAGGCTAATCTTTATTTTAAATGTTGAGGGTTAGTAAAACACCTTTAACCTAAACCTAGCCTGTCTAACAAGGGTTCATCAGCAGAGTTTATTGTGTAAAAAAAATACCCTAAGCATAAAGCACTTAATTCTGATTAAAAGTAGGGATGAGTAAATCTGCCTAGGGTTGATCTTTCCATGGGTTTGGCTATTACTATTCCGGGGAACCCAAACTTAATGGCAAATTCCATTGACATCTTATGGTGGAAAGAAGGGCAAACCTTGGTGTTTAATTCTGGCCATTTTTAAGGGTAATAGGCTAACAATCAAAAATGGCATGGGAAGCTGAACACTGTTGTGGGGAACTTGCAGCAATGCAAGAAAATAAAGAAAAACATACAGCAGGGAGAGGGTCTTTTTATATGACTTTGTATGAAAATACACATGCCCTAAACTGGGTACACACAGATCAAAATGCAGCCAGTTTAGAAGGGTCTGGCTGAATTTTGATCAGTGTGTAGCCCTCCCAGTAGATCGACTTCTGTCAAACTGACCTTCTGAAAAACTTTCTTCAATCAGGTGCTTTTGGCTGCAGCACTGATCAGTGTATTCTAACAGTGGAGAGTCCCGTTGTCAAAATACAATGGCTGGGAAGGATTCCTGCATCCACCTTCCTTGTGTGGGTGAACAAAAAAAAATAGCTGTGTGTACCCAGTTATATAGCTATGCATGATGTTATGGAACGGTACAAATTTAACCGACAGTCTCAGTGACAGCATACACTGGCAGCACATAATTAGCTTTAAGCTGGGTTCACATCTAAGCCGCATGCGGCTCACAGCAGGGGTCCGGTGCGTCCCTCATTCACTGTTTCAGGTCCGATTTTAGAACAAATTTTTGGCTGAATTTGGATCTGAAGTGGACCAAAAGATGCAGAGGACCCAGTGCAAATTCACACCGGAGCCGCAGCGGAGATATGTGTACCGGCTTCATAGAGAGGTGGTCAAAATCTCCTGCTATTGCGAATTGGATGCGAGGAGCCCGCATCCAATTCCCACTAGTGTGAACCCAGCCTAAAACATTACTTTTTTCTTTGATAAAGTAGTTTGATTCACATACAGCAGCAGCACCCCTGTCTCACTGATGAAAATGATCCTGTCACTGTTTAACCACTTCCCGCCCACCGGCTAGGCAGCGCGGCTCTCATTCTGAGTGGACGTCATATGACGGCCCTCCAGAATGACAGCTCTCGCTTGCTCGTCGGGGTGTGCATCGCGACGATCGGTGGTGCGGTGTGTCAGTCTGACACACCGCTACACCGATCTCGGTAAAGAGCCTCTGACGGAGGCTCTTTACTACAGGATCAGCCCCGTCCAATCACGGCTGATCATGATGTAAACAGGAAGAGCCGTTGATTGGCTTTTCCTCACTCGCGTCTGCCAGACACGGGAATAGGAGAGCTGATCAGCTGTTCTCCTGACAGGACGGGGCTGTGCTGATTGTTTATCAGCTCAGTCACCCTTCGAATGCCCACCCAGGACCACCAGGATGCCACCAGAACCACCAAGGATGGCCACCACACTGGACCACCAGGTATGCCACCCTAGACCACCAGGGAAATGCCAATCAGTGCTCAGGCAGCTACCAATCAGTGCCCATCCCCAATGCCTGCCATTGCCAGTGCCATCAGTGATGCCTATTAATGCCATCTATCAGTGCCACGTATCAGTGCACAGCAGTCCCCAGCAGTGCCGCCTATCAGTGCCACCCATAAGTACCCATCAGTGCAGCCTTTCAGTGCCTATCAGTGTCGCCTATCAGTGCCCACTAGTGCCACTAGGGTTGCCACATCATCCCTTTAATCCAGGACACACATTAATTACACAGGTTCTGTGGCTGATTAAGGTGGTAATTAAACTCACTTGGTGCCTCATCTGCATTAAATCAGCCTCAGAACCTGTGGAATTCATATGTGTCCTGGATTAAAGGGATGATGTGGCAACTTTAAGTGCCACCCATGAGTGCCCATCAGTGCAGCCTATCAATGCCAATCAGTGCTGTATATCAGTGCCACCCATCAGAGAAAACTTACTTATTTACAAAATTTTATAACAGAAACAAAAGAAAATTTTTTTTTTTTTTCAAAATTTTAGGTCTTTTTTTATTTGTTTAGCAAGAAGTAAAAAATGCAGAGGTGATCAAATACCACCAAAAGAAAGCTCTATTTGTGGAAACAAAATAATAAAAATTCTGTATGGGTACAGTATAGCATGGCCGCACAATTGTCATTTAAACAGCAACAGCGCTGAAAGCTGAAAATTGTCTTGGGCAGGAAGGGGGAGTAAGTGCCTGGTATTGAGGTAGTTCATTACTATCAAACTCTCATTAGGAATTAAGAGACCGCAGATGATGCAGAAGTGTAACATTGGTCAGCATATTTAAAAATAAGAGTACAGGTAGGTGATTTACCACAAAAAAAAAAAAAGTAATATATGTTGAAATTTTAAACCACGTAATCATTTCCACATTAAGCCTCAGTTATTTTTAGCCTACTTATATTAATCTGAAGTCTGTAAACTTACTTTGAAAATCCCCACACATTTACATCTTTCAATTCTGTGACACATACTATGCCCTTTGAGTAGGTACTGCTGTGTCACAGATCTCACTGAACCTGCCTTATGAACTTCAGAAGTACTGGGGGGGGGGGGGGGGGGGATTCAGTAGACAGGGCCAATACAAGAATCACTGATTGCAGGCAGCAAAGTATCATTGGATATTTCTTAGAAACTGAAAGTAAACAGCAGCGAAGAAGCTGCAAAGTATACAGAAAATCCAAGAAGTTATACAAAGAGATGGCCAGCAGACAGGAAGCACTTACTACAAGAAAGGAGATTTTTCAAGTTAGCTTATTTCAGATTTTCAAATATAACTTTTAAATTGTAATGAGCAAGGCTATTCCCAAACTTACTAGAGACAAAGATAACAGATAAGGGTTTTACTACAAAAATAAAAGTGGTTGTAAAGGCAGAAGGCTTTTTTTTTATCTTAATGCATTCTATGCATTAAGATAAAAAAAAACCTTCTGTGTGCAGCGGGCCCCCCTAATACTTACCTGAGCCCATCTCTATCCAGCAATGTTGCAGGAGAGACTCAGCTGCTTGGGATTTCCCCTTCTCATTGGCTGAGACAGCAGCGGAAAGCCATTGGCTCCCGCTGCTGTCAATCAAAGTCAGTGAGCAAATGATGAGAGAGGGGGTGGGGGCTAGCCGCAGCTCTATGTCTGAATGGACACACGGAGCTGCGGCTCGGGTGCCCCATTGCAATCTGCTTGCTGTGGGGGCACTTGTCAGGAGGGAGGGGCCAGGAGCGACAAAGAGGGACCCGAGAAGAGGAGGATTGGGGCTGCTCTGTGCAAAACCACTGCACAGAGCAGGTATGTATAACATGTTTGTTATGTTTAAGCAAAAAAAAAACAAGACTTTAGTATCACTTTAAGATACTACAGGGGATAAAGCAGTGTACAATTGGCCAGCAGCAGGATCTAGCTGGTGCATGCTAGCTGGTGTAACTTTTATTTTTATCTAGGAGGATAGGGGCTGAGGTTAATTTAACGTGAGGTGGTTTCGTTTCATGCTGTTGATACACTTGTTTTTTGGTTTTTTTTTTGTTTTTTACTTTCAAATAATACAGCAACATGCTGTAAACAAAAGGCATCTTTGAGCACTCCAAACGTAAAAAAGGCAGAGTCAACATAAAAAAATATGGAAAATCCTTAAAAGAAATGAAAACCCCCAAATATACCTGTCATGATTCTTGAAATACTGAAGTATTTCTCCTTGATTCTATTACACAGTGGTGGGTCCTCTGCCCTGTCTTAAAGCTAACCCCCTCCAGACGGCTCCATGGTTTGGAAGGAAGGCATTGTTCTGTGTTTGACCATTTGTTTGTTTAGGTTCTTTAATTATCTTCTGGGACTTCTCTGTGTCATTACACATATCAGCCTCCTATTCAATCTCTCCCTGCTGACCCTGTTTCAAGTTATCATTTGCATGGCCAAGAGAACCTAAGTGAGGACTAGAGTGTACCTTACAATTGACCAATAGGAAAGTTGTTGTTTGGGCAGGGTGTTCAAACTGCTATGTATAAAATTGTGTTGTGTGCATCCAATAAATGTGAGATTCCTGTTTGAACTTACATACAGCCTACCTTTTGTTTGTTCTGAGCTATAACAACTGGATTTGAATGGCACATAGCTGTAGTTCTAATCCCGGCGCATCGGACGACCGAACCATCAGACGTTGCGACATGCAATCTGATCCAATAGCAGCAGAGGAGTGTCAGGAGAGTGGAACCGAGCGAGCAGGGGCTCGTTACAATACCCCCTTTAAAAAAAGTATTGACGTTAAAAAGTCAGTTTAACCTAAAATAATGAGCTCTATCAACATAGCATAAAAGCCAATAAGCAAAGTAATAAAACCCCAAAATACCAAAATACAGTTTCTTAACTGATCCTAAGCTCTCCCTATGCAGTTTGTCAGTTTTCCCTATACTTGCCTTAAAACAGCTTCCAATTCACTGACACTATGGCTGCCTTTTGCCGACCTCTTAATGCGCAGGCATGTGCGCATTCACCACTGATACTGGTGCCAAGTGGCCTATATAAGTGCAGCAGCTGCACTAGTTGGTTGCTGTCTGCTCTGCAGCCTGCTACCCATGTTCTTGTATCTGCTCCTGTGTTTGACTTGTGTGATAGACCCGGTTTGTCCTGACCATGCTTGAATGCTAACTGCCCTGACCTTGGATTGTCTCTAGACTCTTCTTTATCTCCTGCTTCTCTGCATGATCTTGTGTTGCTGACCTCTGCCTCTATCCCGACCATTCTCTGTCTGCCTTCTATTACTGTATCTGACTGACCTTTGCTGACCTGGCTTATCTGACCTCACATCCAGTTATTCATCTGTCCTGCTCTGCATACTACCTAGTTCCCTCTGGTTCTTCACCTGTCATGTGCTGCCAGTCTTCCTGCACCTTTAATCAGCTGCTGTCTGCCAAGCAACTGCTATCTATTGCCTATTCAGCCCAGGGTCTGCTGTTCCTGCTTCCATCAGCTGTTTCAGCTATCTGGCCCAACTCTGGTGGTGCTTCACACCTCTGCGATCGGCAGAAGATCATGCATGCACTCATATCTCGCCATGCACTCGCTGCCACTGTCGCAACATCAGTGGTCCTTGAGCTGGGGCTGTACGAGAGGCCTCCCTCTACACATCAGGCTCTGCCACAAGGTACGTGACAGATTTTCTACCTTAATTCAGGTAATGCATTATGGTAAAACAAACCTATTGACTTTAGAACCACTTTAAACACTTCAATAATATATCAAAATATGTTCTCATGACAAATATGCTTTACTTTCACTTTAAGGAATTTCATTGATATTTTCAACTGGAAATACTTTTAATCATCATGCAAAAAATACAATAAAATACTTTACAGGCAAAAATTTCTTTATATGCCTGGAATCATTAGTAAAAGTTTTAAGGTCACTGGGTGATTAGGTATGTCTTCTAATTTTCCAGACTGACAATATTCATAGAGCTTTATATAGGCAAGAACATCACAAAATGTTCCATTTTGTACAAGTAGAATTTAGAATGTACTGTAATTTGATGTTTTGAGGCACTAGAGGTTAACATGACATGTCATATGAAAAATTGAAGATGATTTAAATTACCCACAATCTTTTCAAACCATGTTTAAAAGTACAAGCATGCTAAAGGTATTATGACACAAAGCCAAAAAAGTACATACTGTAAATATATGTGTATGTATAATATATATATATATATATATATATATATATATATATATATATATACTGTACCTATATCTCAGAAAACACCATGAACAAACAAAAATGCAGGGAGGGATGGGCAATAAACCCTATTGGTGTTAAAGCAGCGTTCCAACGATATATATAGACATTTCTTTTTTAAATGCATATCTTAGCATCATAATATACACCAATGGCACTCATGATTCTTATAAATTGCGCCGCTACCTTTAATATTTTAGATCAAAAATTACCTTACAGTTTTCTTTGTTGGCAGTTCCCATTTTGTTTGTGGGCATGTGAAGTGCATAAGCATAATCTTCCAGGATACGGTGCTGCTGAATGACCAGTATGCACCGCCCATTCTTGTGCATGCACAGTATGCAAACCTCACAGCACAGAAACCTTCTCAGGTTACCATCACAACGGGCAGCATTATCGTAATCTCGCGATGATGAGTGGCGGCGATCCACACTGATTCCTGGGAATTATGACATAAAGTTCCCAAGAGACGGTGCGCTGCTGGATATGATGGAGATATCCACGGATGGGATAAGGCAGAAGCAACATGGAAAAGCTTACAATCTAGGTAAGCAGATAGAAAAAAATAAAATAAATGCCCATTACTGAAAATATGGCCAGTAATATTTGGATTGAGAAAAATTTTATAAAGTGGGCGGAACTCCATTTTTTTTTTGTTTGTTCTTTTACAATAAAGTTTATTTATCTTGAGTAGAAACAAATAAAACAACAAGTACAGTGGTACAGTCTCTGTGATTCACATATACAGCCTGAATATTATTGCAAATAACCTGATAACACGGTCTAGAACAGGGTTGCCTCACCCCGGGGGGCCCGTCAGTTCAAAAGAAATAATAAAAAAAAAACAGATCAAAACACTTGAAAATATAATTACCAATGGGGGATTATAGCCCCAATTCATCTTACATATAGTTGTTAATGGAAAGTAAATAAAAAAAAAAAAAAGAATTGAGAGCTGGGGGGGGAAGGGGGGAACCATCTTCCTCCCGGTCCAATCTCCCAGCGGATTCTAGTTGCTGAGTACCTGACTCCAAGCCTAGTCCAGACTCAAACTTCTATCCTTAACCCACGCCGCCCATATTTTTTCATTTTTTTTTTGGGCAATTGCGTCCTGTATATGTTAATTTATACAGAGGTAGAGCTGCATCTATCAGGGATCGCCATTGTTGCACTGATGGAGGAGCAGGATCTTTCCATTTCAGAAGTATTGCCTTTCTGGCGTAAAAGGCAGCGTAGAACACAAATAATTTTTTTGATTGGGTGGTCGCAAGTGTATCTACAATACCCAAAAGTAGAGGTATTGGGTCACGCGGGACATGCAGCTTACTAATTGAGTTGATGTCCTGAAGCACTTCACTTCAGAAAGACTGAATACGCTAACAGGACCAAGTCATATGTATAAATGAGCCCACTTCTGTGTTACACTTAGGACAGAGTGGGCTGTAATCAGGATAGATCTTTGCTAGGCGTTCTGGGGTATAATATGCTCAGTGCAGAAACTTGAGTTGGATAAACCTATCCCTCGCCGAGACCACGAGGGGGAGGTATTGCTGAATCCCCTCCTCCCAATCATCGACGAGGGACGGCACATCTGTCTGCCACCTGGAGAACAGCTGCGACACCTTAGAGGTGTCCAGCCCAGCCAAGTCAGAGTAGAGAACCGACAATGGCTTAATGTCTTCCTCCAGACTCAATACATGCTCAATCCCATTCGTTTTTAAGGTAATAGGGAGGGGGAACTGGGCTCTGTATGTGTGGCGGAGCTGTAAGTATCGAAAAAACATATAATTAGGTAATCCATGGTTTATTTTAAGTTCATCAAACGTGCAAAGGCCAGACACAGAAATGATGTCAGCCAGTGTCTTTACGCCATAGCGAGCCCAGATCGTAGGGTCCGGAATGGATCTGAACTGTGGTAACCTTGGGTTTCCCCAGAGAGGAGTCCGCGGGACCAGCTATTGGGTTGTTCAACCTTAGCTCTCACCGTCTCCCAAATTCTAAGCGTAGTGCGCATCGACGGGGTGATGTGTGGGCTGGATCTAGGGCCTCTGTGTATAAGGTTCCTAAGTTCTAGATAGGATCCAAGCAATGCCGCCTCCAGCGTAGACGCGGGATTAGCTGGTTCCTCCGCCAGCCACCACCTGACCGTTACCAGCACCGCGGCCCAGAAGTACTTAACAAAGCACGGCAGTGCCAGACCCCCCAAAGTAACCGGCAATTGGAGAGTAGTTTTGGCTATTCTGGGGGTGCTACCATTCCATATAAAGGCGAGAAGCACACTATCCAGTTTAACAAAGAAAGCGTGGGGAATTGGGACCGGCGTTTGTCGGAAGAGGTAGACGAATTTGGGAAGCATTGACATCTTGATCAGATTTACCCTACCCACTGGCGTAAGGGGCAGCGTCTTCCACGCAGCGCATCTCTGAGTCAGGAGAGACATCGCCGGAGCGAGGTTGAGGGGGAGAAATTGTGAGATGTCTTTATGTATGATAACTGCCAGATATTTAAATTGTAGCACTATCTGTAGGGGGGTATCAGTTGGTAGCTTATCTGACGCGGAGTGTAGTGCAAAGAGGATCGATTTCCCCCAATTAATCCGAATGTACGAATAGGTACCAAAAATATCAATAAGTAAGAGGGCTTCCCGCAATGACGTCGCTGTGTTGCTAAGATACAGCAGGGTATCACCCGCATATAATGAATTTTTTCTTCTATTGGGCCTATGGAGATACCACAGACCATTGGCGATGAGCGTAGTAGAATTGCCATTGGTTCCATTGCCAATGCAAAAAGGGCCGGGGAGAGTGGGCATCCCTGCCTGGTGCCCCTGTGTAAGTCAAATGCCGATGATATAACCATACCCGTGCGTACCCTCGCTCTTGGGGATGCGTAAAGGGCCTGTATCCAAGAGATAAATCTAGGGCCAAAGCCAAAATGCAGCAGCACCTCCCAAAGATATACCCATTCCACTGAGTCAAATGCTTTCTCAGCATCAAGGGATGCCACTGCGTCCGACTCGGCCAGATAATCCCCAGATCCCAGAACTGTGTACAGCCTCCGCGATTCAATCGCTTGGCCAAGATTTTTGTAAGAATCTTGACATCCCCGTTGAGCAGGGAAATAGGCCAGTAGGAAGCACACAGTTCAGGGTCTTTGCTCGGTTTCGGGATACTACAATAACGTCTGCCATTGAAGCCGGTAGTTTCAGTTCTTTTAGGGACTTGACTATTGTTTTGTGTATTTTGGGCATCAGCTGTTCGCTATATTATTTATAGAATTCTAGAGGAATACCATCCACCCCCGGAGTCTTCCCTACCTACATATCTCCTACAGCCTGCTGCACCTCTTCTAGTGTTATAATGTTATCTAATTGTTCACGTGCATCCTCTGCAAGAGTAGGGAAAGTGATTCGGTCAAGGAAAGAGATTAGTTCTTCCAGTGAATAACTGGCCTTAGAGGAGTTTAATTCCTCATAATAGGAAGCAAAGCGTGCATTAATAGCCGTGGGGTCCTTTATAAGGGTCCCATCAGCATCCCTTATTCGGGCAATAGAGGTAGCCGGTTGCTGCTCCTTGGCCAACCAGGCTAGAAGCCTTCCATTTTTTTCCCCCTGCTCAAAGATGCGCTGTGTTTGCACAAGTTGTTGTTTTTTTGCCCTTGACACCCGGAGAACATCACCTGTCCCTATGCAGATTGCACGTCTAGGTATGTGATTGGGTTACGGGAGAGGGTATATTGAGATTCCAGGGTTTGTGCTTTAGTCTCAGCCTCTTCTAAGGTAATGGCTGCATCTTTCCTAGCTCGGGAGATGGATGACTAATAGCACCCCCTAACGTAGGCCTTAAATGCATCCCAAGTGTTACCCAAGGAGGCAGTATCCTCATTTATCAGCCAGAATTCATCTATGTACTTAGGTATCTCCAGCTCAATCGTGGGGTCAGAGATCCAATAGTGTGACAGACGCCACAGTCTCTCAGAGGGGGGCGTTAGGGTCCTGAAACTGCACATCACTGGTGCGTGGTCTGAAATTCCCCAAGGCAACACATCTACCTCCTGTACCCGGGAAAGCAAGCCCCCACTGACGTATATTAGATCTATGCGGGACATAGCACGTCACATAACACCCTATCCGTTGGGTGTTTTCACCGCCAGGCGTCCATCAGGCCATATAGAGATGCCCATAGTGACAATGGAGAGTCAACACCGGTTTCTTGGGACATTCTATCTAGGGATGGGTTCGGAGTCATATTAAAATCCCCAGCGATAATAATATTATCTGTGGAGTAGGCTGATAAGAGAGGAGTCAGGCTTTTTAACCACTTCAGTACCTGGCCATAGACAAATGACGTCCACAGATGGGATCTACCATCCTGGGTGGACGTCATATGACGGCCTGGGCTTTCCGGCCGTCTAGGGGGCGCGCGCGCCCGCCGCATTGCTCGGGACCTGGTGCGTGCGCCGGGCACCCACGATTGCCCGTTAACCGGGCCGGACCGTGGATCTGTGTGTGTAAACACACAGATCCACGTCCTGTCAGTTGAGAGGAGACCGATCTGTGTTCTGAGTACAGAGGAACACTGATCGGTCTCCTCCCCTTGTACGTCCCCGCAACCTACAGTTAGAATCACTCCCTTAGGAAACATATTTAACCCCTTGTCTCCCCCTAGTGGTTAACCCCTTCACTGCCTGTCACATTTATACAGTAATTATAAATGTTATAGCATTGATCGCTGTATAAATGTGAATGGTCCCAAAAATGTGTCAAAAGTGTCCGATGTGTCCGCCATAATGTCGCAGTCACGAAAAAAAATCGCGATCGCCACTATTACTAGTAAAAAAAAAAAAATTTTTTTTTAAAAAATGCCATAAATCTAGCCCGTATTTTGTAGATGCTATAACTTTTGCGTAAACCAATCAATATACGCTTATTGCAATTTTTTTACCAAAAATATGTAGAAGAATACGTATCGGCCGAAACTGAGGAAAATTTTTTCAAAATTGTCGCTCTTCTTTTGTTTATAGCGCAAAAAATAAAAACGCAGAGGTGATCAAATACTACCAAAAGAAAGCTGTATTTGTGGGGAAAAAAGGACGTCAATTTTGTTTGGGTACAACGTCGCACGACCGCGCAATTGTCGTTTAAAGTGCGACAGCGATGAAAACTAAAGATTGGTCTGGGAAGGAAGGGGGTGAAAATGCCCTGTATTGAAACGCTTATGAGAGCGACCGTAGCCGGTGGGGGTATATATAATCCCAGGATAACCATTTCAATGGTATCAATAACCACATGCACAAGCACGTACCTACCCTCCGGGTCCACCTTAAACTCCAGCAGCTCTCTACGTAAGAGACTTATGTATTAAGATGCTCAGCCCCCTGGCATAACAGGAGTATGTGGCATGGTAATAATGTCCCACCCATGGTATTTTTAAGCCCAATACTTTACCACCCACCAGGTGAGTCTCTTGCAATATACATATATGGGGTGAATATTTTGTGATATATGTATGTACCAGTGAGCGTTTCACCTAGTCGTTGAGTCCCCTGACGTTCCAGAAGAACAATTTAACTAGATCTATAGGGAGAGTCGGAAAATATGAACCTCAGGGAGACCCAATCGCAAGGAATCTAGCAGACCCAGAGGGAGGCACGGCACAACCATCAAGTACTTTTTCACATATTATCAGTTAGTTTGCTCTCTGGACTTGTCCAGGAGCGAGTCAGACCACCAGAGAGAACCACTGTAAAAAACAAGAAACCAAAAAACAAAAAAAAAACAATAACTGTAGAAAACCCCCACCAACCCCACTCCCCACCGTTGGGGAACTCGGAGTGCCCAATCCCATAACCAAAAACTGTTTGTTTAGTAGGAAATTCTCCTATGGGGACACAGAGAAGAAAATAGCGACCATGAGGCGCAGCGACCAGGTATTGTAGATAGTTCAAACCCTGTGCCGCCGCCCCTAAACCTGAATGTCAACAGCGCATTTGGGAAGTAATGAAAATAGTCATTGTCCACTTAGCATAAGCCAAGGGCACATACTTATGAAGAATAACGTTGCAAACAAAGGTAACATAAAAAGAAAAGAAAAGGGGGAAAAGAAAAATGTTTCTCCAGCCTGGCAACAACTCTGCTCCTTCTGAGGGCAGCTCAGGGGGGGTCTGCTAGGCCATTCCCCGCACTCCAGCGTAGTGAAGACAAAATGTAGATACCTGTTGCCAAAAATAAAATAAAAGGAGGATCACAGGGTCACATGGACACTCAGAGTCTCAGGATTTTTTAGTCTACCTCGGGGAGAGGCCTGGGTCCCGCCATGGCAGAGAGGAAGATCATCCGGATAGAGTTCCTGCTTTCCTCCGTTCCAACAGGAGAAGGGGGAGGGGGGAGGTGGAAGGATGGGGTTGCAGCACATACAGGCATCCCCTGTGGACAGGGCAAAACACCATGAGGAGGATGAGAGGGAAAGGAGAAAATTGCAGGGATCGCAGGTACTAATGTCTCCAATGTCAAGCCATAGCGAGAGTCCATACCTCAGTATCCAGTGAACAGGAGCTGTGCCAGTCAGTAAGGAAAGATAACCTGTGCAGGCATCAGTTATACTTCAATATTGCAACATTACCGGGGTCCAGGAAGGGTGTCAAGCCAATGAGACGCCTCCTCTGGGGAGGTGAAGTAGCGGGTGGTTTCTCCATCAACCACCCTTAAGCGGGCAGGAAACAGCATACTGTACTATAATCCCTTATTGCGGAGTTGAGCCTTAACATGATCAAAGGTTCTGCGTGGTCTCTGCGTGTCGATCGAAAAATCCGGGCACAGCATAATCTTAGCATTCTCGTACCGGAGTTCGGGCACATTCCTCGCCTCTCTGAGCACCAGGTCCCGAAAATTAAGTAGGCGAAAAATAAACATGCGGGAGGGGGCTCTGGGCTGTCCACGCATGGGGGGATCCAGTGAGCTCGCTCCACCGCATAGTGAGGGGAGAACGCGGCCCCCGGGAGGAGGGTACAGAGGAAATGTTCAGTGAAAGCAACAGTGTCCTGGCCCTCTACTCCCTCCGGGAGTCCCACCACCCTTAAGTTATTCCTCCTGCTCCTATTCTCGCTGTCCTCTGCTCTAGACTCAAGAGCTTTCATGCGTACCTGCAGGGTGTGTAATGTGGCGTGGTGATCCCTGATGGAGTCCTCGGATTCCCCCATGCGCTGCTCAGCCTCCCCCAGCCTGTCCCGGACCTTGTCCATGTCTCGACGCATCAGGCCAAAGTCCGTTTGTAAGAAATCTATTTTTTCTGTCAGGGTAGTTTTGCATTCAGTAATTGCCTGCATCAGAGCCTGGAAGCGATCCTCCTCAAGCGTGGCCGGGTCCGACGGCGGGGTTTGAGTCTCCATGTGAGCGCCGGCGGGAAAGGCCCTCTTCTGCTGTGTCGGAGATGGCTTAGTTGCCGCGGTACCCTTCCGTCCGGAGCCGATTCTACTCCTTCTCATGCCCAGTAGTTCCCGGGACTCTGTGGCCAAAGATGGCAGACGTTGGGGTAGTTATATCCCCTTTTTGCCGGATAATATGTGAAGCGGTATATGTGGTATGGAGCGTAGCTATGGGCACACACGTCCTCTCAGGTCACCAGCTTGACCACACCCCAGAACTATGTTTTAAAGGGGTTGTAAACCCTTGTGTTTTTTCACCTTAATGCATCCTATGCATTAAGGTGAAAAAACTTCTTCTAGTGACCGACCCCCCAGCCCCCTCGTTTTACTCACCTGAGCCTTGTAATTTCCCACGGCGGAGACGTGCTCTTCCTCTGCCCAGGGTTCTCGGCTCCTGATTGGATAGATTGATAGCAGTGCAGCTATTGGCTGCTGCTGTTGTCAATCAATCAATGGACGCCGAATGCTAGACTCGGGAGCGCGCCCGCAAGGTAACCCCCCTGGAGAGCGCTTCTCCTAGGGGGTTATATGATGCAGGGAGGAGTCACGAGAAGTCGAGGATCGGGGCCACTCTGTGCAAAACGAACTACACAGTGGTGATAAGTATGACATGTTTGTTATTTAAAAAAAAAAAAAAAAAGTAGCTTTACAATCCCTTTAAGTGTTAAAAACAGTGTTTTTCAAAACCAGTTTAACCCTTTCACAGGCACGGACATAAGGGTTATTGGAACAGAAATACTTCCTGATGGCCAGCTCGGTATGCCATACATCCTTGGCACTCTCTTCTGCTATAAAATCATGGCTGCTTCAGCAACCATGAACTTATAGTAGTATATTCCCATTGACTCTGCTAATTGAATGAATAGCTGTGCCTATGGCTTCTTAGCCATTCACCATAATCTTTTATCCAAAATGTGATACATCCTCCCACTGACACTGCCAACACTGCCTCTACTGCTGCTCTGCTTCTCCATAGTATTCCCTGCTTGTCAGTGATTCTCCATGCTTTGTGATAACATTCTTCTCCCCTCTGTGTCCCCTGTGTCCCTTATGACCCTTGCTGCTCTCCCAGTCGGTACTGCCTGTACTGGCAGAAACAGTTGGTTCTGGAGGGGACACAGAGTTGTGCGAACAGAGTGACTGTAACAGCCTCGCAGGGGAAGTGAGGATCGATGTTCAGGATGAAGAGTGGATGGAGGTTTAGTAAACTTGTCTCTTATGTTTACTGCCCCCTTTATTTTCTTGAACACAGTATGTGATCAGTACTGATCATGCCTGTGTTCATTCATAAGTAGTTAGAAACAGAAGTCATAGGGTTGATAAAACTGACTAAAACTGTAAAATGTAAAATCCGGTGCAGCTTTGCATAAAAACCAATCAGCTTCCAGTTTTTTTCTTTTTTTTTGCCAAAACTTAATATAAAAGCTGAAGTTAGATGCTGATTGGCTACCACAAACAGCTGCATTAAATATTGCACTCTGCAGTTCTAGTAAATCAACCCCTATGTATTTACTTTCACTTTACCTGCGTTAACCTTTTCAAAAGTGATTGGCACCTAATTATTCACACCTCACAACAAGTCAAGGTGAAATGTCAGCACATTAGAGGGTTCCCAGATACCTTAAGGGGTAAGGGGGTGCTACATCAACTAGTCTTTAGCCACTTCCAGCCCTTAGGATGTACGTGTATGTCCTTTTGTCCTTGGGTAGAAGCAGTTAATTTTACAGCCAGTGACTAGCTTTAAGGTAAAAGTGATTTGAGTAGCTTGCTCTACAGCCACCTGATCACTTTTTAAGGTTCCCCCACCACCACCACCACCACCACAACTCCACCCCTGGGGGGTCAGGGACTGCTGCCAGCAGCTGAGTCAGGTGAGCACAGAGGAGAAGAAGAAGGAACATCCATTCCTACCCCTCCTCTGTGACAAATGGTCCCAGAAGAAAGCAAGGATTTTATCAATTCCGGATTCGAATCTTTGTTTACTGGCCATTACTGGCCAGGTATGCATCTGATCAAATCAGTCTTGGTTTGATAAGATGCTTTGGAGGGCAGAGGAGGGAGTAGGGGTCTTATAGACCAGTGATTTCTCAATAAAGAGTTCCTGTTACTGCCCCAGTTATTAAAAGAGATGTTGTTCATCCATTGTGATAGCAATACATTTAATAAAAAGATTTAAAGGGTAACTCCACTTTCGTGGGGAAAAGAATAGCAAAAAAAGAAAAAAATAATATAGCGCATATAATTGCGACATAAGTCCTATTGTTATAGAAAGTTATTAAAAACTACCTTTCCTTTTCAATCTGCAGCAGCTGCAGAGTGTGTACTGACCACCCCCCAGAAACATAATTTCCTGCTTGTGTGATTGGCTCACCAATTTTCCCAGAAGTCTGCCTAAGATACAAGTCAGATTTCAGGCATCCCCTGCAACAAAAATGTAATTTTCCGTGCAGTGCTGGGACAAGGCCATTTGGTGCCCAGGGCAAAGATGGCAAACTGCGCCCCCCCCCCATTTTTAAGAAAGAATCAATGTCATTTCAAAACAAGGATATACTTAAAACAATACAAATTCAATTAGGTTTATTGTGATAGAAACAGAGTTCACTCACACCTTTTAATTATATGTACAGTCAGGTCCATAAATATTGGGACATTGACACAATTCTAATCTTTTTGGCTCTATACACCACCACTAGGGATGAGCCGAACACCCCCCGGTTTGGTTCGCACCAGAACCTGCGAACGGACCGAAAGTTCGCACGAACGTTAGAACCCCATTGACGTCTATGGGACTCAAACGTTCGAAATCAAAAGTGCTCATTTTAAAGGCTAATTTGCATGGTATTGTCCTAAAAAGGGTTTGGGGACCCGGGTCCTACCCCAGGGGACATGTATCAATGCAAAAAAAACTTTTAAAAACGGCCGTTTTTTCGGGAGCAGTGATTTTAATGATGCTTAAAGTAAAAAAAAAAAAGTGAAATATTCCTTTAAATATCGTACCTGGGGGGTGTCTATAGTATGCCTGTAAAGTGACGCGTGTTTCCCGTGTTTAGAACAGTCCCTGCACCAAATGTCATTTTTAAAGGAAAAAATCTAATTTAAAACTGCTTGCGGGTTTAATGTCATGTCGGGTCATGGCAATATGGATGAAAATCAGTGAGACAAATGGCATGGGTACCCCCCAGTCCATTACCAGGCCCTTTGGGTCTTGTATGGATATTAAGGGGAACCCCGCACCCAAATTAAAATAAGGAAAGGTGTGGGGCCACCAGGCCCTATATACTCTGAACAGCAGTATACAGGCGGTGCAAACAAGACAGGGACTGTAGGTTTGTTGTTAAGTAGAATCTCTTTGTAATTTTGAACGGGTACATTTTTAACGTGTTTAGCTCCAGCCAAAAAATCTTTTTTAAGCTTTTTGGAAAACATAGGGAAGGGTTATCACCCCTGTGACATTTGTTTTGCTGTCTTTCCTCCTCTTCAGAAGATTTCACCTCACTTTTTGTCCCAATGAAAAATGTTTTTTGAAAATTTGGGTTTTTTTGTGGAACAAGGATTGGAAAGCATCAGTGGAAAGGAGAAATTGTTTTCCCATATTAACTCTTACAGGAGAGAATTTCCCTTCCTAGGGGTAGATTTCATCTCACTTCCTGTTGTCTCCTTCTGTTTGCAAGTAGGAGTCGTTTGTAAGTTAGATGTTTGAAAGTAGGGTCCTGCCGTATATACTCAGCAGAAATTTGGGCCTTAGGTGTTGCTGTGGCCACAACACTGTAAGCCCTCACAGGGCCCTGCTGTGAAATATTAGATCAAGAATTGTAATGTCATGCCCCTGTTGAACAGGAGCTGAAAAATTAGGCCTTAGGCACTGGTGCTGGTGCCACAACACTGCAACCCCTCACAGACACTCTAGTAGGAACGCAGGAACGAGCCCTGCTGCAAAGTATTGCATGAAAAATTGTAATTAGATGCCCCTGTTAGACAGGGGCAGAAAAATTGGGCCTTAGGCACTGGTGCTGGTGCCACAACACTGCAACCCCTCACAGACACTCTAGTTGGAACACAGGAACGAGCCCTGCTGCAAAGTATTGCATCAAAAATTGTAATTACACCCCCCTGTTAGACAGGGGCAGAAAAATTGGGCCTTAGGCACTGGTGCTGGTGCCACAACACTGCAACCCCTCACAGACACCCTAGTTGGAATGCAGGAATGAGCCCTGCTGCAAAGTATTACATCAAAAATTGTAATTACACGCCCCTGTTAAACAGGGGCTGAAAAATTGTGCCTTAGGCACTGGTGGTGGCGCCCAGAACCAAAAATGTTCTTACAAGCTATCAGCGTGATGATTGAGGAGGAAGAGGATAATTACTCAGGGATAGTCACTCAGCATCAGCATAGGCAGTCTTTGAAGGGATCTGAGATTTCAAAAAAAAATATTCGGTTACATCAGCATCAGGTGCTTGGTAGCTGGTGGTGATCCAAGACTGATTCATTTTTATGAAGGTCAGCCGATCGACCGAGTCGGTGGACAGACGCACCCTGTGATCGGTTACCACGCCTCCAGCAGCACTGAATGTGCGTTCCGAAAGAACGCTGGATGCAGGACAGGCCAGTAGCTCAATTGCATACTGTGCAAGCTCTGGCCAGTGATCCATCCTCAAGACCCAGTAACCCAGAGGATTTTCGTTGGGAAAGGTGTCCAAGTCTGATCTTGCCCCTAGGTATTCCTGCACCATGTAAAACAGACGCTGGCGATGGTTGCTGGAACCGATCATACCTTGGGACTGCGGACCAAAAAATTGTCTGAACGCATCGGTCAGACGGCCACCTTCTCCACCGCTCCTTCTTTGACTGACCAAGCCTCAGCAACACGTTGTCCAGAAACAGGAGTTTTTAACCTCCCAGTCTCTGGGAACGCGTTGCACAGACCTTTCTGCAAGGCCTCCCGAAGATGTTTCATCCTCTGCTCCCTCTGCGATGGCAAGATAAGGTCCGCAACCTTACCCTTGTAACGTGGATCAAGGAGGGTTGCCAGCCAGTATTGGTCCTTCTCCTTGATCCCACGAATACGAGGATCCTTACGCAGGCTTTGCAGGATCAGGGAGGCCATGCAGCGTAGGTTTGCTGAGGCATTCGGTCCGGAGTCCTCTGGGTCACTAAGGACGACAACATCCGCAGCCACCTCCTCCCAGCCACGTACAAGTCCATGTGTTTCTTGGGACTGATCCCTTAAAGACTGCTGCTGATGCTGAGTGCCAGGCTCCACCTCCATACTGACACAATCTTCCTCCTCCTCCTCCTCCTCCTCGTCCTCTTCCTGTGTGATCGGCGGGCACGCAGGAACACTGTCTGGATAAAGGGGGCCTTGAGAGCTAAGGAAGTCCTCCTCTTCCTGCCTCTGTTCTGCCTCAAGTGCCCTGTCCATTATTCCACGCAGCGTGTGCTCCAACAGGTGCACAAGGGGGACAGTGTCACTGATGCATGCACTGTCACTGCTCACCATCCTCGTGGCCTCCTCGAATGGTGACAGGACAGTGCATGCATCCCTGATCATGGCCCACTGGCGTGGGGAAAAAAAACCAAGCTTCCCTGACCCTGTCCTGGTGCCATAGTCGCACAGGTACTCATTGATGGCCCTCTGCTGCGTGTGCAGCCGCTGCAGCATGGCCAACGTTGAGTTCCACCTGGTGGGCATGTCCCAGATTAGGCGGTTCTTGGGCAGGTTAAACTCCTTTTGGAGGTCCGTCAGCCGAGCACTGGCATTATATGACCGGCAGAAATGCACACAGACTTTCCTGGCCTGCCTCAGGACATCCTGTAAGCCCGGGTACCTGCCCAAGAACCGCTGCACCACCAAGTTAAGGACGTGAGCCAAACAGGGCACATGGGTCATTTGTCCCTGTCGGAGGGCAGAGAGGAGGTTGGTGCCATTGTCGCAAACCACCATTCCTGCCTTAAGTTGGCGTGGCGTCAACCACCTCTGAACCTGCCCCTGCAGAGCTGACAGAACCTCTGCCCCAGTGTGGCTCCTGTCCCCCAAGCACACCAGCTCAAGCACTGCATGGCATCTTTTGGCCTGCGTACTTGCGTAGCCCCTTGAACGACTACGGAGCACCGCTGGTTCTGAGGAAGAGGCCATGGAGGAAGAAGAAGAGGAGGGGGTGGAGGAGAGAGGTGTGTCACAATCATTAGCATTTTGGAGGCATGGTGGCGGAACAACCTCCAACACTACTGCACCTTGTCCTGCATCCTTCCCAGCTGCCAGCAGAGTCACCCAATGCGCCGTGAAACTTAAGTAACGTCCCTGTCCATGCCTGCTGGACCATGAGTCAGCGGTAATATGCACCTTACCGCTGACCGCCCTGTCCAGCGAGGCATGGACATTGCCTTCCACATGCCGGTAGAGAGCCGGAATCGCCTTCCGTGAGAAAAAGTGGCGTTTGGGTACCTGCCACTGAGGAACCGCACATTCCACAAACTCACGGAAGGGGGCAGAGTCTACCAACTGAAAAGGCAGCAGTTGAAGTGTTAACAATTTTGCCAAGCTAGCATTCAACCGCTGGACATGTGGATGGCTGGGAGCAAACTTTTTTCGGCAGTTCAGCAGCTGGGGCAGGGAAATTTGCCTGGTACAATCTGACGTCGGTGTACCAAAAGCAGATTGCCCACAAGTACTAGGCTGTGACACACCTAATTCTACACCTTCATTCCTCTCACTGCAGGTCTCAGAGAGGACTGGAGGTCTAGTGGGGTTGGAAATCTCAGCTGATGAGGAGCAAGGAGAGATCCTCTTTGTTCTTTGGTGTGGGTCTTTTAGATACGCTTGCCAACGAACTGCATGGCAGGTCAACATATGTCTGGTCAAGCATGTGGTACCCAAGCGGGAGATGTTTTGGCCACGTGAGATACGCTTGAGACATATATTGCAAATAGCAGCGGTGCGATCTGATGCACTCGTCTCAAAAAAGGCCCACACCAAAGAACTTTTTGAATAACGCGCAGAGACTGCAGCGCCCTGCACATGTGGAGCTTTGGGGTGTGATGCAGTCAATGTGCTGCCCTTAGGCTGGCCCCTGGAGGGCATCCTGCCTCGTTGGTGATGTGCCGCCTCCTCCTCCTCCTCTTCCTCCTCCTCCTCCTCCTCTCTCCTATCAGGCACCCACATTGAGTCAGTGACCTCATCATCCCCTCCCTCCTCATCACTGGAGCAAACCTGGCAGTATGCTGCAGCAGGGGGAGCATGACTGCCAGATTGCTGTCCTTCTTGGGCACCCCCTCTGTCCGTGCTCATGTTACTGCCTTCATCGAGCTCAGTATCATCATCAGAGCCTTCCAAACGCTGGGCATCCTCCTGGAGCATGTACCCAACACTGTGGTCAAACAGTTCGAGGGAATCCTCAGGAGGACATGGTGGAGCTAGGGAAGGAGTCACTGATGACATTGAGCTGAGGGAAGAGGCCGCTGCTTTGCCAGACAAAGCACCCTGGGCATGGGTGAGAGAGGATGAGGAGGATGAGGACGGCTTGGTCATCCACTCGACCAAGTCTTCCGCATTTTGCGGCTCAACACGGCCAGCTGCCGAAAAAAAGGCCAAGCGTGTCCCATGGCCACGTGCTGATGAGGATGCACCGTCTCCACGACCAGCACTAGACACAGAGCCTGCTTGCCCTCTCTTATTGGCTTGTGACTGTCTGCCTCTCCTTCTTGGCCTTCCAGACATACTAATGGCCTGTAGCTGCACTAAGCTGGGATATATATATATATATATATATATATATATATATATATATATATGTGTACTGATACTGCAGCTAGCAAAATCAACTGCTTGCCTGTAGTATGAGAACACCACCAACCTTCTACAGGTAGCTTTAGCTGAACACTGTGAGGTGGACGCACTGCACTAACTGTAAATAGTCTAGCTGCCTGACCGTGGTACTAATAGGATCAAAAGAACACCAGTAATTTTCTTCAGGTAGCTTTATATACTGTAACCAGACAAGCCTGCCTGTCAGTAGGAAGATAACAGGAACGGATCTAGCTGAACACTGTGAGCAGGACGCACTGTACTTAATGTAAATAGTCTAGCTGCCTGACCGTGGTACTAATAGGATCAAAAGAACACCAGTAATTTTCTTCAGGTAGCTTTATATACTGTAACCAGACAAGCCTGCCTGTCAGTAGGAAGATAACAGGAACAGATCTAGCTGAACACTGTGAGCAGGACGCACTGTACTAAATGTAAATAGTCTAGCTGCCTGACCGTGGTACTAATAGGATCAAAAGAACACCAGTAATTTTCTTCAGGTAGCTTTATATACTGTAACCCGACAAGCCTGCCTGTTAGTAGGAAGATAACAGGATTAGATCTAGCTGAACACTGTGAGCAGGACGCACTGTACTAAATGTAAATAGTCTAGCTGCCTGACCGTGGTACTAATAGGATCAAAAGAACACCAGTAATTTTCTTCAGGTAGCTTTATATACTGTAACCAGACAAGCCTGCCTGTCAGTAGGAAGATAACAGGAACGGATCTAGCTGAACACTGTGAGCAGGACGCACTGTACTAAATGTAAATAGTCTAGCTGCCTGACCATGGTACTAATAGGATCAAAAGAACACCAGTAATTTTCTTCAGGTAGCTTTATATACTGTAACCAGACAAGCCTGCCTGTCAGTAGGAAGATAACAGGAACGGATCTAGCTGAACACTGTGAGCAGGACGCACTGCACTAAATGTAAATAGTCTAGAAGATAACAGGAACGGATCTAGCTGAACACTGTGAGCAGGACGCACTGCACTAAATGTAAATAGTCTAGAAGATAACAGGAACGGATCTAGCTGAACACTGTGAGCAGGACGCACTGCACTAAATGTAAATAGTCTAGAAGATAACAGGAACGGATCTAGCTGAACACTGTGAGCAGGACGCACTGCACTAAATGTAAATAGTCTAGAAGATAACAGGAACGGATCTAGCTGAACACTGTGAGCAGGACGCACTGCACTAAATGTAAATAGTCTAGAAGATAACAGGAACGGATCTAGCTAAACTGAATACAGTGTATATATATATATATATATATATGCAACACCTGGGATGCATATATATACACAATACACTGTAAGTGCAGCTAACTGACTGACTGTTCTGCCTAATCTATCTAACTCAAATCAAATGATACTGTCTGTCTCTCTCTCTCTCTCTCTCTATCTATGAACGCCGGAACACACACTACACAGGGCCGCCGTGCAGGCGGCCTTATATAGTGTGGGGCGTGTACTAAATCCCCTGAGCCATAATTGGCCAAAGCCTCCTTGGCTTTGGCCAATTACGGCTCTCTGTTCAGGCGACGCTGTGATTGGCCAAGCATGCGGGTCATAGTGCATGCTTGGCCAATCATCAGCAAGCAATGCACTGCGATGCCGCAGTGAATTATGGGCCGTGACGCGCCACACGAATTTGGCGCGAACGGCCCATATCGTTCGCCATTCGACGAACGATCGGACAGCCGATGTTCGAGTCGAACATGGGTTCGACTCGAACACGAAGCTCATCCCTAACCACCACAATGGATTCCACCACTGGTCCACAGTGGGAGGATTCCCCCTTCCACCTGGAATGTGTAGATGGGGGAATTGGAACATTCTTTTATTTTTTCATTCAACCTAATAGTTGAATGTAAAAAGTGATCAATGTATGGGCTGCCCAAGAGCGAAGACTAAGATAGTTTAACCTCTTGACATCCACGCTATAGCTGAATGACGGCCACAGCGCGGACCTGAATTTTCGTAGTGCACGTGCCCTATGCGCGCTGTGATCCCCGAGTCACTGAGTCCCGGCCCCTTACAATGTGATCAGCTGTCAGCCAATGACAGCTGATCACATGATCAAAACAAAAGCTCTGTGATCGTTTTTTTTTTCTCCTCACGCTGACAGCGCGAGGAGAAAAAAAAGCTGATCACCGGCTCATCTGCAAGGGACATCGGTCCCGAAGAGGAAGAGGCAGCTATGCCTCATCTGTGCCACCTGCCATTGCCACTTACCTATGCCCATGAGTGCCACCTTTTAATGCCCACAAGTGCCACCTATCAATGCCACCTATCAATGTAACTGATCAGTGCCCATCAGTGCCGCCTCATCAGCGTACATCAATGAAGGAGAAAAATTACCTGTTTTCAAATTTTATAACAAAATATAATAACATTTTTTTTTTTTTTCATTCGGTCTTTTTACATTTTTTTTAACAATAAATAAAAACCACAGAGGTGATCAAATACCACCAAAAGAAAGCTCTATTTGTGGGGAAAAAAATTATAAAAATTTCATTTAGGTACAGTGTTGTATGACCGCGTAATTGTCATTCAAAGTGCGTCAGTGCTGAAAGTTGAGAATTGGTCTGGATAGGAGGGGGGTTTAAGTGCCCTGTAAGCAAGTGGTTAAATGTCGGCTGTTTCAGTGAGAACTGGCTGAGATTGGAACCATTAATTGGCAGGCTGAATGTACCAAGTTGATCGATCAAATTGGGTACAACCAGCCTGCCGGATTCTTATGATTATCACTAGCGATTGCAATGTCTGCTAGTGATAATCACCGTTTGTGGGGACAATACAATTGCTCAGCAGAAGGGATTCCCCTGTCAGCACTGACTGTGCTGACAGGGGAATTGTGTTAATTTCTTTCCTGCAATCTGTGGTTACTGGAAAGAAATTTGTACCATCTATTGTCTAACTGAAAGTGAAAGTGAAAGTTAGTGAATATCTTGAAAGAACATGAGGGGGGGAGGGTGAGGGGGAGACAGATGGAGATAAGGACAGCTCAGTGATTGCATTGTACTGTGGTGTACACAGTTGCTCACTCACCCAGTTCCAGGCTGGATGCTCAGGCATCTTTGGAATCTGGAGCCTGCAGCTGCTGTTTTCATATCTCCCGCCCACACATCCCCTCACTTCAGATACATCTGCACGTCGGGGATAGTGTGGGCGGGGCGGGAAGTCACTGAAGGAGCAGAGGTGGGAGGAGGAGGAGCTGTATTCCTCCCTGATCTCCTGTCAGTGAGGGGGGAGGTAATGTGTTCGCTGGGCTGTGTAAGTGTCACAGTCAGACACACTTACACAGCTGCAGCCACCAGTCTCACAATGTTACAGACTGATTCTCCTATCCTACGGACGGGAGAAATCAGTCTGTTTCCTCACAGTTACCAAGATATTGGGGGGCTTGTCCGCCCCTCCCCCTGCTGGTTCAATCCCTCTGAAGTCGCTCTCCTCCCTGACAATGAGGGGGAGGGAGCAGATCGGTCGGAGCGGTCAGCGAGCAGAGGGAGGGGGAGAAATCAGCCCCCTCTCACACTCCGCCCAGGGCACCCGCCCCTCTCGCCCACCCCTTGTACCGGCCCTGTTTCCGTGAGATACTCCCAATAGGAACACATCTACAGGGATGAAGGCCCAGCCGACTTCCTTACTAGTGCTCTGCAGCTGCAAAGCTGACTGATAATTATGAAACCACTCCCATTAGATCCACTCAGCTTAGAGGCACAGATGAACAAACAGGGATTTCTTCAGAATAACAAAAGGTAGGAATCTGCAACAAAGGTTGGTATAATCCTTGCAATGTACATAGATCACCCAGAGGGGAATGTTTCTTTCTCAACAAAATTCTAGTTGCGTTTTAATCACTTAAAGACCGCCCAACATACATATACTGTGGCAGGGCAGCCCTTAAGAGCAAAATTACGTACCTGTGCATGATTTTTTTAAGGGCTCTGGGGAGTGTGTGCACCACTTGAGCCCCACTGTGATTGGACACAGTGGTAGCCAATCAGCGGAAACCCAGCGATCATTCAGAAAGAGGCAGAATAGCTGTCTGCCTATATAAACAAGGCAGATCGCCGTCCTGCTAGTAAGGAAGATGGAGATCTTGTGTTCCTGCTAAGTAGAAACACGAATCTCTGTATTCCTACAGTGCAACCATCCCCCACACAGTTAGCAAGCACTCCCAGAGAACACACTTAACCCTTTGATCACCCCTGATGTGAGCCCCTTCCCTGCCAGTGTCATTAGTGCAGTGACAGTGCATTTTTTTAGCATGATCACTGTATTGGTGTCACCACAAAGTGTCACTTAGGGTCAGGTTTGTCCGCCGCAATGTCACAGTCCCACTAAAATTCACTGATCACTGCCATTACTATATAAAAAATAAATAAATAAATAAAAAGTCCATAAATCTATCCCATAGTTTGTACCAAAACATGTAGCAGAATACATATTGGCCTAATTGATGAAGAAATTGGATTTTTTACATTTTTTTACTGGATATGGTTTATAGCAGTAACAAATAATGTTTTCTTTTTTTCAAAATTGTCTGTCTTTTTTTGTTTATAGCACAAAAAAAAATGCAGAGGTGATCAAATACCACCAAAAGAAAGCTCCATTTGTGGGAAAAAAAGGACATTAATTTTATTTAGGTACAGTGTCACGCGACCGAGCAATTGTCAGTTAAAGCAACGCTGTGCAGTATCGCCAAAAATGGCCTGGTCAGGGAGGGGGTAAAACCTTCCGGAGCTAAAGTGGTTAAAGAAACAATGTAAAAAATTTTTTGAAATAAATGCGAATACTCACATAGGTCTTGCGCATGTGCGAATGGTGATTGCACCACACATGTGAGGTATAGCATCAAACATCAGAATGAAAGCAATAATTATAGCGTCAGCTCATGTTTAGCTCAAAACTGTTAACCTGTAAAGGCTTTTAAAGCTTTGTATATGGAGAATTTTAAGGTACTGTAGTTTGTCGCCATTCTATGGATGTGCGAAATTTTAAATTTTTACATGTTTGGTATCTATTTACTCTAGAGAAACATAAACTTTTATATTTTACCAAATAAAATGGGTATTATATTGTGTTTGTGTGCACTAAAATGCATTTAAGTGTATTTTTTCCTGAAAATGTGCATTTGATAAACGGATGTGCAAATATAGTGCAAAATAAAACATTGCAACAACCATCATTTATTCTCCAGGGCCTCTGCTTTCAGAAAATATATAATGTTGTATATGTGAAAAATGTCCAATTTGCCCTGGGTAGCAAGTGGTTAAAGTCATACTAAACACACACACACTGTTTCATTTATATGGTCCCTTATATTTCTGTATGTGGATAATGGCACTGTAATTATTTTAATATTAAAAAAATATATATTTAGGTACCTTTTTCCTCATCGATATACAGATTTTTCCCAGCCTGTCTGCAGTGAAACATAAACAGGAGGAGCTTCTAGTCCTCTGCTGCTGGTCACATGTACAAAATTAAAAAAAAAACTAAAAAAAAAACAGCCTTTGGAATACAGCGTAAAAATAAATAATTAATATAAATAAACTGTTTTAAATTGGTAGGTCTGTCTGGGTCACTCCCCTCCTGTGTCTTAGAACAAGAGGAAGGTGAAGCCTCCATTAATATACATGTAATATCTACCTCACCCCCATTGTGTTTAGCTGGTTACTGGGCATGGAGGAGGAGGGAGGGAATGGACTGTCATTTACCATTGTGTATACACCCACATGTGTGACTCTATAAGTCACATTGATTGCTCAGATGTGATAAGGAGGAAATACTCAGCATAGAAACTCACTGAAAACTGAGCATGTGCAGAGTTGCCACCACAGCTGAAAAATCCCCAGCTGAATTGGAGACATGGACAGAAGGTGGAGATAGAGAGCAGCAGGTTTTTTTGCAAATTACAAAAAACAAATCTCATAGTGAGTATGAACAGCATGTAATACAGCATTTATTGATAGCTTTATTTATAGTTTTTTATGATGTGGGTTTAGTGACACTTTATGATAGTTTTATGTTAACAGTGACAGTGTCTTTTCAGAACTGCCGTACCTATTCATACTCATCTCTCCAGTTGTCCACTGCTGCTCCTTTCCTCAACCACAGCCGATGCCAAATTCTAGACAGTTCCAGGTAAGGGGGACATGTGGCTTCCTCACATAATTCAATGTTCAGGGCTAGCAGCAAATAGCTAGGCCTAAGCACTTCAAAAAGATGATGGGGATGTTGATGTCATCAATATTACCAGCCTCAACACCAGTTGACACTGTCTATTTTGGTGGTGGCTGCAAAGGAATAGGGAGCAGTGGGGAATCACTGGAGAGGTCTGACAGTACTATGTTAACTATTTAGGCCCAATCAGTCAGGAATGCAGCCTGCTCAGGACTTCTTTCATGCTGACTGCATTTTTATTCTCTGCAATGCACCCAACACTCAAGCGAAGCGAACTTCCACATACTTTGAGCATTAAAACATATAAAAAAAACATAGTTTCTTCACATTACTAGTGTCTGAAGGGAATATTGTTTCATTTTATCTCTCTGCACACTATAGTAAAGCAGTTCCCCTGCATATGCCAGGTTATACCACTGTCTGGCAGCACCTAAAAATAAGCCTGTGCTTTTATAGCCAGAGATTCTCAGTTCAGCTATCAAAATCTCCCTGCATTATAGTTCCACTGTATATATCCATTGATAAAATTTAATTACAGTATGTACATTCACAAATAAAATATTCACTATATATTCATTATAACTAAAAGAGAATGTGGTTATTGCATTTAAGACTCAGATAAAGATAAATTAAATGGGATTTGGCGCATGTGCGGCAGCTTCCAAGATGGCCACCAGCATCTGAAGCTCCGCTCCACCACAGCCTTCTCCGTTCCTCGTGAGCTGACAGAGCGCTCACCCGTTCGATTCATCGGCATCGCAGGGTGGGGGAAACCCCCGGGAAGCCTCTTATGTCCTCGGGCACCACTAGAAGGAACCTCACAGGCTAGATGATGGCTGCGAGCGGACCGATCAGTTATGCCAAGATGGCCGCCGCTCATCCGAACCGCAGCATGGCTGATACAGCAGAGGACTCCATAGCTGACCAGGATCACCTCTCCCCACATTCTCCAGGTACTGTGTACGGCCCGCAGCCCCAGGACCATTCACCAGCCTCCACCGAATCCCTCCTTTTAAGCCTGCAAACTGGCTCACCATCTACCCTCATGATGGATCCACAGACAGGCCTGCTGTTGTCGGTCAGTGAAGCACACGAGACTGCCCCCACCCCCACTGATATCCCCTCCATGATGGAAGCTTTTGCTCATATGCTTTCAAAAAGCCTAGCCCAGAATGCAGCTCAAAGCACATCCTCCATTCATGCTGACATGCAGCAGTTTGGTCTCAGATTGGACTTTATTGAACAAAAAGCTAACCAAGCTGGGGCACGCATCAATCAGAATATGGCGCAAATTCAAGAAATGCAGGATCAACTCGAGACGGCTTTTGCGAAGATTGACGATCTCGAAAACAGATCAAGACGGTACAACTTCAGGGTACGGGGGCTCCCGGAATCTGAGAAAGAGGTACAGTCTGCGGTCAGAGATGTTATCAAAAGATCTCATCCCGGGGATCTCTGAATATCAACTGGAGCTGGATAGGGCCCACAGAGCGCTACAACCCCCACGCAAAGATGGCCTCCCAAGGGATGTAATTGTTAAGCCTCATTTTTATGCCGTGAAGGAGGAGGTTATGCGGAAAGCCAGAAATTTGAATGACTTATCTTTACACAGACATAAAATACAGATTTTTGCGGACCTGTCCCCTTACACGGTCCAAAAGAGGAGAACCCTTAAACCATTGCTACTGCTGCTGCAAGAGAAAGACATTCCTTACAGGTGGTCTTTTCCTCTGAGACTAAACTTTACATATAAAAGCAGAAGTTGCAGCTTCTCCACCTTTGCAGAGGGCGAACATCTACTCCTGCAATTAGGCCTAATCCCTCAGAATCCTTCCTCGTCTCATACAAGCAAAGGGACTCCTTCCTCCACCAAGAGACCTCCTCCGGCAAGTCCTCTTCAACCCTTCTGGCTAAAACAAAGCTCCAAGAGAATGAAGGAAAATCTCCCCACGTGACTCATAACTAATTGATAGTGGTTCGGGACTCAACCTTGGTCAGTTGGTGGCTATCCCTGGCCTTTGGGGATTTCGGGGAAGATTCACCCCTGTTTTTTTTTTTATTTTTTACTGGTTTACTCCGGGTGCTCATTTGTTTTGTTTTTCTGTTTTTGTCCATTCTCTCCCCAGGTTGACTTTTAGTTTTCTCAGTTTGCCTGGTGAAGGTATATTCACCTGGCAGGTCCCTCTGGGAATGGGAGAAGTGGAGAAATTTTTTGCACTCTGGTCACCGATCTAGGTTACACAGGGGCAACAGGTCCCTAGACAGGCACCACCCAGGAGTGGGCAAAGTTCCCCCCCCGGGCTTTGGTACTTTCATACTACCTTGATGCTGTAGGGGATAGTTAGCTTTCTTACCACCTACTGGTGCCTGATTTTTTTTTTTTCTGACTGTTTTTACCCGCCGGGGCTCCTGGGGCATTTTTTTGGCCCAAGGGCTTTGGAGAAAGGGGCTCCCCAGGGTAGACATACCCACTTTCGAGCTCGGATGCGCTCGGGGCAGCCTAGGTTCCCGTCACTTGTGAGGCGGGACCTGGGTTGCCACGATTTACAGTATTTAATTGTATTCTTGTTATAACTTATAAATTTTTCAAGGTTAACTACATATTTTGAACGCTCTGTCATATGTTCATGATGGACTCAATTGATGTCTTCAGTCAATATGTTTAGAGGAGCGGGGGCTGTGGTGGACCCAGTGCGCTGATCCTAGATCCCAGGAGAACTTCCGGGTCACTTGGGATCTAAGTGGCATCCCTGTTTCAGGGCTGCTCCGGTCCAACTGGATGCAAGGGAAGGATCGACCTATCTCTCCTTCCCTTAGGGTCAATTGGGGTATGGGACCCCAACTTATTTTTGTTCAATCTACTGTGATGTTTTTGTTTTTTGGTGGATTCTATTCAAATACTCACCATTTTTCCATCTTTTTCTCCTCCGTTTCATCTCTCCCCCCCCCCTCTTTCTACTCTTATATGCTCTGTTGTAGGTTCTTCAGGACTCAAAGGGGGTGTCTGGTTTGCTTCCCAGGTCGGAGTACTCCATATGTCATATATGCTGATCCTCACATCACTCTTTATTCCCCAGGAGACGGTAAGTCTCAGATCATACAAATAGTTCTCTCCCCTCTGGACTATGGCTAACGCCTCAGGTCAACACCATCCCCTTAGAATTTTTTCACACAACACACAAGGCCTCAACTCTCCAGTCAAACGTAGAAAGGTATTCCAGTCTTATCAATCCATGCACACTGACGTCCTTCTGATACAAGAGACGTATTTCCCAGCTAGCTATAAACCCTCATTCATACATCAACATTACCCCCAATTTTTCTTGGCTTCCACGGAAAACAAAACAAGGGAGGTGGTGATCTGTTTCGCCAAACACTTAAATGACTCTCAACCAGAGACGGTAGTTGATCCTCAGGGTCGCTTCCTGCTAGTTTCTGGCCACATAGACGGCAAACTTTATATCTTTGTTTCCTATTATGCACCCAATAAGGGTCAAAGACAGTTCTTTGACTCAATGCTCAAAAAACGTTATATTCACCTAAAAGGTACTGTGTTTATGGGAGGTGATTCAAATATCGCCTTCGACTCCGGACTTGACAGATTAGCAAATGGAAAATCTAGACCTAAACGCCCATCCAAACAAAGTGCTAAGATTGCAGCTCTCCTGCACGAGGAAGGACTGATTGATATATGGAGGGAAGCTAACCCACACAAAAAAGACTACACTCATTTTTCCGCCCCCCACAACTCTTTATTTCAAGCTTTATTTCAACCTATATTCATAAGGACCAGGTGGACTTCATCCCGAGGAGACAGGGACCGGACTAAATCCGTAGAACAATAGACGTTATCTCCCTGCTCAAGTCTGGGTGGGATGGTGGTCCTCCTCAGAAGGGATTCCTCCTTTCCATCGATCTACATAAAGCATTTGACTCTGTTCACTGGGCCTGCATGACTGACTTACTTCAAAGATGGGGGTTTGGCCCCTACTTCCTGAACACATTTAAGTCCTTTACTCTACCCCCTCGGCCCAGGTACGGCTCTTAGGGAGGTACTCAGCGCAGTTTCCAATTGGTCGGGGGACTAGGCAGGGCTGTCCACTCTCCCCTCTCCTGTTTGCTATAGCCATCGAAACCTTGGCGGTCACAATCAGGGCTAACCCAGATGTTAAGGGTGTGCGCTGTGGAGATCAGGAGCATAAGTGTGCGCTTTACGTGGACGACCTCCTCCATTATATCACTTCCCCCATCACGTCCACCCCTGTGATTTACAAAATCCTACAGAATTTTAGTACAGTTTCTGGCCCAAGGGTCAATTTATCTAAATCAATAGCTATAAACATTGCGGTTGCGCAAGATATTATTACACAACTTTCCACCAACTTTGAATTCTCATGGGCACAAACAGAGATTCCCTATCTAGGTATTAAAATAACACCAGATTTACTTAGCCTCTACAGTGCGAATTATCCCCCTATGTTTCGAAAGTGTAGAGGGGATCTGGAGAGATGGGCTAGATGTGGTCTGTCCTGGCTGGGTAGGATTCATGCGGTAAAGATGACTCTCCTGCCGCGCCTACTATATCTGTTTCGCTCCCTCCCTATCCCGATTAAGAAAAAAGCCCTCCTAAAATTTCAATCGGAGATTCTCCGCTTTGTTTGGGGTCATAAAGGTTATAGATGCCCATCCAGCATTCTCTACCGTCTGAAAAGTCAGGGTGGGCTTGGACTGCCAGAGCTTTGGGGATACTTTCAGGCAGCCCAATTATCTCAAATCTCAGTGGTCTTCACGAAAGGCCCAAAACCTAGCTGGCTGTCAATGGAACGTCAGGCCACCCCGCTAAACACTATAGATTACCTTCTCTGGTGCGATCCTAAGGTTAGGCCAGCCACCTTGTCTCCTACCCTCTCACATTCTATCGCTCTCAGCACAGGTCTTCTCAAGCATCACAACCTGATCTCCCCTATGTGACCGCTTGCACATCTTTTTCACAATGCAGACTTTCCACCAGGGATGGTCATTAAGGCGTTCAAATGGTGGATGGATAAAGGCCTCTATAGAACAGGACACTTTCTTTCTCACAAGATTACACTGTCCCACTGTAGAAATGACTTAGACATGCCAGAGTCGGAGGTGTTCAGATTCTTCCAAATTTCCCACTTTCTACACTCAATTTGGTCACATAATCATGAAAGCCCCTCCTTGACTCCCTTTGAACAATGGTGCTCCAACACAGAAGTCCAGAGAGGAGGAATATCCCTAATCTATTTAGCATTGAAAACTCATTCAGACAAACCTGCTTATGCTCGGGCCTGGGAGGAGGACAGCCCCTGACCTACACAGGAATGGTCTAACGGGTTTCTCAGATCTTTTACAGGTATACTAAACATTTCCCTGATAGAAGACAGTGTCAAAGTCTTAACTCGTTGGTATTATGTTCCAGCTCGCCTGTCAGTCATTTTCCCAGGGACTTCCCCTCTTTGCTTCAGGGGATGCGAGCTTCAGGGCTCGATGTTACATACATGGTGGTCTTGTCTGCGAATTAGATCATTTTGGCAGAAAGTGTTCCGCACAATTAGTACCGTCTCGCGGATAGTGATAACCCCAGACCCCAACATCGCTCTGCTTAATGGGAGGATTAAGGATCTCTCTAAATTTACACAGAAGTTGATATTCTTCATCCTCTTAGGAGCTAAAGTAACCATAGCAACAGCTTGGAAAAAACCTAGAGTTTCGATTCTCGGTTTTAAGAGGAAGGTCTCTTGGATTATGGCACAGGAACAAATTGTAGCCAAACTAAAGGACAAAAGCAGTAATTTCTTTGCTATATGGGAACCATGGGCCAGATACTGCGGCATCCCTCTGTTCCCAGGTATGCCTATGGAGCCTGAGTCTGGAGGGTCCCCACAGTGATAACACCCTCCCCCTTTCCCCTCTCTTTCCCTTTTCACACCTTTCTATCTTTCTCTGATAGAGACTCTCTTGTCTCCTATGTAGGATTAAATTAATCAGTCCTTTACATGTTTTCCACTTACACAAGAAGAACTCTACCAGGTAGTCAATTCACTGTTGTTGTCTGAAGTCAGGTTTGGTTTAGACTACCTCTACTAACTTCAAATTCCGCCTACCAGACACTCGGATTTGGGGTCCTGTAGGTCATTAGAGGGGAGTTTTGAGAGGCTTCAGGGACACAACGGGAGGGAGAGTCAAAGTGACCGACAGGCGCTTCCACAGTATGATCCCATAGGGGTGGAGAGCCTTTAGTCAGATTGTTTTAACAGGTTTCCCCATCTCGGGTATTGGGATCCTAGTCTCCCGTACAATCTGAGTAGTACGCAGCCTCTCAAGTCTACCCCATAGAGTTTCACAGTAGATTGTCTTGTAGATTCTATTTGACCTCAAGCTTGTATGCTTTTTCTTGTCATTCTGCTTACAGTTAATGTATAAGAAATGTTATGGTCTTCTTTTTTTTTTTATATACCATGCCTGTATATTTTTTCATTAAAATAATAAAAAGTTTAAACGAAAAAAAAAAATAAAAATAAATGGGATTTCTGAATTTAGCCAGTTGAAATGCATCCTGTATATACAGTGTATTAGCATGAATCACTGTACAGGTTGCCTGGAGCTGATTTTTAAATATCATTAGCGTCACTGCCTTTGCATTTAATGTGCAGCAGATTATGAGTAGTCGTTGTGTCTTAGCTGCTCTTTAAAATGTATTCTTAATTAATTGGGACCTAATAAAGTAAAATTGTGGAAGAGGCAAAGGTAAAGAGTATAAAAATATTACCATTTAAAGGAAAAAAGGGTACGAACAAGCATTTGACATTTTATTTATCATCGAAACAAATGCTGAATTATGCAGAACGCTAACATAAAATCAAAAGAATCCAGATTTATTATGACATGGTTCACATGTGATAAAAGGGTAATTTCAGATACAGTGTTCCGGGAAGAAAAATAAAACAGTTTTTTTGAACAGCACCATCTACATTGTTTAAATGTCCTGTAATTAAGATTGGCCGTGAAAACATGATAGATATTCTGCCCTACATAGGTTTATTTTCTGTAGATCCCATATTCATGTTTAAGCATACTAGGCAAATACTGTAGCTCTGAGACTCTTTATTCCATAAATGCTGCACATACAAAGATTAAAGCGGAGTTCCACCCTAAAGTGGTACTTCCGCTCATCGGATTCCTCCCCCCCTCCGGTGTCACAATTTGCACCTTTCAGGGGGGAGGGGGGTGCAGATACCTGTATAATACAGGTATCTGCACCCACTTACGGGTATAGCTAGCCGCAGCTAGCCGCAGACTACCCGCCCACCCCCGTTGTGTTGTAGGAAATACAGTTCCCACAACACAATGGGGACCAGTGTAGACCCGCAGCGCGACTCGTGCATGCGCAGTAGGGAACCGGGCAGTGAAGCCGCAACGCTTCACTTCCCAATTCCCTCAGTGAGAATGGCAGCGGCAGCACCCGAGGATCGAAGGACGGTTCGGTCTCGGGTGCCGACATCGCTGGACCCCGAGACAGGTAAGTGTCCTTATTTTAAAAGTCAGCAGCTGCAGTATTTGCAGCTGCTGACATCTAAAAAAAAAATTTTCGCGAAACTACACTTTAAATCAGTTTAACTGGCTATGAAAAAAAGTATAAATATCTAATATATATCAGTGACCTCTCTCCTAGAGGGTAGAGTGTATAGGAGATATGTTTCTGTACTTTATCCAAGGCCGCAATTCCAACTTACTTTTAGGAATTTGTTTCTTAGTAGAAATTGAAGAATCCTTCGTTCATACGATGCTTCCAGAAAGGTTGTTTATTTGTTCAGAAAGATAAGCAAAGACAAGACTGGCTTCTGGTAACATTTGACATGGTGATGGTCTCAGAAGGAGGAGGAGGAGGAGACATCTTGATGTTACATTCTCCAAAGTGTAGGGTTAGTTCTCTCTCTTCAACCCTACTCCATTCCTCTTCTACCATAAATCTTATCCATTCTTATACTGTTTCAAAATGTTATGTCAGCATTTCCTAGTAACACCCATATTTGCATATATACTTTAAATGGCTATAGTCTAAAGATAAGCAACATTACTCCACCCATTGTCCTGACATAGCAACTCAAAATAGAAATATCTACCCTGCTAAACCACTCCTCTGTCCTCTATCCTCCATCCTGTTAACCTTCAGAAACCATCACAAATTACGTATAACATTTATGTGTTTCATATATTTTTTCACAAACTTTTATCACTTAAAATAATAATGAACTTAAAATCTTCTAACAGACTACCAATATACATAAAGTACTACTAGTCTATGATCTCGTTCGGATGTGCAGTGAATTATTTTACTGCTTTGTTGTGTATATGATTAAAATCTATTTCCTAAACATCATATTTTATTGTAAAGTACAATACTTTCTTGGATTCACCCTGAAACACCCTAAATAACTGTTCAATAATAAAGAGGAGTAATTTAGGTAAGATAACGTAAGAATATATCTATAATCTGTTGTTCCTCTACTATGGTTCTTTCAGTTCTACATAACATTACTGTAGGTTTCCCTTTTAGATATAAAACACTGTTTGGTAAAAGACTTGCAAATGCGAGAGTACATGTTCTCAGAGGGGACACAGAAAAGCTTGACTGATCATCTAGACTTGCCCTAAGCCTAGGTTTACATTGGAGTGATTTGGCATGTGATTTGACATGTCAAATTGCATGCCAAATCGGTGGCAATTGCTGGCAATGGCAACATCCGAATCAGTGAGACGCAGTATTTGCGGTGCCGCACTGATTCCCAAAACTAGTTTCTGTGCTACTTTTGGTGACTTTGGGTTGCAGTTTCCAATGACATCTGTGCAGCAACCCGCACAGATGTCTCTGAAATCACCCCCGAAGTCGGGAATAACATTCCGGAATGAGCTGAACTCGCACAATTTCATTACCGCTGTCACTATGAACCTGGGCTTACACACAGTTTAACTGCAGGAAATTTTAACTGTGATATTGACTGATCAAAATTTGCAGCTTTGACCTAATGCCTGTTTTAACTAAAATACATAATATAGCACAATGTTCCTTGCCGTGGTAATATGTGTTATGTACCAGTTAAAAAACACTTTTTTCAGAACCATCAAGCAAACCCATCAAAAATAAAGGATGCATAACAACATGTGTTTAGCTTAAGTAACAATGCATAATCATTTTATTGCTATAAACCGTGTTTATACTGTTAGAAAAGTAATTAAATCCTGGGAACTAAGAATACAGCCACTCCACGAAAGGAAAATCAGTAGAGAATATATTTTCAACTTAGTTCCCTGGGGAAAACATCATCTCAAGCCTAAAGAAACATCATCTGTTTGCAAATAGACCCCCTGAGTCATATGCCATTTATCAAACAATTGAGTCCTACCGCTTATACAGTATTATTATTTTATTTATCATAAGCCCCTCTTAACAGCTTTGCTTACATGGGGCACAACATGTAGCACTTTAAAATTCAATAAAACAGATCTGAATATTTCACTAAATTATCTGGAGAGTTATTGCCATCTGTGACTAAGGTTTTAATGCTACCAAATAATTGTTCTATTTTAAGTTTCAGCTTTTAATGCATTATATGATAATAGACAGCAACTTCTTACGGTGATCAGCCAGAAGTTAATTGAGTACAGATGTGAAGTGTGTTGAAGAGATTAACTGTTTTCACAGTGTTCCAGAGACAAGTTTTATAATATGAAGGATCCTAACTCACTACAGTTTTATAATTCTCCACTCTCAGTTTTTGCAGTCACATGTGTTTACCTGAATAATCAATTGGAACATAGGAATCACTTTGACTATGGATCCCCTTCTATCTGTTCTGAAGGAAATAGTACAAGAGCAAGTTTTCATTTTACCACTTGATTGCTCTAGACATTTGTTTCTGCCTACTATTCTCCAGTTCTATAGTTAAAGCCTGTCTCTGTGCAAATCTAACCCCCACCATCCATATCTCCCTCCCATCCTCTTCCACCCATTTAGAAATATTAAAAAATCCTTTTTTACTTACCTGAATCCATCATCATGTGTCTCTTACCAGCACTAAAACCAGGAGTAAAGACTAAAGATTTAGCACTGCGGTCTGATGTGTTCCCTGCAACTGGCAAATAGGTTAGTTCTGAGCATGTTAGTCCTTTACAAGGTAACTTATAGTAGGTGACTACGGACAAAGAATAAGCACGTTTTTAAAAATGCTTTCTTCAGCTTTGTCTATACAAAGGACAATGATGGAGCTCAAGTTCATGCTGGGTATAATGTTAACATAGCCCCAAAAGACCCACAGTGGCTTGAAATTGATATGCGCCAGTAATATTCATACAAAAAAAGGTAAATAAAGCACCTGGATTAGATGGCTTACACCCATGTGTTCTTAAAGTGTTGAGCTCTGTTACTTCAAAGACATTGTTTATAATTTTTTAAAGACTCTTTAATGACTGCCTCACTACCACGATATTGGTGCAAGGCCATGTGGAGACTATATTTAAAAAAGAATTGAAGTTTTTAACTAGTGACTACAGACCTGTTAGTTTAACATCTATAGTCAGGAATATACTTTGATTAAAAAAAAATACCTAGGGGTTGATTTACTAAAGCCGGAGAGTGCAAAATCTGGTGAAGTTCTGCATAGAAACCAATCAGCTTCAAGTTTTTTTTTTCCAAAGCTTAATTGAACAAGTTGAAGTAAGAAGCTGATTAGCTAGCATGCAAAGCTGCACCATATTTTGCACTCTCTACTTTTAGTAACTCAACTCCATAGAAGTGTAAGGTGTTTTTTTTGTTTTTTTATTGGCGCAATTAGTAAGTGAGGGAATGGGGGATTCCCAAAGTTGGAACTTAGCTTTAAGGTCTCATAAACATAGGTGGTTTGGGCCTCAAATCATAAAAAAATATATATTTTTGGGTACCCGGGAGCCACAGTTGGCAACAGGCTGCCAAAATCTAAACTACACAACTGCATTATGTGGCTACATGCTGTATTGAGCAGTACACACATAAAGGATTGTATGTTCCAAATGCTGAATTTCTGTGTTTGGGACATGCATTTGTAAGCATATGGTCATGTACTTGAATACCACTCAGAACAGCTTACCAGCATTATGTATTTCATCCTGTCATAGATTTTGACAGGCCACTGGCTGCAGAATCTTGACTCTTTAAATACGTTTGTATTTTCTGTATGCCCCATATCATAAGTCTGTTCAGAGTATTTCCAGTAATATGTTTATTTCACTTGCTGATGAGGATGACTCTATGGGGATCATGTGAAACACAAAACAAAATCCCACATTTGCAGGAGTAGATTTATTTAGTGAAGAGTATACCAAGTTTGAGCAGATCTGAAAAATGCAAAAGCCACTAACTAGGAGTCAACAGAAGAAAATCACCCCCCAACAATAAAGATAAGAGGTACAAGACTCCAGTTAAGAACTTTCTAAAACTGTGAGTAGAGATGGGCTGAATGACTCCTTGTTCGATTCTCGCCAGAACCTTCAAACATTGCAAAAGTTTGGAGCTGAACAACGAAGCCCATTAAAGTCTATGGGACCCCAACTGGAAAAAGTGCCCATTTTGAAGGCTTATATGCAAGTTATTGGGCATACAAATGGTATAGGGGCCTGGGTACTACCCTGAAGGACATGTATCAATGAAAAAAAGTTTTTAAATAGGATCATTGTTGAATGAGCAGTGACTTAATGATGCTTAAAATGAAACAAAAAAAAAAAGAAAAATTCCTTTAAATATAGTGCCTGGGTGGTTCCTCTAATGCCGCGTACACACGAGCGGACTTTACGGCGGACTTTGCCCGGCGGATTTTTCGACTTGCCTACACACAATCCACCAAAGTCCGTCGAATTCGTACGTGATGACGTACGACCGGACTAAAACAAGGAAGTTCATAGCCAGTAGCCAATAGCTGCCCTAGCGTGGCTTTTTAGTCCGTCGAACTAGCATACAGACGGCGGACTTTTCGACCGGACTCGATTTCAACGGATAAATTTTAAACAAGTTTCAAATCTAATTCCGTCCAACTTTTGAGAAAACAAAGTCCGCTGGAGCCCACACACATCGAATTGTCCGACGAAATCCAGTCCGCCGGGCAAAGTCCGCCGTAAAGTCCGCTCGTGTGTACGCGGCATTAGTCTGCCTGTAAAGTGGCACATCTGTACCATGTATAGAACCTGCTGCAGCAAAAATTACATTTATAAAGAAAAAAAAAAAATTCATTTTCCCTGCAAGCTTTCTTTATTTTGTAAACAATGGCTTGGGGAGCCAGTCTGTATGATGAGGCCACAATTTAGTGCACTTAAACAAGATAATAGATTTTTTGGATAAATTCTGGTGTCTGTTTCGCAGACTTTGGATAGAAGCTGCAAACATTGAGCTTTGGGTGTTGGTGGTGCCTTCACACCATAACCCTATAGAGGTACTATTGAGGAAAGCAAGATTTTGCCTTGCTGTAAAAAATTTAAATTATATGCACCTGTCAAACAGTCTTGCAGAGGTTCCACATCCCAAAAACACTTAATTGTGACACCAGCATCAGGAGCTTGATAGCTGCTGCTAATCCAGGAATGATTCATTTTGATAAATGTCCGCTGGTCAACAGAGTCTGTGGACAGAAAAGCTCTTTTATCTGTCACAAAACCTCCGGCAGCACTGAATGCTTGTTCAGAAAGCACATTGAATGCAGGGCAGCCCAGAAGTTCAGTTGCATACTGGACAGGTTCTGGCCACTGGTCTATTCTCATGACCCAGTAACCCAGTGGATTGTGGACTGGAAAGCTCTCAATGTCTTTTTTTGCCCCTAAATAATTTCCCACCATATGATACAGATGCTGACGATGGGATGTAAAAGCTGACAGCCCTGGTCACCAAGGACTAAAAACATTTTGAAATGCATCGCTGAGGCAGCCCCCTTCTTCACCGCTTCTCCTACAGTAACAACAGAAGCCTCAAAGCTAGCTTTTCCATGAGACTGTAACTGAACAGAGTCTGGAAAGGCATTATGTGCTGCCTTTGCAGGCCAATTCAGTTATAGTTACTTATATAGAATGTGTAGTTTACCTCTGCCATCTAGTGGCCAAAGTCTGTAGCAGTTTTAGCTTTAGTTATTAAATATTCTCAGACAAGAAGTGACCTTTGGTTTAGGAAGTTCTTCAACCATTTTAGATTGTCCTTCTACATGGATGCAGCATGTCTGTTTCTCTCTCAAGGGGCTTGAGACATCACCTGTAATTGCCTTTCTGTTGTGTCATCTGTCATTTATGCTAGATTAGTTATTCTATGTGTACTGATATATTGTTATTGTATTGTATTGCAGTTTCACAAAAAATAAATAATAAAGAAGTAAAATAAAGTTGGATTACTTCGGTAGACAAATCAAGCATTGGGCTTCCGTTTACTCGAGTCTCTGACAAGTGTTTAGCTGTCCGTTTAAAACCACACATAGTCAGTGTTTTGAGAGCGGAACAGTGAAAAGCGCAACAAGCCTGGAGATATTAGTCCCTGCACAGACAGAATGAATCTAAGATCAGGAAGGCAGTATAAGGCTGAAGATCAGCTACCCGGGACACATCAAGGCAGGGAGAACATGCCAAGTGTCCAGCAAGACGATACACACTCACACTCGTCTAAATCAACAAGATCCAGTCAGATTTCATCAGCAAGTGCCCTTTTAGTCAGAGCTCGCACCAAAGCAAAGGCAGCTCGGATCAAGCTAGAATTTGCCAAGAAAGAGGCTGCCATTATAAAAGAAAAATCAGAACAGGAAGCAAAGTTGCATATATTTCAGTGTCAGTGCGCAGCCGCCGCTGCAGCAGCAGAGGCCACAGCTTATGCTGATTTTGAGCGGTCTGGAAGTGGGTCTATCCACAAAGGCCCAGATGTGCCTGAGAAACCCCGTTCCTCAGTAGAAAGTACAAAGGAGTATGTCCAAGAAATTTTAAACAGCAATGCAACAAAACAGTTTCCCAATCCAGAGTCAGCTGAATTTAAACAAGAACCAGCAGAACCCCTGAGTGTACGAAAACAAACCCATAAAGTCAGCAGTGCCAGAACAATTAAATATGAACCATTAGAGACATATAGGAACATGCCAAGTAAATCCTTACTACAGCAACCCAAATAGGGATGAACTTCGTGTTCGAGTCGAACCCATGTTCCACTCGAACATCGTCTGTTCGCCAAACTGCAAACGATATGGCCCGTTCGCGCCAAATTCATGTGGCGCGTCACGGCCCATAATTCACTGCGGCATCGCAGTGCATTGCTGGCTGATGATTGGCCAAGCATGCACTATGACCCGCATGCTTGGCCAATCACAGCGCCGTCTGAACAGAGAGCCGTAATTGGCCAAAGCCAAGGAGACTTGGCCAATTATGGCTCAGGGGATTTAGTACACGCCCCACACTATATAAGGCCGCCTGCACGGCGGCCCTGTGTAGTGTGTGTTCCGGCGTTCATAGATAGAGAGAGAGAGAGAGACAGACAGTGTCATTTGATTTGAGTTAGATAGATTAGGCAGAACAGTCAGTCAGTTAGCTGCACTTACAGTATATTGTGTATATATATGCATCCCAGGTGTTGCATATATATATATACATTGTATTCAGTTTAGCTAGATCCCTTCCTGTTATCTTCCTACTGACAGGCAGGCTTGTCTTGTTACAGTATTTACAGCTACCTGAAGAAAATTGCTGGTGTTCTTTTGATCCTCTTAGTACCACAGTCAGGCAGCTAGACTATTTACAGTTAGTGCAGTGTGTCCTGCTCACAGTGTTCAACTAAAACTACAAGTTAGTGGGGTGCGTCCTGCTCACAGTGTTCAGATAAACCTAAAAGTTAGTGGGGTGCGTCCTGCTCACAGTGTTCAGCTAAAACTACAAGTTAGTGTGGTGCGTCCACCTCACAGTGGTCAGCTAAACCTACAAGTTAGTGTAGTGAGACCTCTGCACAGTGTTCATCTAAAGCTACAAGTTAGTGCAGTGCATCCTGCTCACAGTGTTCAGCTAAAACTACAAGTTAGTGGGGTACGTCCTGCTCACAGTGTTTAGCTAAACTTACAAGTTAGTGTGGTGCGTCCTGCTCCCAGTGTTCAGCTAAAACTACAAGTTAGTGCTGTGCATCCTCCTCACAGTGTTCAGCTAAAACTACAAGTTAGTGCTGTGCGTCCTGCTCACAGTGTTCAGCTAAAACTACAAGTTAGTGTGGTGCGTCCACCTCACAGTGTTCAGCTAAACCTACAAGTTAGTGTAGTGAGACCTCTGCACAGTGTTCATCTAAAGCTACAAGTTAGTGCAGTGCATCCTGCTCACAGTGTTCAGCTAAAACTACAAGTTAGTGGGGTACGTCCTGCTCCCAGTGTTCAGCTAAAACTACAAGTTAGTGCTGTGCATCCTGCTCACAGTGTTCAGCTAAAACTACAAGTTAGTGCTGTGCGTCCTGCTCACAGTGTTCAGCTAAAACTACAAGTTAGTGTGGTGCATCCACCTCACAGTGTTCAGCTAAACCTACAAGTTAGTGGGATGCGTCCTGCTCACAGTGTTCAGCTAAACCTACAAGTTAGTGTAGTGAGACCTCTGCACAGTGTTCATCTAAAGCTACAAGTTAGTGCAGTGCGTCCTGCTCACAGTGTTCAGCTAAAACTACAAGTTAGTGCGGTGCATCCTGCTCACAGTGTTCAGCTAAAACTACAAGTTAGTGTGGTGCGTCCTCCTCACAGTGTCCAGCTAAACCTACAAGTTATTTTTTTGCGAGCTCTGCACAGTGTTCAGCTAAAGCTACCTGTAGAAGGTTGGTGGTGTTTTCCTGATCCTATCACTACCGCAGGCAGCTAAAAAAGCTACAAGTTAGTTTTTTGCGAGCTCTGCACAGTGTTCAGCTAAAGCTACCTGTAGAAGGTTGGTGGTCTCATACTACAGGCAGGCAGTTGATTTTGCTATCTGCAGTATCAGTACATATATATATATATATATATCTCCCAGCTTAGTGCAGCTACAGGCCATTAGTATGTCTGGAAGGCTAAGAAGGAGAGGCAGACAGTCACAAGCCAATAAGAGAGGGCAAGCAGGCTCCGTGTCTAGTGCTGGTCGTGGAGACGGTGCATCCTCATCAGCACGTGGCCGTGGGACACGCTTGGCCTTTTTGTCGGCAGCTGGCCGTGTTGAGCCACAACATGCGGAAGACTTGGTCGAGTGGATGACCAAGCCGTCCTCATCCTCCTCATCCTCTCTCACCCATGCCCAGGGTACTTTGTCTGCCAAAGCAGTCCCTAGCCCCACCATGTCCTCCTGAGGAGTCCCTCGAACTGTTTGACCACAGTGTTGGGTACATGCTCCAGGAGGATGCCCAGCGTTTGGAAGGCTCTGATGATGATACTGAGCTTGATGAAGGCAGTAACATGAGCATGGACAGAGGGGGTGCCCAAGAAGGACAGCAATCTGGCAGTCATGCTCCCCCTGCTGCAGCATACTGCCAGGTTTTCTCCAGTGATGAGGAGGGAGGGGAGGATGAGATCACTGACTCAACGTGGGTGCCTGAGAGGAGCGAGGAGGAGGAGGAGGCGGGACATCACCAACGAGGCAGGATGCCCTCCAGGGGCCAGCCAAAGGGCAGCACATTGACTGCATCACACCCCAAAGCTCCACATGTGCAGGGCGCTGCAGTCTCTGCGCGTTATTCAAAAAGTTCTTTGGTGTGGGCCTTTTTTGAGACGAGTGCATCAGATCGCACCGCTGCTATTTGCAACATATGTCTCAAGCGTATCTCGCATGGCCAAAACATCTCCCGTTTGGGTACCACATGCTTGACCAGACATATGTTGACCTGCCATGCAGTTCGTTGGCAAGCGTATCTTAAAGACCCACACCAAAGAACAAAGAGGACCTCTCCTTGCTCCTCATCAGATTAGATCTCCAACCCCACTATACCTTCAGTCCTCTCTGAGACCTGCACTGAGAGGAATGAAGGTGTAGAATTAGGTGTGTCACAGCCAAGTACTTGTGGGCAATCTGCTTTTGGTACACCGACGTCAGATTGTACCAGGCAATTTTCCCTGCCCCAGCTGCACCGCCGAAAGAAGTTTGCTCCCAGCCATCCACATGCCCAGCGGTTGAATGCTAGCTTGGCAAAATTGCTAGCACTTCAACTGCTGCCTTTTCAGTTGGTAGACTCTGCCCCCTTCTGTGAGTTTGTGGAATGTGCGGTTCCTCAGTGGCAGGTACCCAAACGCCACTTTTTCTCACGGAAGGCGATTCCGGCTCTCTACCGGCATGTGGAAGGCAATGTCCATGCCTTGCTGGACAGGGCGGTCAGCTGTAAGGTGCATATTACCGCTGACTCATGGTCTAGCAGGCATGCACAGGGACATTACCTAAGTTTCACGGTGCATTGGGTGACTCTGCTGGCAGCTGGGAAGGATGCAGGACAAGGTGCAGTAGTGTTGGAGGTTGTTCCGCCACCACGCCTCCAAAATGCCACTACTAATGATTGGGACACACCTCTCTCCTCCACCCCCTCCTCTTCTTCTTCCTCCATGGCCTCTTCCTGTGCTTTGTCCTCGGAACCAGCGGTGCTCCGTAGCCGTTCAAGGGGCTACGCAAGTACGCAGGCCAAAAGATGCCATGCGGTGCTTGAGCTGGTGTGCTTGGGGGACAGGAGCCACACTGGGGCAGAGGTTCTGTCAGCTCTGCAGGGGCAGGTTCAGAGGTGGTTGACGCCACGCCAACTTAAGGCAGGAATGGTGGTTTGCGACAATGGCACCAACCTCCTCTCTGCCCTCCGACAGGGACAAATGACCCATGTGCCCTGTTTGGCTCACGTCCTTAACTTGGTGGTGCAGCGGTTCTTGGGCAAGTACCCGGGCTTACAGGATGTCCTGAGGCAGGCCAGGAAAGTCTGTGTGCATTTCCCCCGGTCATATAATATATGTCCGCCAGTGCTCGGTTGGCGGAACTCCAAAAGGAGTTTAACCTGCCCAAGAACCGCCTAATCTGTGACATGCCCACCAGGTGGAACTCAACGTTGGCCATGCTGCAGTGGCTGCACACGCAGCAGAGGGCCATCAATGAGTACCTGTGCGACTATGGCACCAGGACAGGGTCAGGGAGCTTTGTTTTTTTCCCCATGCCAGTGGGCCATGATCAGGGATGCATGCACTGTCCTGTCATCATTTGAGGAGGCCACGAGGATGGTGAGCAGTGACAGTGCATGCATCAGTATCCCCCTTGTCCACCTGTTGGAGCACACGCTGCGTGGAATAATGGACAGGGCACATGAGGCAGAACAGAGGCAGGAAGAGGAGGACTTCCTTAGCTCTCAAGGCCCCCTTTATCCAGACAGTGTTCCTGCGTGCCCGCCGATCACACAGGAAGAGGACGAGGAGGAAGAGGAGGAGGAGGAAGATTGTGTCAGTATGGAGGTGGAGCCTGGCACTCAGCATCAGCAGCAGTCTTTAAGGGATCAGTCCCAAGAAACACATGGACTTGTACGTGGCTGGGAGGAGGTGGCTGCGGACCATGTCGTCCTTAGTGACCCAGAAGACTCCGGACCGAATGCCTCAGCAAACCTACGCTGCATGGCCTCCCTGATCCTGCAAAGCCTGCGTAAGGATCCTCATATTCGTGGTATCAAGAAGAAGGACCAATACTGGCTGGCAACCCTCCTTGATCCACGCTACAAGGGTAAGGTTGCGGACCTTATCTTGCCATCGCAGAGGGAGCAGAGGATGAAACATCTTCGGGAGGCCTTACAGAAAGGTCTGTGCAACGCGTTCCCAGAGACTGGGAGGTTACAAACTCCTGTTTCTGGACAACGTGTTGCTGAGGCTTCGGTCAGTCAAAGAAGGAGCGGTGGAGAAGGTGGCCGTCTGACCGATGCGTTCAGACAATTTTTTGGTCCTCAGCCCCAAGGTATGATCGGTTCCAGCAACCATCGCCAGCGTCTGTTTTACATGGTGCAGGAATACCTAGGGGCAAGATCTGACTTGGACACCTTTCCCACCGAAAATCCTCTGGGTTACTGGGTCTTGAGGATGGATCACTGGCCAGAGCTTGCACAGTATGCAATTGAGCTACTGGCCTGTCCTGCATCCAGCGTTCTATCGGAACGCACATTCAGTGCTGCTGGAGGCTTTGTAACCGATCACAGGGTGCGTCTGTCCACCGTCTCGGTCGATCGACTGACCTTCATAAAAATGAATCAGTCTTGGATCACCACCAGCTACCAAGCACCTGATGCTGATGTAACCGAATATTTTTTTTTGAAATCTCAGATCCCTTAACAGACTGCCTATGCTAATGCTGAGTGACTATCCCTGAGTAATTATCCTCTTCCTCCTCAATCAACGCTGATAGCTTGTAAGAACATTTTTGGTTCTGGGCGCCACCACCAGTGCCTAAGGCCCAATTTTTAAGCCCTTGTTTAACAGGAGCGTGTAATTACAATTTTTGATGCAATACTTTGCAGCAGGGCTCATTTTTGCGTTCCAACTAGAGTATCTGTGAGGGGTTGCAGTGTTGTGGCACCAGCACCAGTGCCTAAGGCCTAATTTTTCAGCCCCTGTTCAACAGGGGGATGTAATTACAATTCTTGATCTAATATTACACAGCAGGGCCCATTTCTGCGCCCACCAAGAGCGAGTGAGGACTTACAGTGTTGTGGCACCAGCACCACCACCACCAAAGGCCCAATTTTTCTGCCCCTGTTCAACAGGGGCATGTAATTACAATTCTTGATCTAATATTTCACAGCAGGGCCCTGTGAGGGCTTACAGTGTTGTGGCCACAACAACACCTAAGGCCCAAATTTCTGCTGAGTATATAGGGCATACTTTCAAACATCTAACTTACAAACGACTCCTACTTGCAAACGGAAGGAGACAACAGGAAATGAGATGAAGTCTACCCCTAGGAAGGGAAATTCTCTCCTGTAAGAGTTAATATGGGAAAAATATTTCTCCTTTCCACTGATGCTTTCCAATCCTTGTCCCACAAAAAAACCCAAATTTTCAAAAAACATTTGTCATTGGGACAAAAAGTGAGGTGAAATCTTCTGAAGAGGAGGACAGACAGCAAAACAAATGTCACAGGGGTGATAACCCTTCCCTATGTTTTCCAAAAAGCTTAAAAAAGATTTTTTGGCTGGAGCTAAACACGTTAAAAATGTACCCGTTCAAAATTACAAACAGATTCTACCTAACAACAAACCTACAGTCCCTGTCTTGTTTGCACCGCCTGTATACTGCTGTTCAGAGTATATAGGGCCTGGTTGCCCCACACCTTTCCTTATTTTAATTTGGGTGCGGGGTTCCCCTTAATATCCATACAAGACCCAAAGGGCCTGGTAATGGACTGGGGGGTACCCATGCCGTTTGTCTCACTGATTTTCATCCATATTGCCAGGACCGACATTACATTAAACCCGCAAGCAGTTTTAAATGAGATTTTTTCCTTTAAAAATGACATTTTGTGCAGGGACTGTTCTAAACACGGGAAACATGCGCCACTTTACAGGCATACTATAGACACACCCCAGGTACGATATTTAAAGGAATATTTCACTTTTTTTTTACTTTAAGCATCATTAAAATCACTGCTCCCGAAAAAACGTCCATTTTTAAAAGTTTTTTTTCTATTGATACATGTCCCCTGGGGTAGGACCCGTGTCCCCAAACCCTTTTTAGGACAATACCATGAAAATTAGCCTTTAAAATGAGCACTTTTGATTTCGAACGTTCGAGTCCCATAGACGTCAATGGGGTTCTAACGTTCGTGCGAATTTTCGGTCCGTTCGCAGGTTCTGGTGCGAACCGAACCGGGGGGTGTTCAGCTCATCCCTAAACCCAAACACCAGAGCACACAAGATGTCACTAAAAATCGTATCCGTAAAGAAATGGTTAATTCAGGATTTCTCAAGTTTGATGATAGCCCCGAGAATTACAGGGCATGGAAGTCTTCTTTTCTGAATGCAGTCAAAGACTTAGAATTTCCAGCAGCTGAGATGCTAGACCTGACGATAAAATGGCTCGGGACTGAGTCAGCAGAGCATGCAAGAAGGATGCGCAGGATACACATTAGGGATGAGTCGAACACCCCCCTGTTCGGTTCGCACCAGAACATGCGAACAGGAAAAAAGTTCGCTCGAACACGCGAACACCGTTAAAGTCTATGGGACACGAACATGAATAATCAAAAGTGCCAATTTTAAAGGTTTATATGCAAGTTATTATCATAAAAAGTGTTTGGGGACCCGGGTCCTGCCCCAGGGGACATGGATCAATGCAAAAAAAGTTTTAAAAAAGGCAGTTTTTTCAGGAGCAGTGGTTTTAATAATGCTTAAAATCAAACAATAAAAGTGTAATATCTCTTTAAATTTCGTACCTGGGGGGTGTCTATAGTATGCCTGTAAAGGGGCGCATGTTTCCCGTGTTTAGAACAGTCTGACAGCAAAATGACATTTCGAAGGAAAAATTCCATTTAAAACTACCCGCGGCTATTGCATTGCCGACAATACACATAGAAGTTCATTGATAAAAACGGCATGGGAATTCAACACAGGGAAACCCCGAACCAAAATTAAAAAAAAAAATGATGTGGGAGTCCCCCTAAATTCCATACCAAGCCCTTAAGGGTCTGGTATGGATATTAAGGGGAACCCCGGCCAAAATTTTTTAAAAAAATGACGTGAGGTTCCCCCTAAATTCCATACCAGACCCTTAAGGTCTGGTATGGATTTTAAGGGGAACCCCGCGCCCCAAAAAAAACAAAAACGGCGTGGGGTCCCCCCAATATTCCATACCAGACCCTTATCCGAGCACGCAACCTGGCAGGCCGCAGGAAAAGAGGGGGGGACGAGAGTGCGCCCCCCCTGAACCGTACCAGGCCACATGCCCTCAACATTGGGAGGGTGCTTTGGGGTAGCCCCCCAAAACACCTTGTCCCCATGTTGATTAAGACAAGGGCCTCATCCCCACAACCCTGGCCGGTGGTTGTGGGGGTCTGCGGGCGGGGGGCTTATTGGAATCTGGAAGCCCCCTTTAACAAGGGGACCCCCAGATCCCGGCCCCCCCTGTGTGAAATGGTAAGGGGGTACTTACCCCTACCATTTCACTAAAAAACTGTCAAAAATGTTAAAAATGACAAGAGACAGTTTTTGACAATTCCTTTATTTAAATGCTTCTTCTTTCTTCTATCTTCCTTCATCTTCTTCTGGTTCTTCTGGCTCTTCTGGTTCTTCCTCCGGCGTTCTCGTCCAGCATCTCCTCCGCGGCGTCTTCTATCTTCTTCTCCTCGGGCCGCTCCGCACCCATGGCATGGGGGGAGGCTCCCGCTCTTCTCTTCATCTTCTTCTTCATCCTCTTCTTTTCTTCCTACTTCTCTTCTTCATTTTCTTCTCCGGGCCGCTCCGCACCCATGCTGGCATGGAGGGAGGCTCCCGCTGTGTGACGGAGTCTCCTCGTCTGACGGTTCTTAAATAATGGTTGGCGGGGCCACCCGGTGACCCCGCCCCCCTCTGACTCACGGTGACTTGACGGGACTTCCCTGTGACGTCACGAGGAATGCCACAGGGAAGTCCCGTCATGTCCCGTGCGTCAGAGGGGGCGGGGTCACCGGGTGGCCCCGCCCCCCGTTATTTAAGAACCGTCAGACGAGGAGACGCCGTCACACAGCGGGAGCCTCCCTCCATGCCAGCATCGGTGCGGAGCGGCCCGGAGAAGAAAATGAAGAAGAGAAGAAGAGAAGAAGGAAGAAGAGAAGAAGAGAAGAAGGAAGAAGAGAAAGAGAAGAGCGAGAGCCTCCCCCCCATGCCATGGGTGCGGAGCGTCCCGAGGAGAAGAAGATAGAAGACGCCGCGGAGGAGATGCTGGACGAGAACGCCGGAGGAAGAACCAGAAGAGCCAGAAGAACCAGAAGAAGATGAAGGAAGATAGAAGAAGCATTTAAATAAAGGAATTGTCAAAAACTGTCTCTTGTCATTTTTAACATTTTTGACAGTTTTTTAGTGAAATGGTAGGGGTAAGTACCCCCTTACCATTTCACACAGGGGGGGGGCGGGATCTGGGGGTTCCCTTGTTAAAGGGGGCTTCCAGATTCCGATAAGCCCCCCGCCCGCAGATCCCCACAACCACCGGCCAGGGTTGTGGGGATGAGGCCCTTGTCCTCATCAACATGGGGACAAGGTGTTTTGGGGGGCTACCCCAAAGCACCCTCCCAATGTTGAGGGCATGTGGCCTGGTACGGTTCAGGAGGGGGGGCGCACTCTCGTCCCCCCTCTTTTCCTGCAGCCTGCCAGGTTGCGTGCTCGGATAAGGGTCTGGTTTGGATTTTTGGGGGGACCCCACGCCGTTTGTTTTTTTTTGGGTGCGGGGTTCCCCTTAAAATCCATACCAGACCTGAAGGGTCTGGTATGGTATTTAGGGGGAACCCCACGTCATTTTTTTTTTTTTAAATTTTGGTTCGGGGTTTCACTGTGTTGAATTCCCATGCCGTTTTTATCAATGAACTTCTATGTGTATTGTCGGCAATGCAATAGCCGCGGGTAGTTTTAGATCTTAGATCTGTTCTAAACACGGGAAACTTGTGCCCCTTTACAGGCATACTATAGACACCCCCCCCAGGTACGAAATTTAAAGGGATATTACACTTTTATTGTTTGACTTTAAGCATTATTAAAATCACTGCTCCTGAAAAAATGGCCGTTTTTAAAACTTTTTTTTGCATTGACCCATGTCCCCTGGGGCAGGACCTGGGTCCCCAAACGCTTTTTATGACAATAACTTGCATATAAGCCTTTAAAATTAGCACTTTGATTTCTCCCATAGACTTTTAAAGGGTGTTCTGCGGCATTCGAATTTGCCGCGAACACCCCAAATTGTTCGCTGTTCGGCGAACTTGCGAACAGCCAATGTTCGAGTCGAACATGAGTTCGACTCGAACTCGAAGCTCATCCCTAATACACAAATACACAAAGGCTAGAGGAAAGATATGGATCACCAGAAGCAATTGAAGGTGCTCTAATGAAAAGACTGGAGACTTTCCCTAAGCTAAAAAGCAGAGACAATTTCAAACTGCAAGAGCTGGGTGATATTCTTTGGGAAGTCCAGTGTGCCAAAGAAGAAGGCTATTTAAGAGGACTTGCACGTTTAGATACCGCTAGCGGCACTAAGCCTATAGTGGAGAAATTACCTCACAACCTACAAGAAAAACGGTTGAGTGTTGGAGCCAAATACAAAGAAGATCATGATGTCCCTTTTCCCCCATTCTTTGTGTTTTCTAGGTTTGTGCAGCAGCAAGCTAAGATCAGGTGTGATCCCAGCTTTTCCTTCATCACCAACAGTCAACTGCTGAAAGCAGAAAAGCCACCTAGAGCCTTCCATAGGACTTCAGTGATCGCCCATAAGACAACTGTACCCTCTGAGGACCCAGACTGTCTAAGCAGCTACAAGGTAAACACCTTTGAAGGCCCTGACAGACTTTGTCCACTTCATAAAAAGCCCCATCCCCTAAACAAGTGCAAAGGGTTCAAAAGTAAACCTATCAAGGAAAGGATAGCCTTTCTTAGACAAAACGGCATCTGCTTCAAGTGTTGTGGATCCACTAAACATGTAGCCAAAGACTGCAAAATACAAGCGGATTGCTCCAAATGTGGCAGTAACAGACACATCACAGCTTTACACCCTGATACTTTGCATTGGTACATAAAGAGGGGGGTTTGGGACTTTAAATGAAGCACCCGAAGGTACCTCCATCCCGATAATTTGGTTCAAAGTTCAAGGAGGTTGGGACTTTAAATGAAACAACTGGGTAGTGGAGGTATATGCATATTATAATTTATTTGAGTAGCATAAATACATAATTCATCTTGTATATAGCAAAGCTTGCATAGGACCTGAACATGAGGTATAAGAAGATGTATAAAAATACATGCAGACAACATATGAATAAGGTAGTGAGCATATATATAATAATGGCAAAAAGCCCAATACTGGTACATGCGTCCACATGGTATAAATGTATTCATCGATGAGTATATAGATAAAAACAAAGAATAAGAATGGTAAAATAAGTAAGTATCAGTCCACATAAGGTGTAGTTGTGGCATCAGATGTAGCTCGACGCGTTTCGTGGGCTTTCCCACTCGTCAGGAGCAGATGCAATAGACATATCTATGGAATATAAATAAGTAAAGATGGAATGAGTCATACTCTAACTAGAATTCATTTGTATTATTTTAGATGTATAAAACTAGTAGTCCGTCCACACTCACCCAATCAGACAGCAAATGCAATGCGGGGCAGTCAGCATAGGGGTGGCCGAGGACATAGCTCCCCCACGGGAGCTGAGGCGGCATATTTCATAGAAACAATGTTAGGCAGTGTGGGGACGTGTAAGGTGGGACTGAGGTATCCATATAACAAACCACAGTATATATTCCAATGGACCATCTGGGAACAAATATCAAAATGTATGTATAGTATAAAAATGTAGTTAAAATATAATTAAAAGTACTGATGATATATAGATAATGAACCCAGTAAGTGTCAGAGGGAAAAGAGGTGAAAGTTCAGTGCTGCTAAGAGTTTGAAGAAAGAAGGGGGCTAAGTATAGGGGTGATCAATGTTTTTATAAATGTGGAGGGATTATTTGGAAATAAAAAATTGCCACGTGGAAGAAATAATAATGTGAAAACTGCATCAGACAAAAGGAGGGTGGAAAGAAGAAAAAAAAAAAGAAAAAGGAAAGTCAAGATACTTTGCATCAACCATTAGAGGTCACTGAAGCCCCGAAAGGTGGGGACAGGTAGCAAAACGATAATTTATCTACCCCAGTGATGTCCAAATGCACGGAAATCTGTGGTAACAGTATAACTCCACGTTCATGTTCCAAGATCTGCCTAGCAACAGTGCACCCCACAGGGGAAAAGCAAAAAGCAGTTAAGATGTATGTGGTCCTGGATGAACAGAGTAACAGGTCACTAGCAAGGTCAGACTTTTTTGATGCTTTCAACATTGCATCGAGTGCAGTTCAATAGACCCTAAAGACATGTGCAGGAGTGATGGAAACTTCAGGAAGAAGAGCTATCGACTTTACTATTGAGTCTCTTGACAAGAGAGTCCATCTCTCACTTCCCACCTTGATAGAGTGTGATATGTTACCAGACGATAAAGCAGAGATCCCTTCACCAGAAGTGGCCCTTCATCATCCTAATCTCAATTCAATATCAAACCTTATTCCAGCTATCCAGAAAGATGCCTCTATTCTTCTACAGGTACATAAGGTACACCAACAAATTAATGGGCCCTTTAATGCCCCCTATGCTCAAAGACTTGACCTAGGGTGGGTTATAGTAGGAGAAGTTTGTCTAGGAGCAACACATCGGCCTGACAGCGTCAACACTTCAAAGACATCTGTGCTAGTGAATGGGCGCACGTCCCTTCTTAGTCCATGTCAGAACAGCTTTGTCGTCAAAGAAACCCTAAAACCATACTGTGACTCTCCTTCTAACTACAATAGAGACATTAGTAGTGGCATGAAGACTGACACTTTAGGGAACTCAGTGTTCCAGAGAATAAAAGATGATGACAAACAAGCAATGTCCATAGATGATCGAGCCTATCTCAATATCATGGATAAAGACACTTTCCAAGATGAAAACAACAATTGGGTAGCTCCTTTACCTTTTCGCACACCCAGGTGTTATTTACCTACTAACAGCAAACAAGGCATGGAAGCTTTCACCGCAGAAGACAGAGCTAAGAATCTCAAAGACCTTTGCCTGGGAACAGACACCCTTCCTTTACAGAAGAGTTTAGGCCTAAGCTGGGATATAGAGAAAGACTGTTTTGTTTTTCAGGTTTCTTCAGTAGAAAAGCCATTCATGAGAAGAGGAATTCTATCCACTGTGAACAGTCTCTACGATCCTCTCGGGTTTGTAGCACCTGTCACCATAAAAGGTAAGGCCTTAGTTCATGAACTGTCAAGTGGAGCAAGTGAGTGGGATGCCTTACTTCCACAAGAGAGACTCCATGAGTGGGTCCAATGGACAGAGTCTTTACAAGCCTTACAATGTTTACAAATACCCAGATGTTATGTTCCTGTTTCATTGTCACAAGCCTGCAAAAGAGAACTGTACATTTTTTCAGATACATCTGTTACAGCAATAGGTGCAGTTGCTTACTTGAAGGTGAGCAATGCAGGAAATGTCTGTCATGTTGGATTTGTTATGGAAAAAGCCAAACTGAGTCCTAGGCCGGCACATACAATTCCACACATAGAGTTATGTGCAGCTGTACTAGCGGTTGAACTGTATGAGCTAGTGAGAGACAAGATGGACCTAAGCCTAGATGCTGTGAAATTCTTTACAGACAGTAAAAACAGTCTTAGGCTATATCTGTAACACTACCTAGAGATTCTTCTTATATGTTTCCAATTGGGCAAATAGGATCAGACAAGCAACCTGTCCAGAGCAATGGTCCCTTGTGCCCTCAGAACAAAATCCTGCAGATTATGCTACCAGGCCTACACAGATGGCTTGCCTTCAGAACTCTATATGGTTCTCAGGCCCACATTTTCTGTATCAGACATTTGTAGATAATTCTGATAACACCAATGTTTACTCTTTAGTGGAACCCGAAGCTGATCCTGAAATTAGGTCAGAAGTAGTAAGCTTCAGTACTAAAGCTGTTGACACTAGACTGCAGTTACATTGCTTCGAAAGATTTTCCAACTGAAAGAGACTAAGCAGGGTCATAGCAAGACTAATTCATGTTGCAAAAAGCTTCCAGAAGAAAACCAATGATGATCGACCTGGAACCTGGGGAGTTTTTCATGAAAGAGTTAGTTTAGAAGAACTTTCACAAGCCAAGACAGTCATAATCTCTTCTTTACAACATACATATTTCAAGCAAGAATATGACTACATTGAACAACGAAAGACGCTTCCAAAACATAGCCGTCTTACAAAACTCAGTCCCTTTATAGATCAAGATGGACTATTGAGAGTAGGTGGCTGTTTATCCTTTGCAACATACAAGAACATATTTGGGGGGCACACCCTACAATGCATTTAAATTCAAGATGGTGCTGCTATAAGACCTACAAACAGTACAAAATATTTTACAGCGCACACATACAAGAATGACATTTCCTGCAGGGCTAGTTAAAAACACCTGAACACCTGAACATATTCAAAAATACGGGGGTTTGGTCACACTATATGGTCATATAGTGCTAAGCCCACTTACTGCGACAAAGTACCCCGAATTAGTGGGTCCTACACTAGTAATAGAATGGAAGATCCTTTGTCTCAACCATGGGAGCTGAACTCCTCTATGTGGGAGAACTGAAAGGGATACATCCTAAACACTGGTGGCCACTAAATAGGAGGTAATGAGGAGGGGGAGGGGTGCTCCAGCCCAAAAACCTGGTCAGGGCCTATTACAACATACAAGAACATATTTGGGGGGCACACCCTACAATGCATTTAAATTCAAGATGGTGCTGCTATAAGACCTACAAACAGTACAAAATATTTTACAGCGCACACATACAAGAATGACATTTCCTGCAGGGCTAGTTAAAAACACCTGAACACCTGAACATATTCAAAAATACGGGGGTTTGGTCACACTATATGGTCATATAGTGCTAAGCCCACTTACTGCGACAAAGTACCCCGAATTAGTGGGTCCTACACTAGTAATAGAATGGAAGATCCTTTGTCTCAACCATGGGAGCTGAACTCCTCTATGTGGGAGAACTGAAAGGGATACATCCTAAACACTGGTGGCCACTAAATAGGAGGTAATGAGGAGGGGGAGGGGTGCTCCAGCCCAAAAACCTGGTCAGGGCCTATTACAACATACAAGAACATATTTGGGGGGCACACCCTACAATGCATTTAAATTCAAGATGGTGCTGCTATAAGACCTACAAACAGTACAAAATAAAAAACATTCTTGTATGTGTGCGCTGTAAAATATTTTGTACTGTTTGTAGGTCTTATAGCAGCACCATCTTGAATTTAAATGCATTGTAGGGTGTGCCCCCCAAATATGTTCTTGTATGTTGTAATAGGCCCTGACCAGGTTTTTGGGCTGGAGCACCCCTCCCCCTCCTCATTACCTCCTATTTAGTGGCCACCAGTGTTTAGGATGTATCCCTTTCAGTTCTCCCACATAGAGGAGTTCAGCTCCCATGGTTGAGACAAAGGATCTTCCATTCTATTACTAGTGTAGGACCCACTAATTCGGGGTACTTTGTCGCAGTAAGTGGGCTTAGCACTATATGACCATATAGTGTGACCAAACCCCCGTATTTTTGAATATGTTCAGGTGTTCAGGTGTTTTTAACTAGCCCTGCAGGAAATGTCATTCTTGTATGTGTGCGCTGTAAAATATTTTGTACTGTTTGTAGGTCTTATAGCAGCACCATCTTGAATTTAAATGCATTGTAGGGTGTGCCCCCCAAATATGTTCTTGTATGTTGTAATAGGCCCTGACCAGGTTTTTGGGCTGGAGCACCCCTCCCCCTCCTCATTACCTCCTATTTAGTGGCCACCAGTGTTTAGGATGTATCCCTTTCAGTTCTCCCACATAGAGGAGTTCAGCTCCCATGGTTGAGACAAAGGATCTTCCATTCTATTACTAGTGTAGGACCCACTAATTCGGGGTACTTTGTCGCAGTAAGTGGGCTTAGCACTATATGACCATATAGTGTGACCAAACCCCCGCATTTTTGAATATGTTCAGGTGTTCAGGTGTTTTTAACTAGCCCTGCAGGAAATGTCATTCTTGTATGTGTGCGCTGTAAAATATTTTGTACTGTTTATCCTTTGCCACGCTGTCAGATGAGGAGAAGCAGCCTGTCATCACTCCTCATGATCACCACATTGCTACTTTGATTGTAAGACATTATCACAATCAAATAGTTCACCAAGGGCACCACATAACAGAAGGTGCAATCCGAGCTGCAGGTTTCTGGATTCTTGGTGGAAAACGTCTAGTGTCTGGAATCATTCACAAATGTGTGATGTGCCGTAAGCTCAGAGGGAGATTGGAAAGCCAAAAGATGGCAGAGTTACCAAAAGATAGAGTAAATCCTGAGCCTCCATTCACTAGTGTGGTTGTTGATGTGTTTGGTCCCTGGGCAGTTGTAACACGCCGAACTAGAGGAGGGAGCGCTGACAACAAACGCTGGGCTGTTCTTTTCACATGTCTTTCTACAAGAGCAGTGTATATAGAATTGATTGAGTCCATTTCAGCATCCAGTTTCATCAACACTCTAAGAAGATTGTTTTCTGTTCGTGGTCCAGCTAAGTTAATTTGTTCGGATAGAGGTACTAATTTTGTAGGAGCATGCAAGGAACTGCATATATGTTCAAATGATGTAGAACTTCTAGACTATCTTGAAGACAAAGGATGCACATGGATCTTTAACACGCCACACTCATCTCACATGGGAGGTGCTTGGGAAAGGTTAATAGGTGTAGCTAGGCGCATTTTAGATGCAATGTTACTCCAAGCTAAACCTACTAGTTTGACTCATGAGACTTTGAGTACTTTCATGGCAGAAGTTATGGCCATCATTAATGCAAGACCTTTGGTACCACTATCTACAGATCCAGATAATCCAACAGTTCTTACTCCTGCTATGCTCTTGACCCAAAAGGTAGACTCTTTGTCAGGCCCCTTGTGGAGACTTTAGTACAACAGAACTTCATATAAAGCAATGGAAACAAGTCTAGCGTCTGGCTGATACGTTTTGGAAGAGATGGATGAGAGATTACCTGTTTACCTTACAAAGTCGCAGGAAATGGGATAAGACCAGTCCCAATGTTAAAGTTAGAGATGTTGTGTTGTTGAAAGATAGTCAAGAAAGCAGAAACAACTGGCCTATGGGAATTGTCACTAATACATTGCCAAGTAAAGATGGTAATGTCAGAAAGGTTGAAGTCAAAGTGACGAAACAAGAGACTGTTAAAGTGTACGCCAGACCAGTTTCGGATGTCATTGTTCTCCTTTGAACAGGTATTTCTGTTATGTTGTTGACACAATACATAACATAGAACTTGTCACTGACAGCTTTCAGACGTGACATTCGCCATGAGTTAAAATTCATCCTGTGGATTACAATTGGCATTGGAGATAGTTTGGCCTAGTGCGGCTTCTCCAATCTGAAGATGGGTTTATGGACGAAACTATTTCTTCATGTGGGCTACCAGCTTGAAGTACCATAGCCAAGAGACACTGATATTGTGGACTCATGTTTTAGTTTATGTTACCAGTTCTAGACAGGAACGAATTTTCTCATGAGTGTGTTTTTCCCTGTACAGTAGATATGTATAAGTAGTGATATAATGTATTATATCAGACAGGGAGTGTGGTGCCTTTGCAGGCTAATTCAGTTATAGTTACTTATATAGAATGTGTAGTTTACCTCTGCCATCTAGTGTCCAAAGTTTGTAGCAGTTTTATCTTTAGTCATTAAATATTCTCAGACAGGAAGTGACCTTTGGTTTAGGAAGTTCTTCAACCATTTTAGATTGTCATTCTACATGGATGCAGCATGTCTGTTTCTCTCTCAAGGGGCTTGAGACATCATCACTAGGGATGAGCCGAACACCCCCCTGTTCGGTTTGCACCAGAACTTGCAAACAGGCAAAAAATTTGTTCGAACACCGTTAAAGTCTATGGGACACGAACATGAATTATCAAAAGTGCTAATTTTAAAGGCTTATATGCAAGTTATTGTCATAAAAAGTGTTTGGGGACCTGGGTCCTGCCCCAGGGGACAAGGATCAATGCAAAAAAAAGTTTTAAAAACGTCCGTTTTTTCGGGAGCAGTGATTTTAATAATACTTAAAGTGAAACAATGAAAGAGTAATATCCCTTTAAATTTCGTACCGGGGGATGTCTATAGTATGTCTGTAAAGGGGCGCATGTTTCCCGTGTTTAGAACAGTCTGACAGCAAAATGACATTTCAAAGGAAAAAAAGTCATTTAAAATTACTCGCGGCTATTAATGAATTGCCGGTCCGACAATACACATAAAAGTTCATTGATAAAAACAGCATAGGAATTCCCCACAGGTGAACCCCGTACCAAAAAAAAAAAAAAAATGACGTGGGGATCCCCCTAAATTCCATACCAGGCCCTTCAGGTCTGGTATGGATATTAAGGGGAACCCTGGCCAAAATTTTTAAAAAAATGGCGTGGGGTGCCCCTCAAAATCTATACCAGACCCTTCAGGTCTGGTATGGGTATGGATTTTAAGGGGAACCCCGTGCCAAAAACTTAAAAAAAAATGGTGTGGGGTCCCCCTAAAAATCCATACCTGACCCTTATCCGAGCACGCAACCTGGCAGGCCACAGGAAAAGAGGGGGGGATGAGAGAGCGCCCCCCCTCCTGAACCATACCAGGCCACATTCCCTGTGGCCTCGTGACGTCACAGGGAAGTCCCGTCAAGTCACCGTGCGTCAGAGGGGGGCGGGGTCACCGGGTGGCCCCACCCCCGTTATTTAGGAACCGTCAGAAGAGGAGAAGCGTCACACAGCGGGAGCCTCCCTCCATGCCATAATGGATGTGGAGTGGCCCAAAAAGAAGATGAAGAGAAGAAGATGAAGAGAAGAAGATGAAGAGAGAAGTGTCACACAGCGGGAGCCTCCCTCCATGCCATCATGGATGCGGAGCAGCCCAGAGAAGAAGGGAAGAAGACGCCAACGCCGCGGAGGAAGATGCCGGACGAGAACACTGGAGGAAGAACCAGAAGAAGAAGAAGATGGAGGAAGAAACCGAAGGAAGATAGAAGATAGAAGAAAGAAGAAGTGTCAAGCTCCTACTTACCAGACCGGTGAGTCCGCTTGGGCAGAAGGTAGGCTCCCTTACGCGTCCGACTCGCGGCCCCTGGTAAGGTAACAGGAGGCACAGGAGTGCGGAGTGGTATGAGAGCCTGTTTACAGCAGTCCAGGTACGGATGGATGAGCAGGTAAGACGGCTGGAGCTGGCTGGAACACAGGCAACAAGACTGAGCAGGATGGTCAGGAGACAGGCTGGGTTCGGCAACAGACAGGCAATTGAGGTACAGTGGAGCAGGCAAACAGATAGTCAAACAGGCAGAGGTCAGGTGCAGGCAGAGTTCAATGGAAGGTTTCAGGAAACAAGGCTGAGTCGTCAGGATATCAGGATCAACACAGGTACAAGGGTCAGGTACTAAGAACGGCAGAGCTGTTGATCAGGCAACACTGATCACAGAGGGAAGCTGGCTTAAATGGGCCGTTTGGCACCCGCACACGCCCGCACTCACGCCCCCGCACACCGGCACACACAACAGGCCTGCCCGGGACACGCATGCCAGCACTGCAAGGAAAGCGCACAGCGGAGCCCGCAGGAACGTGCGCGCCAACGCGCGCCGACGCACCCTGACGCACACCACCGCGAGCACCCTGCCTGCCGAGGTACGCTCTCTGACAGTGCCCCCTCCTCAAGGGCAGCCTCTGGATGCCCAGCTGGGCCAACCGGGTTGCGTGAGGTCTTTAAAGGCTTGTAGCAGTTCCTCAGCATGAAGATTACTTTCAGGCTCCCAGGAGTTGTCCTCGGGTCCATACCCCTTCCACTTGATGAGATACTGGATCTGATTAGGCCTTTTTCTGCAATCCAGGATTGTCTCGATTTCAAATTCCTCCTCGTTATCGATCACAATAGGCTCAGGTGGCTTGGCATTACAGTCAGAGAAAGAATTAGGAACAACTGGTTTCAGTAGCGAGACATGGAAAACCGGGTGTATTCTAAAAGAATCCGGCAGGTTGAGTTCATACGCAACGTCATTTACTTTCCTTTTTACTGGGAAGGGACCCATAAACTTAGGTCCCAGTTTCCTGGAGGGACAAGCCATCTTCAAATTAGTTGTGGATAGCCACACTTGGTTACCAGGCTCTAGGATAAGTTCCCCATGTCTTTTCTTGTCAAACATCCTTTTAAAAGATGCCTGGGACTGGGCCATGGTCTCCTGCAGAAGCTTACTATTGGTAGAGAAGAACTCCATTGTTTCAGTCACTGCAGGGAGGGCACATTCCGGGATAGAGCTGGGTAGGAAGGAGGGATTGAACCCATAGTTGGCAAAGAATGGCGTTTGGTTGATGGCTGAATGCAGAGAGTTGTTATAAGAAAATTCTGCGACTGGTAACAGGGACACCCAGTCATCTTGAGAAAAGGCCGAAAAGCAACGGAGGTATTGCTCCAGAGTTTGGTTAGTTCTCTCCGTCTGTCCGTTTGTCTGGGGGTGATAGGCCGAGGAGAATGCCAGTTCAATTTCAAGAGCACCACACAGTGCTCTCCAGAACCGAGAGGTGAACTGGACACCACGATCTCACACAATATTAGCGGGAACCCCATGTAGTCTCACTATCTCCTTAACAAAGATTTTCGCCGTTTCTACGGCCGTGGGTGTACCTTTCATGGGGAGGAAATGTGCCATTTTAGACAGTCTATCAATAACAACAAAGATAGTAGAGAAGCTTTCGGATGGGGGCAGTTCCACGATGAAATCCATCGAGATCATTTTCCAGGGCCTGTCAGGAATTGGCAAAGGTTTCAATAAGCCCCAGGCCCTTGTGCGGTTACTCTTGCTCCGGGCACAAGTGTGGCAGGAACTGACATAACTCCTACAATCTTCGGTCAATTGTGGCCACCAAAATGTGCGCTGCACCAGTTCGGTTGTCTTCCGGGCCCCGAAATGACCTGCCAGCTTGTGGTCGTAGCACAACTCCAGTACCGACACCCTAAGATTCTCAGGAACCATGATCTTGCCTTCGTGCCAAAGCAACCCATCGCTTAGGCTGGTCCCTGTAGGTTGGGGAATTTCTGAGGAGGCTTGCCTTATTCTGGAGATTAAATCTCCCTGAAGAAGTAAAAAATTTCCCGCAGGCAGGATAGTGTCTGGAGGGGCGGTTTCTTTGGAATCATGAAACATTCGTGACCATGCGTCTGGTTTCACATTTTTAGAGCCAGGTCTGTAAGTGATGTAAAATAAGAAGCGGGAGAAGAAGAGTGCCCATCTGGCCTGTCGTGGTTTTAGTCTCTTGGCAGATCTCAAGTATTCCAAGTTTTTGTGGTCTGTATAGATTAGAATAGGATGTACAGCACCCTCCAGAAGATAGCGCCACTCCTCCAGAGCCGTCTTGATGGCCAAAAGCTCCCGATCTCCCACATCGTAATTCCTTTCAGACATAGATAGTTTGCGAGAGAAGAACGCTATTGGGAACAGAAGAGCCTTAGGGCCCTGGCGTTGGGAGAGTACTGCCCCTACTGCGATTTCTGAGGCATCGACCTCTAGCACGAATGGCAGGGCAGGGTTAGGGTGCTTGAGGATAGAAGCTGAGGTGAACAGACCCTTTAATTTTTCAAAGGCCGATTGTGCCCTGGACGTCCAACAGAATCGGGTTCCCTGCCTTGTTAGTTCCGTAATGGGAGCAGTGATTTTAGAAAAGTCTTTAATGAATTTCCTATAAAAATTGGAAAATCCTACAAAGCGTTGGACCCCTTTCCTGTCTGTAGGTGCGGGCCAATCCAGGATGGCGGACACCTTCTGTGGGTCCATCTTAATACCTTCCACTGAAATGATGAGTCCCAGGAATTGGATACATTGGAGTTCAAACTCGCATTTGTCGAGTTTAGCGTATAGTCCGTGTTGCCTGAGCCGAGCAAGAACATTCCGGACGTGCCTGCGATGATCAGCCAAAGAAGGGGAAAAAATGAGAATATCATCAAGGTAAACGATGACGTAGAGATCCAAAAATTCCCGGAAAATGTCGTTCACAAAATGTTGGAATGTGGCTGGAGCATTACAAAGACCGAAGGGCATAACGAGATATTCGAAATGCCCAAAACTAGTGCGAAAAGCAGTCTTCCACTCGTCTCCCTCTCGGATGCGGATTAGGTTATAGGCTCCGCGAAGATCCAATTTCGTGAAGACCCTTGCAGTTCCCAGCCTTTGGAATAACTCAGGCACCAGGGGTAACGGGTAGCGATTCTTAATCGTTATCCTGTTTAATTCTCTGTAATCGATGCATGGTCGAAGAGAATGATCTTTCTTCTCTACAAAGAATAGGCCGGCACCGGCCGGGGAAGTGGACGGGCGGATAAACTTCTTCTTTAAATTTTCATCTAAATATTGTTTTAATGTGTCCAGCTCCTGCTCAGTCAATGGAAAGATCCTGCCGAAGGGTACCTCGGTTCCAGGTAGCAACTCTATAGGACAATCATAGGGCCTGTGTGGAGGTAGTATCTCTGCACCTTTCTTGCTGAATACGTCTGAGAAATCCTGGTAGGGCTCTGGGATAGCTTGGAGCAGATTGGCATCAGGGTGTAAGCAGAGAAGCTGGGGAACCTCATGGTCGGGTCGTTGCAGACAGTGTAGCTGACAGTACTCAGAGAGAAACTCAATACTTCCAGTAACCAGTATGACTGGAAAGAGAGGTGAGGAGATAGCATCCAAACAGAGGTATTCCCGGTGCTGGGAGCCCATAATAGCTTCTAAGGGAACGGTCTCTTGAGTGACCGGGCTGGAACGGAGGGCGGAACCGTCTGCAAGGTGAACAGCCAGGCTTTGGGTCTTGGATCGAAGGGGTATGTCATGTTGAGCAGCAAAGGTCAGGTCAACGAAGCAACTGCAGGCTCCGGAATCAATGATGACTGGAACTTGGATAGCCTTTCCGGGAAGCTGCAAAGTGACAGAGATAGTTAGATGCGTACTTGCTTTTGGCATAATAGTGGCACAGGTACGAACAGCAGGATGACACTTACGCGTCTTGTTGGGGCAAACGCTGGCATAGTGCCCAGGTTCCCCACAGTAGAGACAAAGGTTATGAGCCCGTCTGCGTAACTTCTCTTCAGGCGTCAAAGAGGGACGAAGCAGGCCAAGCTGCATGGGTTCTGGGACATCAAAAGCTGGAGCAGGTGGTGGAGCGGAGGGCCTACTGGGTGGACTGGGAACTTGAGGAAGCATCCAGGTGGGTCGAAAGGTACTGGTGGATCTTTCGGTGCGTCGTTCTCTCAGCCAACGGTCAATCTGAATGGACAGGTTAACTAATTCTTCCAAGGTTTCAGGCACTCCGACCCGTGCTAGCTCATCCTTGAGGGGATCAGACAAGCCCATCCTAAACTGGTGGCGCAGGGCTGCGTCGTTCGACGCTGTGTCAGAGCTCCAGCGCCTGAATTTGACAGCATAGTCCTCTGCCGCTCGACGGCCTTGACGGAGGGAGTGCAGGGTGGCTTCGGCAGTTGCAGTTAGCTGAGGGTCTTCGTAAAGTTGTGACATTGCCACAAAGAGGGCATCCAGACTCTCCAAGGCGTCAGACTTTTGCTCCAAGAGTCGGTGGGCCCAGGTTTGAGGTTCACCGGATAACAAGGAGATGACAAAGCCCACCTTAGTGGCCTCTAGGGAGAAGGTGCGTGGCTGAAGAGCGAAATAGAGACCGCATGCATTCCGGAAAGCACGATATTTGCTACGGTCTCCAAAGAACCTTTCTGGTATAGGTACTTTGGGCTCTGGAGGGAGCATGACTACGGAGGGTGCTGAGGTTGCGACTGCGGCCCCCTGCGGACCGGTGGGTGCAGATATGGCCTGTACATGTTCTTCCAGTCTGGTATAACCCTCTTGTAAGCTTTTCACTGCTTGGGTTAATCCCGCCAGATGTCTGCAAAGCTCATCCATGGGGGAGGCCCCCTGCCCGGACTCGGTCATGGCTGCCTGATACTGTCAAGCTCCTACTTACCAGACCGGTGAGTCCGCTTGGGCAGAAGGTAGGCTCCCTTACGAGTCCGACTCGCGGCCCCTGGTAAGGTAACAGGAGGCACAGGAGTGCGGAGTGGTATGAGAGCCTGTTTACAGCAGTCCAGGTGCGGATGGATGAGCAGGTAAGACGGCTGGAGCTGGCTGGAACACAGGCAACAAGACTGAGCAGGATGGTCAGGAGACAGGCTGGGTTCGGCAACAGACAGGCAATTGAGGTACAGTGGAGCAGGCAAACGGATAGTCAAACAGGCAGAGTTCAATGGAAGGTTTCAGGAAACAAGGCCGGGTCGTCAGGATATCAGGATCAACACAAGTACAAGGGTCAGGTACTAAGAACGGCAGAGCTGTTGATCAGGCAGCACTGATCACAGAGGGAAGCCGGCTTAAATGGGGCGATTTGGTGCCAAACGACGTGCACGCGCGTGCACCGGCACGCACAGGCACGCGCACCTGCACACGCCCACGCGCGCGCCCCCACACACCGGCACACACAACAGGCCTGCCCGGGACACGCATGCCAGCACTGCAAGGAACGCGCACACTGCCCGCCGAGGTACGCTCTCTGACAAGAAGCATTTAAATAAAGGAATTGTCAAAAACTGTCTCTTGTCATTTTTAACATTTTTGACACTTTTTTAGTGAAATGGTAGGGGTACAAGTACCCCCTTACCATTTCACACAGGGGGAGGGCTGGGATCTGGGGGTCCCCTTGTTAAGGGGATTCCGATAAGCCCCCCGCCCGCAGACCCCCACAACCACCGGCCAGGGTTGTGGGGATGAGGCCCTTGTCCTCATCAACATGGGGACAAGGTGTTTTGGGGGGCTACCCCAAAGCACCCTCCCAATGTTGAGGGCATGTGGCCTGGTATGGTTCAGGAGGGGGGGCATCTCTTCTTCTCCACCTCTTTTCCTGCGGCCTGCCAGGTTGCGTGCTCGGATAAGGGTCTGGTATGGATTTTTGGGGGGACCCCACGCTGTTTTTTAAAAATTTTGGCTGGGGTTCCCCTTAATATCCATACCAGACCTGAACGGCCTGGTATGGAATTTATGGGGACCCCACGTAATTTTTAAAAAAAAATTTGGTTCGGGGTTCCCCTGTGGGGAATACCCATGCCGTTTTTATCAATTAACTTTTATGTGTATTGTCGGACCGGCAATTCATTAATAGCCGCGAGTAGTTTAAATGACTTTTTTCCTTTGAAATGTCATTTTGCTGTCAGACTGTTCTAAACACGGGAAACATGCGCCCCTTAACAGGCATACTATAGACACCCCCCAGGTACGAAATTTAAAGGGATATTACACTTTTATTGTTTCACTTTAAGCATTATTAAAATCACGAAAAACGGCCGTTTTTAAAACTTTTTTTTGCATTGATCCATGTCCCTTGGGGCAGGACCCAGGTCCCCAAACACTTTTTATGACAATACCATGAATATAAGCCTTTAACATTACTTTTGATTTCTCCCATAGACTTTTAAAGGGTGTTCCGTGGCATTCGAATTTGCCGCGAACACCCCAAATTGTTCGCTGTTCGGCGAACTTGCGAACAGCCGATGTTTGAGTCGAACATGAGTTCGACTCGAATTCGAAGTTCATCCCAATCATCACCTGTAAGTTCCTTTCTGTTGTATCATCTGTTATTTATGCTAGATTAGTTATTCTATGTGTACTGATATATTGTTATTGTATTGTATTGCAGTTTCACAAAAAATAAATAATAAAGAAGTAAAATAAAGTTGGATTACTTCGGTAGACAAATCAAGCTTTGGGCTTCCGTTTACTGGAGTCTCTGACAAGTGCTTCGCTGTCCATTTAAAACCACACATAGTCAGTGTTTTGAGAGCGGAACACATTACATAAACTCCTCTTTAACCACTTGCCGACGGCCTCACGATGATATACGTCGGCAGAATGGCACGGGCAGGCAGAATCACGTACCTGTACGTGATCTGCCTCCCGCGGGCGGGGGGTCCGATCGGAACCCCCCGTGCCCGAGGCGGTCGGCTTTTGTCCAGCGGCGATCGGAGGTAAGGGGGAGGCCATCCATACGTGGCCCCCCCTCGCGATCGCTGCTGGCCAATTGAACCATTCCTATGCTGCTGTATGCTAAACAGCAGCAAAGGAAATGATGTAATCTCTCCTCGGCTCGGTATTTTCCGTTCCGGCGCAGAGGAGAGAAGACATCACTGTGAGTGTAAAACACACACACACACAGTAGAACATGCCAGGCACACAAAACATGCCCCTTTACCCCCCGATCCCCCCCAATCACCCCCCAATCACCCCTCCCCCGTCACACTGACACCAAGCAGTTTTTTTTTGTTTTTTTTCTGATTACTGCATGGTGTCAGTTTGTGACAGTTAGTGTGGTAGGGCAGTTATTGGTAGCCCCCTTTAGGTCTAGGGTACCCCCCTAACCCCCCTAATAAAGTTTTAACCCCTTGATCACCCCCCGTCGCCAGTGTCACTAAGCGATCATTTTTCTGATCGCTGTATTAGTGTTGCTGGTGACGCTAGTTAGGAAGGTAAATATTTAGGTTCGCCGTCAGCGTTTTATAGCGTCAGGGACCTCCATATACTACCTAATAAAGGTTTTAACCCCTTGATTGACCCCTAATTAACCCTTTCACCACTGATCACCGTATAACCGTTACGGGTGACGCTGGCTAGTTCGTTTATTTTTTATAGTGTCAGGGCACCCGCCGTTTATTACCGAATAAAGGTTTAGCCCCCTGATCGCCCGGCGGTGATATGCGTCGCCCCAGGCAGTGTCAGATTAGCGCCAGTACCGCTAACACCGACGCATGCAGCATACGCCTCCCTTAGTGGTATAGTATCTGAACGGATCAATATCTGATCCGATCAGATCTATACTAGCGTCCCCAGCAGTTTAGGGTTCCCAAAAACGCAGTGTTAGCGGGATCAGCCCAGATACCTGCTAGCACCTGTGTTTTGCCCCTCCGCCCGGCCCAGCCCAGCCCACTCAAGTGCAGTATCAATCGATCACTGTCACTTACAAAACACTAAACACATAACTGTAGCATTCGCAGAGTCAGGCCTGATCCCTGCAATCGCTAACAATTTTTTTGGTAGCATTTTGGTGAACTGGCAAGCACCAGCCCCAGGCAGTGTCAGGTTAGTGCCAGTAGCGCTAACACCCACGCAGGCACCGTACACCTCCCTTAGTGGTATAGTATCTGAACGGATCAATATCGGATCCGATCAGATCTATACTAGCATCCCCAGCAGTTTAGGGTTCCCATAAACGCAGTGTTAGCGGGATCATCCCAGATACCTGCTAGCACCTGAGTTTTGCCCCTCCGCCCGGCCCAGCCCACCCAAGTGCAGTATCAATCGATCACTGTCACTTACAAAACACTAAACGCATAACTGCAGCGTTCGCAGAGTCAGGCCTGATCCCTGCGATCGCTAACAGTTTTTTTGGTAGCGTTTTGGGGAACTGGCAAGCACCAGCGGCCTAGTACACCCCGGTTGTAGTCAAACCAGCACTGCAGTAACACTTGGTGACGTGGCGAGTCCCATAAGTGCAGTTCAAGCTGGTGAGGTGGCAAGCACAAGTAGTGTCCCGCTGCCACCAAGAAGAAGATAAACACAGGCCCGTCGTGCCCATAATGCCCTTTCTGCTGTATTCGCCAATCCTAATTGGGAACCCACCACTTCTGCAGCGCCCGTACTTCCCCCATTCACATCCCCAACCAAATGCAGTCGGCTGCATGAGAGGCATTTTTATGTCCTCCCGAGTACCCCTACCCAACGAACCCCCTCAAAAAAGATGTTGTGTCTGCAGCAAGCGCGGATATAGGCGTGACACCCGCTATTATTGTCCCTCCTGTCCTGACAATCCTGGTCTTTGCATTGGTGAATGTTTTGAATGCTACCATTCACTAGTTCAGTATTAGCGTAGGATACAGCATTGCACAGACTAGGCACACTTTCACAGGGTCTCCCAAGATGCCATCGCATTTTGAGAGACCCGAACCTGGAACCGGTTACAGTTATAAAAGTTAGTTACAAAAAAAAGTGTAAAAAAAATATATAGAATAAAAAAAAATAGTTGTTGTTTTATTGTTCTCTCTCTCTCTATTCTCTCTCTATTGTTCTGCTCTTTTTTACTGTATTCTATTCTGCAATGTTTTATTGTTATTATGTTTTATCATGTTTGCTTTTCAGGTATGCAATTTTTTATACTTTACCGTTGATATGACTCATTTCTGATTGGGACTCTAAAACAAAGTTAATACTGCAGCTGCAGGAACAGATTCACAGGACTCAATCACTGTGTTTAAAATGTCCGTTCAGTGAAAAATGTATTATTACATGTTATTTTATACATAGATAAGAAAGGGGTGGTGTGAGATGTTATTAAAAGCTAACAAATAGAAATATGTTATTAAAAGCTAACAAATAGAAATATGTTATTAAAAGCTAACAAATAGAAATATATTATTAAAAACTAGCGAATAGAACAATTGCAAAAGTAAAACCTTGAAAAGGGAGGGGGGAGTAGTGAGCGTTTAGTAGGAGAAGTGTCTGTGTGTTAGGTGAAGGTTACAGAACACATTTCAACAGAGAGAACAAAATGGATTCTCTTGTGCTTAAATGAACAGTACAATGAATGTCCATGTCATTTCCCCCCTTTTGTTTATTTGACACCATTCTTCTCCGCGTTACATTCAGTCGATTGCTGGTAACTCCTGTTACATTGGCGCAGAGAGACGGCGTCCTGTTCAGCTCTCTCCTAGCTTTCTCACAATAATGGGTTCATCAGGGCTGGTGGTACATTTGTTGGTACAGCGGGTAGTCACACAGAGGCATAGCCTGATGAGGAAGTAAATAACAAACATGAGAAATAGGAACATCACAATGTAAGCGCCTAGTTTCTGTAACCATGTTACTATGCCATATAAAAAATCACCAAAACCTCCTAAACCCTGAAAGGGGTTCCATCCATCTTTAGCAATATCTCTGGCCTTATTCTGTAGTTCTCTTATCTTAGCAAGATGCCCTTTAATAATGTCCTCATTATCAGAAATGTGTATACAACAGTCAGTGCGAAATATCTTACACATCCCACCTTGAGCTGCAGTGAGATAATTTAGCATTAATCTGTGCTCTAATACTACTTTTTTAAGCTGAGCCATTTCTTCATTTAATAAACCTATATCAGTGGTAGTAAGGTTAATAATCTCATCTATAATTCTAGTGTAATTATTTAATCTTTTCATTGCTTCAATTCCCCATCCTGTCCAGGAAGGGAACCATGACCATGCCATGTCACCTTCAGTGAACAGCTCTCTTTTGAACACTAAAGGGTATTCTGGACTTTGATCTGGTCGCACTGTATCTTTGCGAACAGCCAAAGCAGGTACTAACTTCCCAATATAACATGTACCTGTAACATTAGTAGGAAGCCAGGCGTAAGCTTTATTTCCACATATATAATATAACCCTCTACGTATGGACGGTATGCCTGCTCCTAAAAAACTGGAAGCAATAACATGGAATCTCAGGAAACCGATATTTTCACATATTGGAAACTGTGAGCAATTTGTACTATAAAGGGTTCTATTTAGTTCTGGATCTGGGATATAATAATATTGACCATAGTTTCCTCCATAAACTGTAATTTTTGCTCCGCTGCAATCTGAATTGCCCAACCGTGTACATTTAGTGTTAAACGGGCATGTAATGTTTAAACAAATCTGTGGAGTGTTTATCTGTTTCGAAACCATCAAAGTTACTGATCTGTGCTCATTAGCTGTGGAGACTATGTATGAGCCATTTATTCTGGTCCTGTTTAGATCAGTGAAATTGAGAGGCATTGCTATCATGGGTATTGTTCCTGTTTGGGGATGTAAGTGAGAACAGACCCAGCAGTTACTAGCGTTGCTATGGGTTGCATACAATTTTAACATTTGGATGAAAGGGTTATTTTTCCATGTCTCAGTTCTCACAAACAACAAAAAGAAAAGAAACATTATCATCTTTTTTTCAAAGGATATCATCACTTCAGGATTTTCTTGCAGTGACTGGCGTGAATCCAGGTGGGCTTTCCTTCCAACTTGACAGCAGAACCGGTTGTCAAAAGCACCAAATGTGGTCCGTCAAATTTTGGTTCTAGTGGCTTTCTGACGTGTCGCTTGACCACCACCCAGTCACCTGGTTGGATTCTGTGAATACATGAAACAGAATCTGGGTCGGGGATAGATTTATAAACACCTTCATGTATTTTATTCAATGTTCTTTGCAAAATCTGAACATATTCTAACAGATTAGAGTGAGAAGCCTGCAACTGTTGGGGAAAATATAGCCCTGTTTTGGGTGGCCCTCCAAATAAAATCTCATAGGGGGACAGCCCATGTGGTTGTTTAGGGGTAGTTCGTACAGAATATAGGGCTAATGGCAAAGCTTCCACCCATCCTTTTCCTGTATCTGCTTTAATTTTTGCACATCTGTTTTTCAAAATTCCATTACGTCTCTCAACTTTACCACTACTTTGTGGATGATAAGGTGTATGGAAAGCTTGCTGTATGTAAAGTGCTTCCATTACCTCTTTCATTACTTCCCCAGTAAAATGGGTTCCTCTGTCACTCTCAATAGTTTCCGGAACTCCATATCTACAAACTATTTCATTCAAAATTTTCTTTGCTGTTGTTTTTGCATTAGCTTTGGCTACTGGCCAGCTCTCGGGCCAACCTGAGAACATGTCAACACACACTAAAGCAAACTCATAGGTGCCTATTCTGGGCATCTGAATGTAGTCTATTTGAATTCTTTGGAAAGGGAAATCTGGCTTTGGAGAATGCCTTTGGGGAACATGAACAGGCCTCCCTGCATTGTACAGAGCACAAGTGAGACATGAAGCACAAAACCTGGCTGCAAATGCACTAAATCCAGGTGCTATCCAATAGCAGTCAGTAAGTGCCACCATCGCGCCCTTAGCAAGATGACTGACGCCATGTGCCAGCTGTGCTAAAACTGGGTACAAACTCCTGGGTAGACACCACCTGTTGTCAGCGCTCCACAGGCCCTGCTGATTTTGGGGTAGCATTACATTTGATCCACTTATCCTTCTCTTCATCAGGGGCCTGGTTCTGCAACTGAATTAGAGTTTCTACATCCCACTGCTCTTGATGAGGGGAATCTGTCCCCACTACCTGGGCGACCCCTACAGTGGATGTGACTCCAAATGCCATAAGGGCAGCATCCTTTGCCGCTTGGTCCGCTAAAGCATTTCCTCTGGCTGTCATGTCACTTCCCCTTGCATGCCCTTTTACCTTCAAGATGGCAATTTCTGCTGGTTTCTGAAAGGCCTCAAATAGCCGCTCTATGAGTTTTGCATGTCTCACTGGCTTCTCTGCACTAGTCAGAAAGTGCCGTGCTTTCCAGATAGGCCCAAAATCGTGGGCTATTCCAAATGCATATCTGCTGTCAGTGTAAACATTTCCCCTTTGATTCTCTAGGAGATGACATGCTTTGACTACAGCATACAACTCCGCTTCCTGTGCTGACATCTGGGGTTTCAATGCTTCCTGATGTAAAATGGTGTCTGTAGTGGTTACAGCAAACCCTGTGTGTGGCTGACCATCATCAGTGTAAAATCTGGAACCATCTACGAATAAGTGTGTGTCACAATCTGATAAGAGCTCATCTTTTGCTGGTGTGACAGAGGCCCTTTCTACCTCCATAAGAGCCATACAATCATGAGAAAAACTCTCAGGTTCTACATCAGTACCATTTGTTGCATCTTCCTCATCAATTATAGGAAGAAGAGTAGCCGGATTTAAAGTAACACATCGTTTGATTGTTAAATTCGATGGAGCAAAAAGAGCAGACTGGTACTTGTCAAATCTACTGGCAGACACATGTCTGGTATTTACTTGATTCATGATTTCCTGCACTGCATGTGGCACATACAGGATCAGAGCAGAATCTAGTACAAGCTCCGTTACTTTGTCTAGCAGCAAAATGCAGGCTGCTATGGCTCGCATACAACTGGGGGAGCCTTTGATGACAGGGTCTAATGAGGCTGATACATACATCACAGGCCTCTGTTTGTCTCCATGTAGCTGGGTGAGTACACCTGCAGCAAATCCATTGACTTCATGACAGAACAACGAGAAAGTCTTAGTATAGTCAGGAAGTCCAATGGCGGGAGCTTCAGACAAAATTTTAATAAGCTCCTTCATCTGCAATTCATTGTCCCATGTGAGTTTGAAAGGGTTTCTAGTGGTAGCCTCATATAGAGGAGCCATAAGTTCTGACGCATTTGGAATCCACTCCCTACAATATCCCACTAACCCCAGGAAGGCACGTAGTTGCCGTACTTTTCTTGGCTTTTCAAAGTTTTGTAGAGTTTTAACTCGATCTGGGGTTAGGTGACGGATTCCATGTGAAATGCAGTGACCCAGGAAGATCACTTTCTCTTGGCAGTATTGTAGCTTATCTTTGCTAACTTTGTTGTTACTGTTATAGAGAAACAGGAGAAGGCTTACTGTTTCTCTGCTACAAATGTCCTTTGTATCAGAACAAATAAGCAAATCGTCTATGTACTGAAGCAAAACTGTGTTTGGGTGTGAGGGGGACCATTGGTCCAATACTTGCTTTAACGCAGTATTATATTCAGAGGGGCTACTCACACAGCCTTGGGGCAATCTTGTCCATGCTAACTTTTGGGCATCATGGGTAAATGAAAAAAAGGTGGCAGCAATCTGGGTGCAGGGGCACCGAAAAGAAAGCATTTGCAAGATCAATCACTGTAAAGCAGGTGCTGGAGGCAGGTATTCCACTTAGTAAAGTGCGGGGGTTGGGCACGATCGGAGTATCTGCCTCTATTATATTGTTAATGGCTCTCAAATCATGCACCATGTGATATGTCACCTGCCCACCCTTCTTGTCTGGCTTCTTTGCAATTGGAAACAGGGGTGTATTGACCTGGGACTTAATTGGTACAACAACCCCTGCTGCTTTCAGTTGAGTGATTTGATCCTTTATCCCCTCAGTCTGAGCAATACTCAGTGGGTACTGTTTAATCTGTGGGAGATGGGCTCCTGGTTTAATTTTTATCATGACTGGGGTGCAATCCAGCAGACCTACATCATATTTGCTGGTGGCCCATAATTCAGCGGGAATCACTTTCAATTCTGGTGGAAATGGCAGAGTGGAGTCTTGGATTAAAAATACTCCACAGGCAGAATTTAAAACTTCTCCTGACAGACTACTGACCACTTGGACTCCTGTAGGAGTGTAGTCTATGTTTGCTAAAATTTGGTTCAAAATGTCAGCTCCCAAAAGATTGGTAGGAACTGTGTCTGAAACTAACACTTTAGTGACAATTTCTGTTTGCTGTCCTAGCCTGAGTTTAAGTGGCTTGGACTCAACCAAATCAGCAGAGGTCCCGGTTAGGCCAACACCAGAGATAACATTTGTAGATAACAATCCTGGAGGTAAGTCCTCTATATTAAAAACACTTCGGCTTGCACCAGTATCAATTAAACAGGTTAATTCTGTTTCTCCTCCAGGATAGGGGAGTTCTTGTAAAAATACTTTTACTCTGGCCTCGGGACCATTGTCTCCCCTACTTAACATGATTGATACTGGCATGCCATTTTCCTATGCCTGATCCACTGCTTTTGGCAGAGAACTGGGATCAGCATGAGGTGCCTCTAAGCTCTTTTCTAGTCTACGGTCAGGAAGATGGCAGAATTTGGCTATGTGTCCTTACCCATCACAATTGTAGCATATAATTGGTCCCCGATTGCCATGATTTCTGAAATTGCCTTTGCCTCTTCCTCTTCCTTTTCCTCTCTGCTTCCCCATGTACATTACCTTGGGTTTGCTGTCTTTTTGGTTAATCCTGTTTTCTATGGATAACAGGATAGGCAGGACGTCTCAAATAGACATATTGCCTGCCTCAGGCCTTGCTGTGAACAACTTTTCTTTCAACTGGGGTATTAAACCATCAAGAAACCTTTGTTTCACCAGTTGTGTAGATGGACTTGCAGTTTCTTCTCTTCCTCTATTTTAATGCCTGCTTCCTCAGCCATATCACTTAACCACCTCCAATAAGCCCCTGCTGCTTCCTCTTTCCCTTGCTTAGCATTCATAAATTCAGCATGTCTGGTTTGTCCATATATTTGGGGCAATTTTTCCTTCAATTTCTCACAAACCTCCCGTCCACTAACCATCTTACCTAGATTTTTGACGTCTACACCACATTCTTTAAGTATATAGCCAGACATGTTGCTTCCCACTGCTTTAATAAGAAGCTGATGAATGTCAGTAGCAGAAGCCTCATATGCTTCCTGTGCAGCACTAAGTTTGTTTGCAAACCCAATTGGATTCTTTCTAGGATCTCCCAATCCCTCTAATATGGCTCTCATATCTTGGGGACTAAAAGGTACATGCCATTTAATTTGAGACTTACTGTCAACAGCATCACCTTCAAAAACTAATTGGGTTCTGACAGGATAAACTGCAACAGATTTCTCTATGCCAGGGGCAGAAGGGCTGGCATCTCCCTTCCTTCTCTCTTCATCTTGCTGCCACAATTTGGAAATTATGGTTTGCTCTGGAAGTTCAGACTCTATCTCTCTTTCTCTGGCCAAAGCCTTAAGTTCAGAGAGGGGGGGAAATGGGGAAATTGGGACTTTAAATGAGGCTAGTATGGCTGGGTAGGACCATTTTTTCTGCCCCCCCCCCCTCCATTCCTATTTTCTCACTTCTACATCCACATGTAATTGTTGTGTTCACACTGTCCCACACTTTTAGATTTTTCACCATTTTTTCACACCAGGTGAACCTGGGGGTGCTGGTCTGCTGTGTTCGTTGCCTGTGCTGCCTGCCGCCATTGGACACGCCCCTTCGGCTCCCGTTACTGACCATGGGCTGGCCCACTGACCTGGACGCCTTGTGTCCTGGTGCACATACCCTGTAAGTTTACATACCCTACCCGGGTTTTGGGTGGAAGGTTACCCATACTCCCCCAACGGTGTCAATGAGTTTCTACGTATCTTCTATTACAGACAATTCGCATATCTGCTCCTGAAGAGCGGCTTTAAGCCGTGAAACGCGTCGAGATAATTGATGTTGTGAACCTTATATACACCCATTATGTTATGCAAGTTTTTACATTTCTACCAATGAAGGATCCAAGAACTTTTGACTGTGTAGTTGCTACTTTTTGAAATGTTTTTACATTCTATGAACACTGGTGGACTCCCCGTAATTCTATCATTAGTGTATAAGATTGTAAACATGTTGTTACCAGTCGTTGCTACTATAGAGTCTGGCGCCTAGTCATGGGTGCAGCCTCATGTATGTGCAATTTTATGTTGGTTAAATATGTCATATACAATATTAAACTATTTTTTACCGTCCACCACTTAGTTCATTTTGTCACCACGAGCTTCAATTAAAGTCCCACCTCTTTTGCTACACTTTGCTGCCCTGGCCGCTTCAGTGTATATTTTATCCTAATTGACAGGGATGGAGGCGCATGGTCCTACCCAGCCATACTAGCCTCATTTAAAGTCCCAATTTCCCCATTTTCCCCCCTTTTTTTAATTATACAATAGGGATGGAAGCTCCTGGTGACATCTACCCATACATTGGTATAACCTGCTTTCTGCAACCAGCCTTACTGGCTCATTAGTTTCTCTCCTTGACTACCTTGCTAATTATTTTACCCCTTGCTTATTGTTTGGAGGCTGTTATGATATGTTATTTTGTCCTTACTTGTTGTATTCTGCACCGGCCACTAGATGGCCCTGGCCCTACGGCTGCCCACGTTTTTCAGTGCGGGAGCCGCGATGCGCACTGGGGCCCATCCTTCCCCCGCCCGTCGTCTGACGTTCGGGGGGTGGCCACGCTACCACTGCGCATCGACGTCACACACGCACGTCGGATGTGCGGCGTCTGTTGACGCGGCCCTTCCGGCGTTTGCTCTCCATCTGCGCGAGCGGTGGGAGAGCACAATCCGACGCCGGGCAACCCCTTGCCTGTGCGTCGGTGTCTGGATGCCCCTCCCCTTACGCTTGCGCGTTGTGACGTTGGGGGCGGGTCCGTGGCGGCGGTATATGCGGGCGGCGGCCCTGGCATGTTCCAGCGCTCCCTGAGTTCCCTGCCAGATAGGGTCCACACTTTCGTTGGATGGTTTGTCCTTTCCCTTCCATCAGGTACACTTCTCAGCTTCGTTCCCCTCTCTTTCCTTCTCTTACACTGGGCGTTTTGGTGCTGACCTGCCACCATGGTCTCTCACCCTCACCCCTGGTTGACCACCAATCATTTTTTCTGCCCCCCCCCCTCCATTCCTATTTTCTCACTTCTACATCCACATGTAATTGTTGTGTTCACACTGTCCCACACTTTTAGATTTTTCACCATTTTTTCACACCAGGTGGACCTGGGGGTGCTGGTCTGCTGTGTTCGTTGCCTGTGCTGCCTGCCGCCATTGGACACGCCCCTTCGGCTCCCGTTACTGACCATGGGCTGGCCCACTGACCTGGATGCCCTGTGTCCTGGTGCACATACCCTGTAAGTTTACATACCCTACCCGGGTTTTGGGTGGAAGGTTACCCATACTCCCCCAACTGTGTCATTGAGTTTCTACGTATCTTCTATTACAGACAATTCGCATATCTGCTCCTGAAGAGCGGCTTTAAGCCGCGAAACGCGTCGAGCTAATTGATGTTGTGAACCTTATATACACCCATTATGTTATGCAAGTTTTTACATTTCTACCAATGAAGGATCCAAGAACTTTTGACTGTGCAGTTGCTACTTTTTGAAATGTTTTTACATTCTATGAACACTGGTGGACTCCCCGTAATTCTATCATTAGTGTATAAGATTGTAAACATGTTGTTACCAGTCGTTGCTACTATAGAGTCTGGCGCCTAGTCATGGGTGCAGCCTCATGTATGTGCAATTTTATGTTGGTTAAATATGTCATATACAATATTAAACTATTTTTTACCGTCCACCACTTAGTTCATTTTGTCACCACGAGCTTCAATTAAAGTCCCACCTCTTTTGCTACACTTTGCTGCCCTGGCCGCTTCAGTGTATATTTTATCTTAAGTTCAGAGAGATCTAGGTTTGCATATGTGCCTTTTGATTTATGCCAATCATCTGTTTCCAGGATACGAGCCAAATCCCTCTTTGTAGGTTGATATGGGGCTGTTAAACCTCTGCTCTCTACTATATTGCATAGCTCATCTTTTGTGTGTTCCATGTAATCTAATTCTTTTGCTTTTGTGCATGGGCCCCTTAAAGCCAAACTGGCAGCCACATAAGGTGGGGGGTCCTCCTCTACAGAGTCTTCTGGCCAAACGTAGTAAATTTGGGCAGTACTTTTATTAAATATCTCCATCAAGCCAGTTTGATTTGCTACATTAGCTTCTGTCTCCCATGTGCAAGCTATTCTCCACGTTCCTTCACTGCACAGTAGTGGGCCATAATCGTGCAGAAAAGTTTGCCATACTTTTAAATCAAAAGTCCCTTCAGATTTTAAAGGTTTAGCTGTTCCCTTTGTCCATTCTACCCATTTATCTAGGGGCTCAGTATAGGCAGAACCGTACCTTCGGTTCATATATTCTCTAGCGCTCATCTTGCGCTGGGCATTTTCTGAAGGCCTCTCTCCCTTCATTCCCTTAATTAATTTAATGCCCATAATGACTGGCCAGTCTTCTCTACTTGTGCCTATACCCTCTTGCCTCTAAAACAAATAGTACAGCAAATCTGCAGATTTACAAGAATAGTCTCCACTTATCTACGTGGATAGAAGGGGTTTATGACAATAGACAAAACACTCATTAAGAGACCCTCCTCGTCTCTTCTCTTCTCTGTGAGTTTTATCTGACCCTACCATGCGCCTCTGACCCAGGTCGCCCACAAGGAGTCAACGCAGGGAACTGCAGAGGATTTTCCCTATCCACACACAGTCCAACCCGTGAAGGGGGACACAAACACATTCACACACACACGGTACCCAACCAGAAAGGTCCGAGAGTGGTCTGGTTTCCTTGAGAACCGACAGATAGGATACATAGGAAAATGCAGAAATACAGCAAGCTTAAGGGCAGCTTACCTAGCCGGCATTTGAGGTCTGCGTTTCCCGATGATCCCGATCGAAGCGCGGTTCCTTCTGGAGACTTTGCCAAACTCCTGGCTGGCTCGCCAAGACTGATATGACTGATTTCTGATTGGGACTCTAAAACAAAGTTAATACTGCAGCTGCAGGAACAGATTCACAGGACTCAATCACTGTGTTTAAAATGTCCGTTCAGTGAAAAATGTATTATTACATGTTATTTTATACATAGATAAGAAAGGGGTGGTGTGAGATGTTATTAAAAGCTAACAAATAGAAATATGTTATTAAAAGCTAACAAATAGAAATATGTTATTAAAAGCTAACAAATAGAAATATATTATTAAAAACTAGCGAATAGAACAATTGCAAAAGTAAAACCTTGAAAAGGGAGGGGGGAGTAGAGAGCGTTTAGTAGGAGAAGTGTCTGTGTGTTAGGTGAAGGTTACAGAACACATTTCAACAGAGAGAACGAAATGGATTCTCTTGTGCTTAAATGAACAGTACAATGAATGTCCATGTCACCGTTTACTGTGTTTTATTGTTAACCATTTTTTTGTCTTCAGGTACGCCATTCACGCCTTTGAGTGGTTATACCAGAATGATGCCTGCAGGTTTAGGTATCATCTTGGTATCATTATTTTCAGCCAGCAGTCGGCTTTCATGTAAAAGCAATCCTAGTGGCTAATTAGCCTCTAGACTGCTTTTACAAGCAGTGGGAGGGAATGCCCCCCCCCACCGTCTTCCGTGTTTTTCTCTGGCTCTCCTGTCTCAACAGGAAACCTGAGAATGCAGCCGGTGATTCAGCCAGCTGACTACAGAGATGATCAGAGACCAGAGTGGCTCCAAACATCTCTATGGCCTAAGAAACCGAAAGCTACGAGCATTTCATGACTTAGATTTCGCCGGATGTAAACAGCGCCATTGGGAAAGCATTTTATCACACCGATCTTGGTGTGGCCAGATGCTTTGAGGGCAGAGGAGAGATCTAGGGTCTAATAGACCCCAATTTTTTCAAAAAAGAGTACCTGTCACTACCTATTGCTATCATAGGGGATATTTACATTCCCTGAGATAACAATGAAAATGATAAAAAAAAAAAAATGAAAGGAACAGTTTAAAAATAAGATAAAAAAGCAAAAAAATAATAAAGAAAAAAAAAAGCACCACTGTCGCCCCCTGCTCTCGCGCTAAGGCGAACGCAAGCGTCGGTCTGTCGTCAAATGTAAACAGCAATTGCACCATGCATGTGAGGTATCACCGCGAAGGTCAGATCGAGGGCAGTCATTTTAGCAGTAGACCTCCTCTGTAAATCTAAAGTGGTAACCTGTAAAGGCTTTTAAAAATGTATTGAATTTGTTGCCACTGCACGTTTGTGCGCAATTGTAAAGCATGTCATGTTTGGTATCCATGTACTCGGCCTAAGATCATCTTTTTTATTTCATCAAACATTTGGGCAATATAGTGTGTTTTAGTGCATTAAAATTTGAAAAAGTGTGTTTTTTCCCCAAAAAATGCATTTGAAAAATCGCTGCGCAAATACTGTGTGAAAAAAAAAAATGAAACACCCACCATTTTAATCTGTAGGGCATTAGATTTTAAAAAATATATAATTTTTGGGGGTTCAAAGTAATTTTCTTTAAAAAAAAATGTTTTTTTCATGTAAACAAAAAGTGTCAGAAAGGGCTTTGTCTTCAAGTGGTTAGAAGAGTGGGTGATGTGTGACATAAGCTTCTAAATGTTGAGCATAAAATGCCAGGACAGTGCAAAACCCCACGAATGACCCCATTTTGGAAAGTAGACACCCCAAGCTATTTGCTGGGAGGCATGTTGAGTCCATGGGATATTTTATAATGTGACACAAGTTGCGGGAAAGAGACAATTTTTTTTTTTGCACAAAGTTGTCACTAAATGATATATTGCTCAAACATGCCAAGGGAATATGTGAAATTACACCCCAAAATACATTCTGTTGCTTCTCCTGAGTACGGGGATACCACATGTGTGAGACTTTTTGGAAGCCTAGCCGCGTACGGGACCCCGAAACCCAAGCACTGCCTTCAGGCTTTCTAAGGGCGTAAATTTTTGATTTCACTCTTCACTGCCTATCACAGTTTCGGAGGCCATGGAATGCCCTGGTGGCACAAACTCCCCCAAATGACCCCATTTTGGAAAGTAGACACCCCAAGCTATTTGCTGAAAGGTATAGGGAGTATTTTGCAGACCTCACTTTTTGTCACAAAGTTTTGAAAATTGAAAAAAGAAAAAAACATTTTTTTCTTGTCTTTCTTCATTTTAAAAAACAAATGAGAGCTGCAAAATACTCACCATGCCTCTCAGCAAATAGCTTGGGGTGTCTATATTCCAAAATGGGGTCATTTGGGGGGGTTTTGTGCCATCTGGGCATTCCATGGCCTCCGAAACTGTGATAGGCAGTGAAGAGTGAAATCAAAAATTTACACCCTTAGAAGTCCTGAAGGCGGTGATTGGTTTTCGGGGCCCCGTACGTGGCTAGGCTCCCAAAAAGTCCCACACATGTGGTATCCCCATACTCAGAAGAAGCGGCTAAATGTATTTTGGGGTGCAATTCCACATATGCCCATGGCCTGTGTGAGCAATATATCATGTTTTTCTCTGGCTCTCCTGTATCAACAGGGAACCTGAGAATGCAGCCGGTGATTCAACCAGCTGACTATAGAGCTGATCAGAGACCAGAGTGGCTCCAAACATCTCTGTGGCCTAAGAAACCGAAAGCTACGAGCATTTCATGACTTAGATTTCGCCGGATGTAAACAGCGCCATTGGGAAATTGGGAAAGCATTTTATCACACCGATTCTGGTGTGGTCAGATGCTTTGAGGGCAGAGGAGAGATCTAGGGTCTAATAGACCCCAATTTTTTCAAAAAAGAGTACCTGTCACTACCTATTGCTATCATAGGGGATATTTACATTCCCTGAGATAACAATTAAAATGATAAAAAAAAAAAAAATGAAAGGAACAGTTTAAAAATAAGATAAAAAAGCAAAAAAATAATAAAGAAAAAAAAAAAGCACCACTGTCGCCCCCTGCTCTCGCGCTAAGGCGAACGCAAGCGTCGGTCTGTCGTCAAATGTAAACAGCAATTGCACCATGCATGTGAGGTATCACCGCGAAGGTCAGATCAAGGGCAGTAATTTTAGCAGTAGACCTCCTCTGTAAATCTAAAGTGGTAACCTGTAAAGGCTTTTAAAAATGTATTTAATTTGTTGCCACTGCACGTTTGTGCGCAATTGTAAAGCATGTCATGTTTGGTATCCATGTACTCGGCCTAAGATCATCTTTTTTATATCATCAAACATTTGGGCATTATAGTGTGTTTTAGTGCATTAAAATTTGAAAAAGTGTGTTTTTTCCCCAAAAAATGCGTTTGAAAAATCGCTGCGCAAATACTGTGTGAAAAAAATAATGAAACACCCACCATTTTAATCTGTAGGGCATTAGCTTTAAAAAAATATATAATGTTTGGGGGTTCAAAGTAATTTTCTTGCAAAAAAAATAATGTTTTCATGTAAACAAAAAGTGTCAGAAAGGGCTTTGTCTTCAAGTGGTTAGAAGAGTGGGTGATGTGTGACATAAGCTTCTAAATGTTGAGCATAAAATGCCAGGACAGTGCAAAACCCCCACAAATGACCCCATTTTGGAAAGTAGACACCCCAAGCTATTTGCTGAGAGGCATGTCGAGTCCATGGAATATTTTATATTGTGACACAAGTTGCGGGAAAGAGACACATTTTTTTTTTTTTGCACAAAGTTGTCACTAAATGATATATTGCTCAAACATGCCATGGGAATATGTGAAATTACACCCCAAAATACATTCTGTTACTTCTCCTGAGTACGGGGACACCACATGTGTGAGACTTTTTGGAAGCCTAGCCGCGTACGGGACCCCGAAAACCAAGCACTGCCTTCAGGCTTTCTAAGGGCGTAAATTTTTGATTTCACTCTTCACTGCCTATCACAGTTTCGGAGGCCATGGAATGCCCTGGTGGCACAAACTCCCCCAAATGACCCCATTTTGGAAAGTAGACACCCCAAGCTATTTGCTGAAAGGTATAGGGAGTATTTTGCAGACCTCACTTTTTGTCACAAAGTTTTGAAAATTGAAAAAAGAAAAAAAATGTTTTTTCTTGTCTTTCTTCATTTTAAAAAACAAATGAGAGCTGCAAAATACTCACCATGCCTCTCAGCAAATAGCTTGGGGTGTCTATATTCCAAAATGGGGTCATTTGGGGGGGGTTTGTGCCACCTGGGCATTCCATGGCCTCCGAAACTGTGATAGGCAGTGAAGAGTGAAATCAAAAATTTACACCCTTAGAAATCCTGAAGGCGGTGATTGGTTTTCGGGGCCCCGTACGCAGCTAGGCTCCCAAAAAGTCCCACACATGTGGTATCCCCGTACTCAGGAGAAGCAGCTGAATGTATTTTGGGGTGCAATTCCACATATGCCCATGGCTTGTGTGAGCAATATATCATTTAGTGACAACTTTTTGTAATTTTTTTTTTTGTCATTATTCAATCACTTGGGACAAAAAAAAAAAATATTCAATGGGCTCAACATGCCTCTCAGCAATTTCCTTGGGGTGTCTACTTTCCAAAATGGGGTCATTGGGGGGGGGTTTGTACTGCCCTGCCATTTTAGCACCTCAAGAAATGACATAGGCAGTCATAAACTAAAAGCTGTGTAAATTACAGAAAATGTACCCTAGTTTGTAGACGCTATAACTTTTGCGCAAACCAATAAATATACGCTTATTGACATTTTTTTTACCAAAGACATGTGGCCGAATACATTTTGGCCTAAATGTATGACTAAAATTGAGTTTAATGTTTTTTTTTTATAACAAAAATTAGAAAATATCAATTTTTTTCAAAATTTTCAGTCTTTTTCCGTTTATAGCGCAAAAAATAAAAGCTACAGAGGTGATCAAATACCATCAAAAGAAAGCTCTATTTGTGGGAAGAAAAGGACACAAATTTTGTTTGGGTACAGCATTGCATGACCGCGCAATTAGCAGTTAAAGCGACGCAGTGCCAAATTGTAAAAAGTGCTATGGTCAGGAAGGGGGTAAATCCTTCCGGGGCTGAAGTGGTTAAGGTGTCCTCAAGATATTTCATCCTCTGCTCCTTCCGTGGGGATGGAATGAACTCCAAGACTTTCCCCCTGTAACAGTGGTCAAGGATGGTTGCCAACCAATAATGATCCTTCTCCCTCATGCCACCAATTATCGGGTCCTTTCGCAGGCTTTGAAGAATTAAGGAGGCCATGCACCACAAGTTTGTGGAGACATATGAAGCAGAGTTCTTGTGGTCACTGAGAATTACAGTATTTGGAACTGGCTCCTCCCAGCCACGTACTACTCCCAAGGGTTCTGGGAAAGGAAAACCATCTTTAAAGGTTTGATGTTTATCTTCCTCTACTTCAATGCCTCCAAAACTGGTACTGGTTGATGGCCCTCTGCTGCATGTGCAGCCGCTGCAGTATTTCCAAAGTCGAGTTCCACCTGGTGGGCATGTAACAAATCAGGAGGTTTACCGGCAGGTGGAATTCCCGTTAAATTTCAGACAACTGAACACTGGCTGTGTATGACCGCTTGAAATGGCTACAGACTCTTCTGGCCTGCTTCAGAAGATCTTGCAACTATGGGTACCTGTTTAAGAAATGCTGCACCACCAAATTGAGGACATGTGCCAGGCTATCACGTACCTGGTTGCAGAGCCTGAAATGATGAGGAAGGCCTCTCTGACACCTCAGACTCAGGGCCCCAGCTAGTGTGAACAGAAGACACAGGAAAGCGAAATGGCATGGGTGCCTGTAGGTCTTGCCAGCAGCAGAGCAGGTATCCATGCCAGGCAGGAAAAGTCATCAGTAGTCTTCAGTGAAGCAGACGGGTCAGTAGATAGCTGGAGGATGGCAGACTGAAGCAGGCTGGTACTGAGGACAGCAGGCAGGAGAGGCATGCGCTGGTTGCAAGCAGTAGAACAGCAGGCACAGCAGGATGTGTCAGGAATCAGGTCAGGCAAGCAGGGTCATACACTGGCAGGACAGATCAAGTACAGAGGAGCAGGCAGAAGCGTGGTCTGGGAACAAGGCGAGTCATCAGTTTTCCTTACACAGGCATGGCACATGTGGCGCATGGAGGAGGAGGAGGAGGAAGTAGAGCTGATAAATCTTGCATCATCACCACCAGCTGTATGGAAACATCACGAGTCAGCAGTAAGGTGCACCTTGTGGCTAACTGCCTTGCCCAACGAAGCATTAACATTGACTCCATGTGATGATACAGAGCTGGAATGGCCTTACGTGCAAAGAAATAGCGACTGGGAACCTGCCATTGTCGTACAGCATATTCTGCAAATTCACGGAAGAAGGGAAGAACCCATCAGATGCAAAGGCAGGAGTTGTAAAGCCAACAGCTTGGACAAGCTGGAATTTAGAGACAGGGCATGTTGGTGGCAGTGACTGTATTTTTTCCCCTGCAGCAGCTGGGGCAAAGAAATTTGCCTGCTATACTCTACAGCTGGCGGTGTGCTGCTGGCAGATGTGCTGCAAGGACCTGTGACACTCTTTGCTACACCATCATCCATGTCAGTGGAGGCTGCTAAGATGTTATGAGATATAGCAGGGTAGACCTGAAAGGTGAGGAGTGAGGAGGAGAATTGCATCCCTTTTTTGTGGCTTTCAGGTGCTCTTGCTGATTGGTGGGAGTTTAAATGCCTTGTCAATCTTATGGTAGCCAAATGGTTGGTGTTTTTGCCACACTTCATCTGCTTAAGGAAATGTTTGCAAATTGCAACAGTGTGATTGGTTGCACATGTGCTAAAAAAGGCCCACACAGCTGAGCTGTGGGAAGTGGGCCGGGAAAAAACAGCTACATAATCTGATGGAATAGGGAAGCTGCTCTCTACTGTTCCATGATGGTTGCCTCTGGAGGAAAGCACATCCTGCCTTGGTTGGGGTTGTGCCTCACCCTTACTTTCCTCCTCTGCACTATCCGGCACCCAAGTCACATCAGTGACCTCATCATCATCATTGCCTCCATCCTCATTATTACTGGAGCCATCTTGGCAATACACTGTGGCTGGGGGAACATGAATGCCAATTTGTTGTTTATCAGTGTTCTCCCCTCTCTGTAGGCTCATCTTCCTACCTTCCTCAACCCCAGAGTCAGAATAAACATCAGAATCAAGTAATGCCGGTGCATCGCAAGGAGCAAGGGGCTGATGCTGTGTTCAAATAACTCAGCTGACTCCTCAATGCATGATGCTGGGGCTATAGCAGGAGTAGCTTTGGACAAGGAGGCAGAATAAGTTGCTCTCACAGCTGTGGTGGACTGCGCACTAGTCTCTGCTTGGGTGATAGAGGATGAGCATGAGGATGGTTTAGTAAGCCAGACCACCACCTCCTCTGCATGCTGTGGCAGGATAGCATGGACAACATCACTAAACAGAGAAAATAGTGCACTGCCAGAGGACAGACCACATCCACCTTTGCCTGTGGACACAGATGCTGCTGCCTCACAGTGACACGGGAACATCTGCCTCTCCTTATTGGCCTCCCAGACATTATGGGGGGCTTATTACCTAAATGTAATGGAGATGGGATGCACTTTATTCAATGGAAAATGGTGTTTGGTGCACTTTAACTTGAGGACTGCCGCTGACAGAAAATAGAGGGGTGTACAGCACTGTATACAGCACTAAATGTTATGTAATGTGGTGTAAAACACTGCACTACACAGACACACTTCACTAACACACTACAATATACTGCAGTAAAACTGCACTGACTCTTTTCAATATAGTGCAGTAAAACTGCACCGACGCACTATAATGTACTGCAATAAAACTGCACTGACACACTTCAATATACTGCAGTAAAACTGCACTGATGCACTATAATATACTGCAGTAAACGTGCACTGACACACTTCAATATGCTGCAAAACTAAAACAGTAAAACTGCACTGATGCACTACAATATACTGCAGTAAAAGTGCACTGATGCACTACACTATAATACAGTAAAAGTGATACTGGGGCACTACACTATAATGCAGTAAAAGTAATACTGGGGCACTACAATATAATGCAGTAAAATGGCACTGCTGCACTACAATATACTGCTGTAAAACTGCCCTGACATACTATACTGACACACTTCAATATGCTGCAAAACTAAAACAGTAAAACTGCACTGATGCACTACAATATACTGCAGTAAAAGTGCACTGATGCACTACTAGTGTAAATACAGCAAATACAGTAAAAGTGATACTGGGGCACTACAATATAATGCAGTAAAAGGGCACTTCTGCACTACAATATACTGCTGTAAAACTGCACTGACACACTGCAATATACTGCTGTAAAACTACCCTGACTCACTCCACTGACACCAAAGTCAAAAAGGAAGGTCACATTACACTGACGCTGCACTATCACTAGATTCGCACTACACTCTACACCCACAATAGAATCACAATAGCACACTATAGCACACTAACTTGCTTGTAGCATTGAACATATCTCTGTTCTATCTATCTCCACTCCAACATCACACTGCAAATGTCTCCTTTGGGAAGGAACCTTTTATAGTGTGGGGTGGGTCTATGAGAAATGACCGATGATTGGGCACAGTCATAATTACTTTGTCCACTCACAGCTCTGACAGTGCTCTGTGCCCTGATTGGGCAAATCCTTCATTGCTTCAGCCAATCAGGGCATAGAATGCACCTTGCCAATTCAGGTGTTAATCGAACAGCGAGCAGCCAAGTTTAGTCCCTAACCTTTTGCCCAACACTAACTGTAAGACTGAGGATTCAGTAAAGCTGCAGAGACTGTTCACTTAGCAAAGTGAATGTTGGTATGTATAGTGAACTTATGTTCACTTTCAATACACAGATGAGGTAATTAGAAAATCAGAATTTTGCTGGCATACAATTAGGTATTCTAAAGCCGTGTACACACGACCGGACTTTTCCACCGGACTGGTCCGACGGAACAAATACGTCGGACAATTCGACCGTGTGTGGGCTTCATCGGACCTTTAGCGGACATTTTCTGTCAAAAATCAGACGGACTTTAGATTTAGAACATGTTTCAAATCTTTCCGGCGGACTTGAATCTGGTTGAAAAATCAGTTCGTCTGTATGCTAGTCCGATGGATAAAAAACGACGCAAGGGCAGCTATTGGCTACCGGCTATGAACTTCCTTATTCTAGTCCCTTCGTACGTCATCACTTTCAAACCAACGGAGTTTTGACAGGACTTTAGTCCATTCATGTGTGGGCAAGTCCGGTCGCTCGAAAGTCGTAACAGCGTGGCGGCAACTCAAAACAGACTGAGAACTTGTGGAACGGAGACATCCATCTGTCTGGATTCAGTGCAGTGAGAGGGCTAACACCCAGAAGTTTGCATCACACTTCACACACTTAGATTGATTGCAAAGTGTTGCTGGGACTGATAGTCCCACGGAACAATTCAGTTGGAAAGAGTCACACTTGCACAGGCTTCAAATTAGACTTCATTACCCAGGAATTGATGCTGGAAGTTTGTTCCCTTTGAGAAGGAGTATCCAACCAATTTACCTGATTGAAATTACTACTGTGCATCATTCTGCACCATTCTATTGGTCACAAATCCTGTTAATTACAAGTATTATGATTCTCTAGCTAGCAGAAGACAGAAGATAACAGGACTATTTCTATCATTGCAAGGCCTTGCGTTTAGTTATAATAATAGAGTTACTGCATTGTTAAAGCAGGGGGAGCTCCCTAGTGATTATACTGTGGGGTATTGATATTCCTGTGCTTTTGTGCTTGCTACAGTGTGCTGGAGGTGGGAAGGTGTCCGGAGTTAAGGCATTATCACTCTGAACATTAGTCCCACCTGGAGACGCACCATCGGAGGGGGGTCTATACAAGAAACCTACATATATGTTAAGATTGCTGTGAATATTCGCTGTGCTGTCGCGCTATGTTTGTGTGACAGTATAGTCATTGTAATTACTGTTTAATACCAGTTCAGTAAAATAAATAATTTTGGTTAATTACAATTTGTGTGCAGTGATGTCTTTCTCCTGCAGGTGGAGCAACAGACACCCAGGTAGAGGTATATTATAACTGTATTATACATTGTCAGATTATAGTTTGTATCAGTATCATTACAACACTGCACTACAGCTGTGTCAAGGGGATTTATCCAAATTACAGTTTTTCTCCACTGTTTTGGGTCATTTCTTGAAACAGAAATGACATTCTCAAAACAACATGGACAAATCTCCAAACCACTTGGCAATTGTTCACAACTGAATTGAATTTCTCATTCATTTCATCAAAATTGCAAATGTCTCAGTACAAGTGAATAGATCTTGTTGATCTAAACTGATTGTCAACTCTCAGTCCAATGGTTGTTCTCTCCAAAACGTGTCAGCGTCATTTCATTGTTTAAGTCATCACATGCACAATAGTCTGTTCAATTGTCAAAATTATTCAGGAACATAATACCATGAATACCATATATGAATCTCTTGGAACATTTGATAAAATGATTACAGAAATTGACAGTCAGGTGCAACTAGAACTTGACTAACAAAGTAGGAGTTAGAGTTGGTCTCAGATGACCAATCAAACAGTATGTTTAGTTACCTGACAGGTGCTGTCCATGATTGTGAATGCTGCCAAACATGTATATATAGAGCTTGACCATGCAGGATCAGTACAATTTCTGAACATGGAGGCACCTGGCCAAGTAAATGAACAAGGGAAACTGCCTGTCGAGGAAGAGGAAGAAAAAGAGGAAGAGGAGTAAGGGTGAGTGGTGGTGGAATAGGGGAAAGAGGCAGAGGAGCACGAAGACACTATGCTGTCCCTGATGAAATTCGGGCGACAATTATAGATCATGTCATTAACCATGGCCTCACAATGGCGGAGGCAGGTCGCCGAGTTCAGCCTAATGTGCCTCGCTCTACAGTCTTCTCTATCTGTGTGTGTGTGTGATAGGCCTACAGTATTACAGTATCTTACCTCAGTGGGATGTTACGTATGATACTAACAATGACAAGAAAAATATTGTAGAAAATAAACTATGGAATAGTATGGAATAGTTTATTTTCTACAATATTGATGATACAGTTTACAGTAGTATTCCAGTCACTGTGCAGTGATGCATTGGAATTATTATAAAGTTACTGTAAGTAAAACAACAATACGATTACATTGGTAACTCATTCTGTACGGAATACATAAGGTATAAGGGGGCGTGGCTTGGTGCCGAACGAGAATGGCTGCCTGATCTCCTCGCTCTGTCCCACGGAGGTCCTGCAAGCTGTCTAAAGGAGCCATTATTTGCAGCCAACATGGGGAAACCAAAGGACAAAGCATCCCAGTCCCGGTCTCGATCCCCCAGAGGCACGGATCCGCTCTCCGGTCACAACATCCCGGAAATCTTCCGGCCGCGATCACGCGAGGCCCCGGCTTCATCTCCGGCCTACTCCAGAACACGCTCCTCAAGCCTCAGCCCTGCCAGGAGAAGCTCACAGCGCACAGAGATCCCATCTGCTGCCCGACCACTTAACATGAGTGATCTCAGAGCGGTAGCAACAGATATAAAAGATTCCTTTGCTGCTGCCTTTACAGATCTCAGGAGAGAAATTCAATCAATGCACATGCGAATTGATGACCTAGAAACAACCACAACCCGCCATGACGTCGCCTTACAACAGCTACAGCATTCATCTCAGATTTACAATAGCCAGCTCAGAGATTTACACAGGCATATGGAGGATCTGGACAATCGCGGACATACCTGAGGCATACCTGAGTCCATTGAGCAGAATCACATTATACAGGCCACAATCCAGATCTTCAATGATTTGCTGGGAAGACCCCCTGAGACCCCCATTGAATATGAGCGTCTACACAGAGCTCTTAAACCCAGAGGCAGAGATTCAGACCCTCCCAGGGATGAGATTTGCTGCCTTATAAATTTCAGACTGAAGGAAGACATCCTGAGAAGAGCCAGAGAGCGCCGCAGCTTACTGTACCAGGGTGCAGAAATCAAGATTTTTCAAGATCTGTCCCCCATAACCCTACAAAACAGAAGAGACCTGCGCCCGCTGCTCGACCTACTACGCCATAAAGGGATCCAATATCGCTGGAAATTTCCCTTTTGCCTGTCTGCATCAAATGCTGGACGCACTGCCAATCTGAAAGTCCCAGAAGATCTCAGGGGGTTCTGCAATACTTTGCAGATACCATTCATCGAACTTCCGGACTGGTATAAAGCTTTTCGTACCCCCCAGCTCCAAAGAACCAACTCCATGGAAGCTATCCCGGTAAGAGATTAATTCCACATTAGAAGGTGCAGATCATCCTCTCCAAGACCACTTCCTCAGAGGGATCAGCTGGATAGAGACCGACAAAGCCCAACAGCATCCCCAGCTCACAGGCGGGTTAGGCCAGATCAGCCTTAATTGTTCCTGTCCAACTGCTTGAGAACAGTACAACTCATGTTCAGAGTTGCAGTCCTTCTTAGGTCGCCATCCCAACCCAAGTTCCAGTGCCATAGTATCAGGACAGAACAGCAAACCAACCGACACTTGAAAACCATCCGGCGGTGGTCTATTTCAAACCGGACCCGAACTGGATCCGCCAGACACAGATAGACAATATCACATTCCTACAAGTTTAGAAACCCCTGAAGATCCCACGTTTTACCTCTCCACACCAACTCAACAACAGGACATTCTTCCCGGGGGGACACCCCTCTTCCACAGACCCCAACAGAATCCAACCCACTCCTCTAAGAAGCAGAACTTAAGTCACATACATCACCAGTGGAATATTGTCTGGCCGAACAACTGGCTACCACGCAATCCACCAACACCCTTACTTAACCGCCAGCCTTTATTGAGCCCATGACTGGAAGCCTGGGATGGATCCCCCCCTTCAACATGATGTCATCCACCGTAGCTCACAACACCACTTGGGTCTCCCCCTGCCATTTCCCCTTTTCCCCTTCCCCCACTTCCCTACTCCCCCTAACCCCCCCTTACTTTCAGGTACCTTCTCCAGACTGAAGATGGCGCAACAAAAAGATGAACTGAACTTCCGAGACAAGTACAAGATAGATGCTTAACTTACGGTATTCCACCGTGCTCTGAGCCACATAGGGAGTTCTCTCTTTTTTTTTTTTGGCTTTTTATTTATTTTTTATTTTTATTTTTTCCTGAACTTTACTTCATGCTTTTGAATATGCTTATGCTGAATGTCTTAATATGTTTATCGCGAAGAGGGGGGGCTTGTCCCGCATGGATAAGGGCTCTTTCCTTAAGCAGCACACTCCTACTCGCTCTACGTCTGCCAGGAGCTTCCATGTGGGACGAGCTTCCTAATGGTGGGCAGGTTGTATTGAAATAACCACTCTAGGGCCATAGCCACTGAGTTTTGTACCGTCAATTAAATACCCACTAAAAGGCCACTTCATATCTTACCCACTGCTAAATTTTGCCATGCATAACTATAGACCATTCTGGGAAAGAGCAACTGCCTGAGGCACGGCTCTATCCTAACCTGCTGATTGAACCACACCTAGACCAATCCTTACACTTAAGCATCAATGGATCCATATTTATTTACCCCCCATAACCAAATACCCCTCCAAATTATAGTGAGATAGTCTCTTAGAGGTTGCGTTACCTCACGCCCCCATATATCCTCACTACTTAACACGAGATCATAATTTGCACTGAATCCGACCCATTTTTAATATTATTGTTACTACCAGTATCCGTATTATTACTAAGATATGTTTATAGATGGTTTAGCAATACCACTCTTCCTGTGCCTTTTTACTTGCTGGCTGGGTGGCGACCTCCCTAAGTTTACTAACGTAGCGACATTATCTCTAGGAACATAGTCTAAAGTTCAATGTTTCAATTGTCTATATTGCTGATTGTTAATGTTACCACATCATCAATCCGAGATCTCTAACCACATATTTTCCCCTTGATATGAAAGCAGGCTCCCTCCATGCAAGTCGAATAGACCCAGGACGACCTCCCACGGACAGAACATCCCTCGAACCTTTCTTCGAGCACCTTCCACTCCTCCACACAACAGGACAGTGACTATCCTAGTTGACCCACACCGGACGTTTCAACCCCTAACAGGGTAAGGTAGCCGGACTACTTTTACCTCCGGTAAGTACATCTTACTCCCCGTTACTAGACCCCACTTGACTAACCTCCCCCCTCCCTTCTCCCACCTCCCCCCCTTTTTATACGCTCTCTCTCCCTCCCTTCCCCCTCCCCCGTCATATATCTGGGTTTCGCTCCCCCCCTAGTCTCCACCGTAGCATCTCCCACTGTAACGCTTAAATACCCTTGAAGAGCGTACGACTCTCCATGGATTACACTTACCCACATTGGCCACATTGGCAAATTGCAACCCCACCCCGTGCCTAATACTCCAACCAGACTATACCCAATTACCATGGATCCCCTACATTCTAGGCCGCAACACAACACTCTCAAAGTAGTCTCTCAAAATGTCAAAGGACTAAATATCCCTGAGAAGCATAGTCAAATCCTCAGCATGATGAATAAATTAAAAGCAGATGTGGTATTTCTCCAAGAAACCCACTTTCGCACGAACAATACCCCTAAATTAACAAGCCGTATGTACCCTACTTCCTTCCATGCCACAAACCCTCTAGCCAAAACAAAGGGGGTATCAATCCTGCTCTCTAAAAACCTTCCATGGCAACTGACAGATTCCCTAGTAGACCCAGAAGGCCGCTATATATTCCTAAAGGGAGTCATCCAAAATCGGACGGTCACTTTAGCAAACATATACAGCCCCAATACCGCCCAGGTCAGTTTCTTCCGTTCTATCGTAACCACCCTTGCAGGCTTTCAAGCTGGGATTACAATCCTTGGAGGAGATTTTAATGTGACACTTCAGCCCATCCTAGATTCCTCATCGGGGTCTTCCACCCTACCTTACAGAGCACTGAGACAAATTAAGATACAAATACAGGAACTCCTTCTACACGACACATGGCGTACCCTACACCCGAATGGGAAAGATTACTCCTTTTTTTCCGCTCCTCACAATAGGTACTCTAGGCTAGACTACCTTTTCCTCTCCAAAAATCTCCAAAGATCTCCCCTTCTTAAAATCTGCTACCATTGATCCCCTACTCATCTCAGATCACCACCCGATCACCCTATCCCTTTCCTTCCCGGAAAAAAACTTGGTCACAAAGATATGGCGTCTTGACCCATCTCTCCTCACTTCAGAAATTGACACCAATCATATCCGCACTAGCCTAGGCAACTACTTCAGGGAAAATGACAACCCCGAAACAGCTCCCCTATCCCTCTGGGAGGCACATAAGTGCGTCATCCGAGGGGAATTTCTCACACTTCAGGCCAATCGGAAAAAAACACAACAAATAACTTTACGGGAACTAACTAACAAAACAAAGAGGCTAGAACTACTTCACAAGCAGTCTCAATCACAAGACACATTCCTAGAACTTACTCAAACCAGGAAACTTCTGTTGGAAGTCCTCAACCGCAAAACCCGACGCAAATTTATGCTAAATCAAAAGCTATTCTATGAACAGGGGAACAAGTGCGGGAAGCTACTAGTCAGAGCTATCCAATCTAAGAAAGCTAGCATTAACATCCACTCCATAAAAGACTCTTTAGGCAACTCATGCTCGAACTCCGCAGACATAGCATCTCAATTTGAACGCTACTACACAGAACTTTATAATATACCACAGCAACCCGAAACTGTAGGCCAAACCCCTAGAAAAGCCCTTATCACAGTTTTCCTCAAAAAGTTCAGCCCCAAACCCATACCCCGGGAAGAGGCTCACGACTTAGACAATCCCATATCCGAAGAGGAACTTAAGAGAGCGATCAAACAACTAAAAACGGGCAAAAGCCCAGGCCCAGACGGCTTTTCAGCACCTTATTATAAGACCTTTGTAGATATACTCTCAGCCCCGTTTCTGAAGACATTCAACTCCTTAACCTCATCAACGTTACCTTTTCACAGATTACTAGAATCGCATATCACAGTCATTTCGAAGGAGGGGAAGGATGCCACTTCAGTCACTAGTTACAGACCAATCTCCTTACTCAATGTAGATCTTAGATTATTTGCCAAAATTTTAGCAAACCGACTCCTTCCCCTCCTTCCTACAATAATAGGGAAAGACCAGGTTGGATTTGTTCCTGGCAGAGAGGCCAGGGACAACACCATCAAGGCAATTAACTTAAACCATTGGCTAACTTCCCAAAAACAAAGAGGCTTCTTTCTATCCCTGGATGCTGAGAAGGCGTTTGACAGGTTGGCCTGGGATTATCTGGGGGCGGTTTTACGCCACCTAGGTCTACAGAACCGAATGTTCAACCTAATTATGTCCCTATACACCACACCAACAGCAAAAGTCAAAGTCAACGGCCACCTGTCAGACGCCTTCTCCGTCCGGAATGGAACGAGACAAGGATGCCCACTGTCCCCTATCCTTTTTATTTTAACACTAGAACCCCTACTACGTTGCATGCGATCGAACGAGAATATCAAAGGTATTCCCATTGCAGGACATACGTATAAAATAGCGGCGTTCGCCGATGACATTCTGCTATTTCTAAGTGACCTACTTACCTCGATCCCAAACCTCCTAAGAGATTTTGACCTATTTCGGCAAATATCCAACCTAAAGATTAACTTCTCAAAATCCCATGCCCTCAACATATCTCTCCCGAAAGACCTAGTCTCCCAATGCCAAGATAATTTTCCCTTTGTCTGGAAACAAAACGCCATCACCTATCTGGGAATCCAATTGACCACACACCTATCGGACTTGTACACTAAAAACTTCACCCCGCTGATTTGCACAATCTCCGAGGACCTACGCAGATGGGATAAACCCCATTTCTCTTGGTTCGGCTGTGCGGCCATCCTAAAGATGAATGTGCTCCCTCGTGTCCTATATCTGCTACAAACAATACCCATCAAACTCCCTGCAGCTTTCTTTCACGTGATTAAACAACAATCTCTGCAGTTTCTTTGGAAACACAAGCGTCCTAGGATTAGCTACACCCAACTCTCGAAACCCAAAAACAAAGGGGGTATTGGGCTACCAGACTTGCAGAACTATTCCAGAGCTTGCCATCTGGGAAGAATTGTAGATTGGTCAGTACACGAAGGGGTTAAAGACTGGGTGAGACTAGAAGGCTCTTTCTCTCACTTGCCCATTAGAAACACCCCCTGGGCTCTCCAATGCCATATTCCCAAAACCCTAAAAGAACACCCCCTAATAGAGGCTACCCTCAGGAGCTTTAGGGAAGTATGTAAAAAATTCAAAATCTCCTCTAACCCAGGGCCCCTTACGCCTATCCGACTTAACCCAGCCTTTGTCCCGGGGATGTCCACCACCTTCCTTAATGATACTTGGCCACACAAAGACATATTAGCCCAACACTTCCTTAGAGATGGCAAATTTCTAAACCGTGATGCACTTCCAACAAATACAGGGGGCGAACCCCTCCCGCTATGGAATTACTTCCAGATTCGCCATTTTCTCGCAACAATGCACCAAAACACGTCTCTATCTAGAAACTTAACACCATTTGAAAATTTATGCTCCCAAACCACACCGCAACAACACTTGATTGCAAATACCCACTCTATGCTTTTTACCCTGACTTCCCCCAAAGATACCAAAGCTTGCCAGGCGTGGGAAAGGGAACTTCAAATAGACCTAACGGAAGAGAACTGGGAACGAATTTTCACAATAGCACACAAAGGCTCCCTCAATGTCACGATACAAGAGAATAATTACAAAACCCTATCCCGATGGTACCGTACACCTGAATTGCTAAACAAATTTAATCCTGAGACGTCAAACAAATGTTGGAGATGCTCCAATGATATAGGTACATTTCTACACATCTGGTGGTCCTGCCCTCTTCTCCAGACTTTCTGGAAACAGGTTCACAACATCACTTCCCAGGTAACCACGTACCCTATGGACTATACTCCTGCCAGACTCATTCTCCACCATTCCTCCACTTCAGCCCACACATACAGAAAGTCTCTGGGAATACATATGATCAACGCAGCCAAATTATGCATCTCAGCCCACTGGAGATCCCCCTGTATCCCAACTATGTCAGAATGGTTTTCCCGTGTGGGCAAGGTGGCTGAAATGGAGGAATTAATCCACATTGCAAAATATTCGCCTTCAAAATATTCCCGAACGTGGGCCTGTTGGACCCACTTCTGCATCACAGAGAGATATACCCCCATTATGAGACCAAACCGTCCCGAATCCTCCCACAATGACTGACTGACTGGAATAAGCCAATTAACTCCTTTAAGATACGCACTTCCTCATAAAAACTCGCCGATTCGCTCACTCCCGCTTTAATGCGGACCCCGAGGGGAATCCCCCTTTAGACAGGGATCCGCCCACGAAAACATACATGCTTTTGAGGCCCGGTGGAGACTGGGGTGGGGGTACCCCAGTTCCCTCCCTCCCCCCCCTACTTCTGTCTTTCACCTTACCCCTCAATCCCATTCACTTCTTTGTCTATTCCCCTCTCTACACCCCGACCCCAACTGAACAGACAACATCAACCATCTACTTAACCCCATGACTACCCTAACTTTGGTGTATAATTCGCCATCTAATCCTCACACCTCAAAAACTGACGAGACCGACTCCCCATATGGACACACCCCACATTGCAAGCCCGACACCTTCACACGTGCTCAGGAACAAACAAATGGACTTATAGCTAACTACACACGGCCATTTCTTCAACCAGCCCCTAATCTTTGAGACCATAATCAAGGTGATACTCCTGTCTAAGATGGTTCCTGATCTCAGATGATGAGGTAAACCTCGAGTTCGAGGCTGTTTTACTCTTTCATACGTCTGTTTGATTTACTGTTGAACATATATCTGACTCGCTATACTTCAGCGAAATAAGTCATGTCAAAAAGATCTATGTTGTCTATTCGCCTAATGTTTGTAAAAACTGTGTAACAAAATTTTGTTCACAATAAAAACTTTTATGAAAAAAAAAAAAAAGGTATAAATTACAAATGGAGTGTTGTCCTTTGAATTCTATGTCTAGGATTGGACGACAACCTGGCACGGGTGGCCGAGGAAAGCTTCTCAATGAACAACAAGAGCAAGAGATCTGTAACATGGTGTTTGCAAATAATGCCATCACATTGAGACAGATCCGCACTGCAATCCTACAAGACAAAGCCATATTCCAAAATGTCACTCTATAAGCATCTCCACAATAGCCCGCATATTGAAGAAGCATCAGATGACAATGAAGCAAATTTACAGGGCACCATTTGAGAGGAACTCTGACAGAGTGAAAGAGCTGCAGTACCAGTATGTACATGTAAGTCAGTCACTGTTTGCCCATCAAGACAACCTTTTTACAAGTACCATAAGCAGTGGTTCCCGAAATGAATTGGTTTCAGTACCCACTTTACCTGATTTCTGAATCTAGGTAATCCAGGTATGAAAGTATTTGATTTACGTATCTGATTTATAAACATTTTGTCTAAAAACTGCAGCTTACTGTATGATGCAATTATCATTATAATCCTTATTTTGAAGAATATAACATACAATACAGTAAGAAAAAGGGTCAAAGAGCTGTAATTACAGTAGTGCCTCCCATGTAAATCTATCTAATACTGTGGGTTTTACTGTAACATTTCAGTAAGTCTACTCATTGATAATTTTTCCCCTCCCCTTCCTGTCAAATACCCCCTGTAGTACCTCTGCATAGGGTACATGTACCCAAGGTTTGGAACCCCTGGAATACTGGCCAGTAATATATTGAACTTGTGTAGAACATTCCTATGTAACTGTCTGTAACTGTAGTGTATGACTCTTCTGTATGACTGATTTGATGTTTTCTTTTTTTACTCTATTGTAGAGAATAATGGCATTGGAAGGAAACGAGACCTCTCACATACTCGTGTATGTGGATGAGGCTGGCTTCAAACTGGCCAAGGGCCAAAGATGTGGCCGAAATTTTATTGGCCACCGGGCCACGGTGGATGTCCCAGGCCAGCAAGGGGGCAATATAACTATGTGTGCTGCCATTTCTGAGAATGGTGTGGCCACTCACATCCCCAGTCTTGGCCCATACAATACACAGAAGCTCCTCATCTTCTTGGACCGCCCTCATTTGGATTTGATCCCTGAAAATAAGAGAGGTCTCATAGGACCTCACCTACCACAATATATAATTGTATGGGACAATGTGAATTTCCACCGTGGCCTGCTTATCAGGGCCTGGTTCACTGCTCATCCAAGAATGGATATGGTGTTCCTACCACCTTACTCTCCTTTCCACAACCCTATTGAGGAGTTTTTTTCCGCTTGGAGGTGGAGAGTGTATGAGCATTGGGCTCAAGATCAGAGGTCCCTGCTCCATGCAATGGATGCTGCCTGTGAGGATATTACAGGAGATCAGTGTAGGGGATGGTTGCAACATGCACACCATTTCTTCTCTCGTTGCATCGCAAGGGAGGATATACGCTGCAATGTTGATGAGAATCTGTGGCCAGACAGACAGCAGTGTGTGGATGGGCAGGAGGGTGAGCACGGTGGCCAGTGAAGAGATGTTACAGTAGTTGTGAAACTCCAGCTTTATTTACAGCATTGTAGCCTAAATGTAATTTTCCTTGTTTTTTGTTTGTGTGTTTATATTTCCGTATATTATGCTGTATACATTTTCTTTTTACTCTGATGTATGGAAGTTACTTTGTGTGTGAATGATAATGGTTACAATACTGTAAAGTAATTTTTCCTTGGCAGTATGAGTGCAATGTGTGATGTCAAACCTTGGAGGCTACTCTTACCCTAAAATCTTTTCTTTTTTTTTCAGTTTTATACACAATTGTATTCAGTTAGCTAGACAAAAACTGTACAGTAACCATTGTCAATGAAGGCCTGGGCTAAGACTAAAAGGTGGACATGAGGGATATTTCAATGGTCCTCTGCCTTAGAGACAAAACATCTAAACATTTTGACTTGCAGTGCTTACACAATGCCAAAGGGACAAAGCATTTTGGGGGCACTGACTATATGAATGAGAAAGAAATTTATTTTTGACACATGAGTGAACTGTTTTGGGAAAGATATGAGCTTTTGAAGGTGAACCATGGTGTTGTGCTGAACCATACAGGTTATTTTGGCAAAAGCACCAAGAGAGTTGAGAATGTCTGGTCTGTTTCAAGAAATGAGCCAAAGCAATTGAGAAGAATCTTTGCCATTTTGGGGGCAGTGATTCTTTATATGGGAAAGGAATATGGTTTTGAAGCATGAGTAAACAGTTTTGGGAGAGATATGAGCTTTTGCACGTGAGTTATAGAGTTGTGCTGAACTGTAATGCCCCGTACACGCGGTCGGATTTTCCGATGGACAATGTCCGATCGGAGCGTGTTGTCGGAAATTCCGACCATGTGTGGGCGCCATCGGACATTTTCCATCGGATTTTCCGACACACAAAGTTGGACAGCAGGAGATAAAATTTTCCGACAACAAAATCCGATCGCGTCAATTCCGACCGTGTGTGGCCTGTTCCGACGCACAAAGTGCCACGCATGCTCAGAAGAAATTCCGACACGGGACAGCTCGTTCTGGTAAACTTAGTGTTCACAATGGATACAGCACTTTCGTCACGCTGCAATGTTAAAAATGGTTTAACACAGCGCACTCTCTTCTTCTTTATAATGTGACAAGAATGAAGTAGTTTTGATGCTCATATTCACACACACTTCTCACAAACTTCTTTCGTTACTATTTATCGGGATTCCCTCAATATATTTTGATTTCTCACATCTGACAACATATTTTTTTTTTTTTTTTGACTTTAATGTAGATTCTTTTTTTGTGTTTCTCTTTTTAAATTTTTTTTTTGGTGATTTTTATTTGTACTCCCGAAAATGTTTGTGTGTTTTTTGTGACAAGTTCCCACAACACCATTATATGTTGTTGTATTTAATCTGTAGGAGATTGTTTGGTTTTGTTGTCCCTTGTTATTTTCACATTTTATGTTTTTAGAAATGTACCTGAATCGTCACCAACAAACTGTCCTTTTTGGATGAAAACACACACAGGAGAGTAGAATTTACCAAAATTTTTTTTATTAAGGGGTCACAACTATAAAAAAACAAAGAGGGAGGCAACGCTGGAGAAACTGCAGAAATTGGCGAAGCCTGGGACCCCCAGGGCAGACATCAATTATTTAAAAGCAAAATTGTTGGCCTGAGGAGTCCATATCTTAGGGAGGGCAGTCTGGTCCAGAAGTCCCAGAGATCCGGAAAGCAGCAGATGACATCTATGTCCCCAGGCTGTGGTCATACGAGAGACTGCATCTTCTGTCAGACCAGACTGAACACAGGGTCATCACTCTCAGGTCTTCCTTCCACGCTTCCTTCCAGGCTTTGGCTGTGGTGGTGGAGTTGTGGCAGCAGGAGGAGGAGGAGGAGGAGGATCGTCCATCTCCATGACATCCGTCTTGGGTGTCAGTTCCCCACTCTCCCCCTTCCGAAGGACTTTGTAAATCAGGTCCTCAGAGGTCCTGCGTTGGCCCTCCTGCATGCCCTGCAATTTTGTGGCAGCCATGCAGGCAAAGGCCTCTGCAGGACTGGGGAAGTCTCTGAGGGACGCCAAAGCCTCCTGGATCAGCCTGTATGCTGAATCCTGCACAGGACTGGGAGTCATCTTCCTGGCCCTTTTGTATGGCAGGCGGAGGGGAGGAACCTGAGACTCAGTCAGGCTGCGACTGGTCCCAGGCTTCTCTTGGCTGACACTTAGCCCCGCCTCCTCCTGGCTGCCACTAATCCCCGCCTCCTCCTGACTGCCACATTCCACAGCCTCCTCCTGGCTGAGGTCTTCCTGTGTATGAAAAAGGGACATAGTTTTAGTATTTTATTCATCAATCACACACAATTTTCACCTCCTCACTGCTGCAAATTGAATGTTAACAAATATAACAGACTATCATTGTGAGCCCAGCAGTTTTCATTCTTGTCCCAATTTTGGGTGCCCACTACTGTCTATTGATATGTAAAACACTTTCAAGCAGCAATTAGTGATCAATAATAACATCTAGCAAACATCATTTATTTATTGATCAGAAATCAGTAGAAGAATGCTATACCTGACTCCAGCTGGGCTCCTCCACTTCTTCCTGGCTGGAAGGCCCAGGTTGGACATCGGAAGCCTTAGCTGGGATGGAAGGAAGCGTGGAAAGAAGAGTAGAGAGGGATTCCCTGACTTCAGTCTGGTCTGACAGAAATCGCAGTCTCTCATAGTACCACAGCCTGGGGACATAAACGTCATCTGCTGCAGCTCCGGACCTCTGGGAATCTGTGACCTTCTTGCGCTCCCTAAGATATGTGCTCCTCAGGCCACCAATTTTAGCTTTCAAATAAGGGATGGTTGCTGTGGGGACCACTGGCTTCACCAACTCCAGCAGTTTCTCCAGCGCTGCCTGCCTCTTCTGTTTGTGGTTGTAATGGGGATGTCTGACCTGCCACAGACAGGGCAGCTCCCTGTACTTGTCTATGAACAGGGGAAGGAAGTTGTGGTCATTGAAGCCATCCATTTTCTCTGCAAGACACAACACAAGACAAACCCTAATGTCAGGCCAAACTCCCCTAATCTTGTTACAATATAGGCTTCCATTTCGAAGCAGTATAGGCCCAAGTTTAGATCCTACCTTCGTTAGCACGATCGGCGTCTCCGATGCTCCTTCCTCCGCTCACAGATCGTACGTAAGACGCGCGCGTTACGCTTTATACACACTGCGCATGCGTATAACTCCGCCCGCCCCTGACGTTCTTTCTAGTCTATTCCCCGCCCCTTTTCGTTCGGCGCAGTGGGTGAAGAGCACATGGCGGATAGACAGCAGGATCGTGCTAACTGTAGCAACGAGGAGGAGGAGGAGGAAAGGCTGGAGCCTGAAACGTCCCGATCCAGAAGGAGATTAAAGGACTCAAATATGTCCTTTGGGGAGATGTTGGAGATGGTGGACATCCTGAAGAGGGCCGACTATGAGGGAAAGTATGGGCCTTACCCCAACCCCAATGTCCGAAAGGCCAAGATCATGGCGAAAGTGGTCAGGAGTCTGCACCGGAATTTCGGGGTATGACGATCGAAAGATCAGCTCAGGAAGCGGTGGTCGGACCTGAAATTACGAGAACATGAGCAGTACAGAAAGATCCGGAGAGTGCTGCAAAAAAGTAAGTAGTTGTGCTGCGTTCCTATTTTTTTGGTGTTTATTACGTTCGTGCTGCTCCATGTGCTTTTAGGAACTGTTGTACAGTTTAAAATGGCAACTTTCATGTTCATGGGCACATTATCCGTTCGGATCACACATTTTTCTTTCGGACTATAAAATACCATTGTTTAGGTCATATGCATTTGGCCACCATTTTGAGGCCCTATACTTGTCTTCAAAGAATTGGGTTGTGTAGATGGCTTTGTTATTAGAATGAAATGCCAACTAGATTGTGTGTAAGGAGAGGACACTGAGCAGCTGTTTTCACATCTGGACACTGGAGCACTAGTGTGGGACCCCAGAACACCATTTTTATTAGGGGGGCCACACAGGTGCTCCAGTGTATACTATAGGGGGGGCTACATCTGTGAATTTTGTACCAAACGGGTAAAGTATTGGAGGTTGACAAAGGACACTAAAAAAGATACATCTTGGAACTCGGCTAAAACCGACAATTGTACCCCACTTCCAAGCAATGTTTCATCTTTTTAGTTCTGCCATCAAATATCTGTGTGCTAATTATACCATTTTTGTTTTACATAGGAGATAAAAGACTCGGAGGACACCCCTCATCCGAGGAGACCAGAGCCCCCCCCCCCCCCCTGGAAGAAGGTGAAATCCCAACAACACAAGATGAGCAGGAGGATGAAGACGTGGTGGAACTAGTCACCACAACAGGTGAGTGTCTGCGACCACAGGCTCAGATAAGAGATGGATGGCGGCATTTTTTTGAAACCTAATTTATTTTGGGTTTCCTCTCTTTTTAGGTGATCGTGAGGTTGTGGATGAAGATCCTTTCACATCCGAAAGTGCCCAGATCCTGATCGGGGAGATCTTGGGGTGTAATTTACAATTGGAAAACATCAATCAAAACATCAATGATGTTATTCCAAAATATAAAAACATCATTGATGTTTTGGGGCGAGTTTAAAGCCCCTCCAAATCACTTTCTTCTTTTGTGTGCTACAATGTGCTAAATTTTTTTGTGATTTTTCCCTAAGCCAAATTTGGAGGATGCACACAGTGTGTCAACATGTGCTATCTGCCATCACAGGAGATCAATAGACGCGTTTTGGGGGTGCAACCCCTTCCTCAATAATAAAGTAGCGGTGAGGAAGGGCTTTCTCCCCCAAAACACGTCCCTTGATCCCCCGTGATGGCAGATAGCACATGTTGACATTGTGAAATTTGTGTGCATCTTCCAAATTTGGCTTTTCCTGGGGTGATTTCCCCCCCATCTGAACGCAATATCAAACCCAGTTCCTAAATACTCATGTCTGATATAGCCTTCAGGTTCTACCTAATGTGTACTTTGTAAGATCAAGATTTGTGTCTTTTCTTGTTGGTTTTACACATGCCTGTTTTCTATAAAATGGACATTTTCATTTTGGATAATGACACCACAAAAATTGTTATACAACAAACATGTCGGTTTGTCAGAAAAACCTTTGGTAAATGCACATGTGATTGTACAGGTATTAAAAAGATTCTTCATCAAGAATGTGTGGATTATTGTCTCAACGCTACAACATTTTTGGGGTGATGTAATTGTTGTTTGATGAGAAAATGGGGGTAATTTCCTAAGGGCAAATACTCTTTGCACTACAAGTGCAGTTTCAGTGTAGTAGTGCAAAGTGTCTTTGCATGTAGTAAATAACAGCCAACAGTGCTTTGTAAGGTTACACAATCACGACATTTTCTGGACTCCACACATTTCTGTCAGGGTAAGCTCAAACAAACACAAGCAGTAAATGTCCACAAAGAAGAGCCTGGGGGGAGATGCCTGTCGAGAACTTGAGGTCCTGCAGGCTTCTCCCTGTGGCAAAATACCGTAAGGTAGCGACCAGCCTCTGCTCCGGAGTGATGGCTTGCCTCATGCAGGTATCCTGCCTGCTGATATAGGGGGGCAGCGAAGCCAACAAACGGTGAAACACGGGGTCCGTCATCCTGAGAAAGTTCCTGAAATCATCAGGATTATTCTCACGGATCTCACGGAGCAAAGGCATATGAGAGAACTGGTCACGCTGAAGCAACCAATTCTTGGTCCATGAACTCCTCCCCACCCTGTTCATGGACTGGACTTGTGTCAAGGTCAGGACCCCAACACCAAGCCCCCGCACAGCACGAACTGTACGAGGAGTACGCATACGAAACATGGCTAGAAAACGGTCGGCTGCTCAGAACGAAGTAACAGAACGCACTGAAGAACAGCAAGGCCTGTGAAGAGCGACCTGAAAACCAGTAACGAACGAACAAGAATACAATGACTCCTTAAAGTCACGCAGAACTTGCTTGCACACACTGAAGAGCAGATACAAACCCACAAGCACAAACTGAACGGCAGAAAACGGTCTGAAAGCCACGATTCTGAAAAAGCGCGAATCGTCTCTCACCAAACTTTTACTAACACGAGATTAGCAAAAGGAGCCCAAAGGGTGCCGCGCTTGGTTCTGAACCGGCCTTTTCTAGTCTCGTCGTACGTGATGTACGTGACCGCGTGGTTGTCGATCGGAAATTCCGACAACTTTGTGCGACCGTGTGTAGGCAAAACAAGTTTGAGCCAACATCCGTCGGAAAAAATCCTAGGATTTTGTTGTCAGAATGTCCGAACAAAATCCGACCATGTGTACGGGGCATAAGACTGTTTTGCCAAATGAACTTAGAGTTTTGAGAATGTCATTTCTGTTTCAAGAAATGAGCCAAAACAATGGAGAAAAACTGTAATAAGGGGTGTAAAAAAGAGAGAGAACAGGCCCGACTAAATACCAGCAGCTTCTTAGGGGGTCAGTGCTACAAATGGATAACCTAAAAGGTATGTATAATCTTGCTGGGAAGTTCTGCCAACAGCAAATAAGAAAGCATGTAACTGTACTCCTAGTATAAAATATGTTTGTTCTATCATATTTAAAGCTACTAAAATATAATCATCTTGAGGTACTTTTGAAATATGTGTAACATTTACAATAGTCTAGTCATTCCCCTTAAATTACAGTGTACCACTAATGAGCCATAGCTTGATATTTAAACCCTTAATAGCGTTAGGATCTGATGGATTCAATTAACTTTGTACATAGGGTACTTATTTTTAATTTGCAGTTAATTTATCTTCAACATTGACATGTCTAGCATACCTAATTTCTAGATATTTATTTAATTTAGCCATATTAATCATTTAAGAGAATAATTAAAATGTAACTAATTTTCTTAATTAAAGTTATGCAATATGTTTTTCTGACATTAAAATCTTGTGTAAGGAGTTTATTTCATTTAGTACTTTGAGTTATATGGCACAGTAGAGTCATCTGGAAATAGATAGATAGATAGATAGATAGATAGATAGATAGATAGATAGATAGATAGATAGATAGATAGATAGATAGACAGACAGACAGACAGACAGACAGACAGACAGACAGACAGACAGACAGACAGACAGACAGACAGACAGACAGACAGACATAAAATTTAAGTTGATTTTATTGCTCAGCACTGTTGCTGACAAATACACAAACTACATTTCATGTTGTTTCCTCTTGTTATTGCTCTACCTATTCTACATTAGTAATTACTGTGGTTTCTACTATGTTTCATGATCAAGCTATGTTTAGTCTCATCTACTGTATGTGCTATGGCTCTACTTTTTTAAGATGTGAGTGTAGCTATGCACTCCTGCGCCTACACACATATAGCTGTATATCTGCACCTCTTCCACTGCTTCGTAAATTTTCCCCCACCAGTTGTCAAGTAGGCAACTCTAATATGAGGAAACAAAGCCCTGTTTCTCTACCAACATGGTCACCGATATACAGAGACAGTGGAGTTGATTTACTAAAGGCAAATAAACGGTACACTTTGCAAGTGCAGTTGCTCCAAAGCTTAGCAAATGAGTTGAAGCTTCACTTTCCAAATAATATCCAATCACATGCAAGGAAAATGAAAAAAAAAGGCAAGTGAACACCCTTAACTTAGAAAATCAGCCCAATAGTTCATAACAAGACATAATGAGGTTGATTTACTGAAACTGGAGAGTGAAAAATCTATGCAGCTCTGCATAGCAACCAATCAGCTTCCAGTTGTTTTGTCAAAGCTTAATTGAACAAGCTGAAGTTAGAAGCTGATTGGCTACCATGTACAGCTGCACCAGCATTTGCACCCTCCAGTTTTAGTAAATCAACACCATTAAGTCAGTAATGGGGAAAACATAAGCTTCAAGTAACCTACAGGTAATACTGGTGCTTAGTCTTTTGCCCGCTACTTGTCTCTGTGCCATCCACTTGCAGAAATTGCGGCAGGACAGGAGGCCTTGGTTTTGTCTGCTGCAGTCAAGTAACACCTCCAGCTCTTGTCTCTTCCCCAGCCAGTGACAGGACAGTACAAGGAGAATCAGCAGGCTCAGCTTTTGTCATTTTGCTCTCTCCTCCTATAAGCATGTTTATTGTTAGAACAACAGTATACCCAACTGAGTTCTTTTTTGTAGAGGATATTATAAGAGGCTACTACCAAAACAAATTTAGGTTCCTTACACTGCTTGCATTTAAAAATAGGTACATTGAAAGCTGTTTTAATAAATAACAAGCGGGGAAACCTGCATCCAATTTGCATAGGTGTGAACCCAGCCTCACTTCTTGTCAGGACAGGAAATGATGGGTAGTCTTTTCAACATAAATGAAAAAAAAAAAAAAAAAAAAAAGCTCACCGCACACAATCAGCTTACAATTCCAAATGAAGGTAAAGACAAATGACTGTTCATCTGGAGAAAAAGTTAATGTAGCGTGAGTCATGGATTCCTGCAGCTTCCTTCACTGATCTGAGCTAATCACAGTTGACACAAAAGCAGCTTTGTGTAAGTTTTTTCAACAGGGATACAAACAGAAACAAAGATTTAAGAAAGCCATAGATGGATCAACTCTCTGCCGGTGCAGCAGGGAGCATCTGAAAGATCAGCTTTCCATACAATCAAGTTGCTTATACCAGTAACAGAGTAATAACAAAGACAAAACATGTATGATCTAGAATCAAACATATTACATAAAAAATTCTTATTGATAAATGTTTTGAGTCAAAAAGGGTGAAAATCAGTCAGCTCTTCTCTGTGTGCAACCCTGCATTCAGGATTGGGAGTGGGTGCTCAGCACTAACAATGCAGTGGAAGGTCAGAAAGCTTGGCAATAGAGTGCATTCCACCTGAAACCAGAAAGAAGAAACTGGGTAATACTGATTTTAAAAGAAATAAACCTGGGATGAAAAAGTAAAAAATTAGGACAATAGCAGAAAAAAGAGTGGGGCAACATAGGAATAATGGTTGGCAATATAGAAAAAAATTAAAACAATAAAAATAATAAATATAAATAAGAAATGGTGGAAAACCATTGGGAATACTATGCAATCTGGGAGGCAGTATAATACACTGTGAGGGAGATTTACCAAAACTGGTGCACACGGAAACTGGTGCAGCTGCGCATAGTAATCAATCAGCTTCTAGGTTTTATTGTAATAGCTTAATTAAACAAGCTGACGTTAGAAGCTGATTGGTTACCATTGACAGCTGCACCAGATTCTGTGTGCTTCCATTTTATTAAATCTCCCCCTGTAAGTACCAGGGAAGTCAACATGCAAAAAAAAAAAGCAAAAATGTATAAAAATAGGCACAGTTATATGAATAGAAAGACTAATGCATGAAAGATAAACTACCTGTTACAGAGAAAAATTAGCTTACAGGTAAAAATACATGTAAGGCACAGCTTGTGTTAGGTCCCCTGGACCGCACAGTCTGCAACAAGTGAATTCAAAAGAATTCATATTGTAGCAATAGTCTGTCTCTATACCACCTCGATGGGGCTTAGGTATGTGATCTATGACTATGCCATGCAATTCAGGTATTTGATGTTTGCATACAAAATGTATGGCAACCATATTGTCTCAATTAATGGATTTTTGATGACCGTGAAGTCTAATGCCCCTTACACACAGTCGGACATTGATCGGACATTCCGACAACAAAATCCTAGGATTTTTTCCGACGGGTGTTGGATCAAACCTGTCTTGCATACACACGGTCACACAAAGTTGTCGGAAAATCTGATTATTCTGAACGCGGTGACGTAAAACAGGTCGGGGCAGTAGCCAATAGCTTTCATCTATTTATTCCGAGTATGCATGGCACTTTGTGCGTCGGATTTGTGTACACACGATCGGAAATTCCGACAACGGATTTTGTTGTCGAAAAATTTTATAGCCTGCTCTCAAACTTTGTGTGTCGGAAAATCTGATGGAAAATGTGTGATGGAGCCTACACACGGTCGGAATTTCCGACAACAAGGTCCTATCACACATTTTCCGTCGGAAAATCTGACCGTGTGTACGGGGCATTAGAGCCACACAGATATCACCAGTGTTTTTGGAATTGGTATTTAAAGGGAGCTGATGATTTGGTGAAATACACCAAAGAATACGTACATTTGGGTAAATATATGCAAAATTCCAGGAATTCAAATTACATTTTTGGACTTCCAGAAGGTCAATGAAAAATCTAAAAAAAACTCCTTAATGTTGGAGTTTAGGGAATTCAAGAAACATGCAAAGGAATCAAACTGGGTGGAGAAACCCCTCCAAACCATCGAAATATTACCCATGTATCTGTACCAGGCTTTGACATGATTCCTAAAAATACATGAAACAAAGATGTGTTTCTCTTAGAGTTTGTTTGTACAGTACTTAGAATGATCCTAATTTACATCAAGTATGCCAGGTTAGTAATCGTTGTAGTATAAAGTAACTATTGCACATTCTTCCATTATTAGTTGGTGGGTGGAAGGATATATTACCTTATTTGGTGACTTTTGCCAGCCTTTTGCTTTCCTTTTGTGCTTTCTGACACCCCTCCTGGATCTGCTCTTTTACTGTCTTCAATAAAAATGGGATTCGGGTTCTGCTGTTTGTGAAGTGCCTGCTCTATGTACTGTATCACTGTCAGATGAATTGTTTTCCATGAACTGGTCACTTTCTAATGAGGCAGGAGTGTGCTATTTATATGATCGGTTACTGCTTGTTTGTTGGAAGCATCTGTGTTGGGAACCTGTTAACCATGGGTAAACACTACCTTTTGCCGTAATATTGATGGACCTGTTTGTACTTGTCTTTCTTGACCTTTTCAGCGTAATATAAAAGATCTATCCAATCTCTTTTGACTCATTTATTAAAAGTTTTTTCTTCTTGTAATAGTTTTGATTCTGGGTTATTTATGTTTTGGCTTTGTGGTACCTAGCAACTTCATTGGATGCCATCAACTGGTCTTTCACTTGTTATCTATAGATATCTATAAATGCAATGTGGTTGCTTATTTTGTTCTGCCTATTACTTTGATAAAGGGGACCTATGTCTCCTTGAAACCTTGGTGTTGATTCAGATATAAGACAATAGTACATTTTCTAAATTTGATTTTTTTCTAGGTGTGCTGGCATTTTTTGCATATTGGATTTTTATGGTACCACCACTCAGCCATAAACCTACCCTCATCTATGATTTGTAAGATGTTTGTACTTTTTAGTTGAATCCACTTTAAACAATAAAAACCTGACCCACTCCATTGAAGCTAAAAAAAAGTACACTTGACCGTAGTTATACTTTAATAATTTAGGTGAAGCTGTGTTCACTTTAAATAATCACAAGCAATGAAAAAAATGAGCATCTACTTTTTTAGAGAACAATATCCACTCTTTGTAAATCAATCCCATTGTAAATGCTGCTTTCACATAAATAGCCTATTTCATGTGCTTACCAAGTCTATTGTGTTATTGCATTATTACACTATAAATGAAATCTGATAATCAGTTAACAGTCTAGCTGTACTATGCAAATGAAAACAAGGTTAAATTAGAAAATGCTTCTCTGAGAAAAAATGTCATGTTCACCTGGCAGAGTTTAATTATAAGTTAATTGCAAAACTGTGCTGCTAAAAAGGCCAATAATATTTCTGTGAAGGATTTTTTTTTCAGATTAATCAGTTAGACTTTACTTCTGAGATTATTTGGATTTTTAAGCACTTTCATCTGTTAATTTTGGGTGCTCTAAGCTTGTTTGCTAAGTGACTGTTCTAAAAGATCATACAAAAACAGTGAAGGACTTGGACAAGGTATTTGGCAGATGTTACTAGCAATACGTGCTCTCAGCTGGTGAATGTGTGAGCATGGAAGATAGTCAGTGACACATGCCGCTCTCCTGCTAGTAAAATGTTTTGATGCCAGATTAGCTTTTAATAGGAGTCATGTAACAAATAAATGTTCTGCCTTTTAATTTTAGATTGCAAATGTTACACTTTATATTAAAACAACAAGGAGTAGGTACTTAAAGATACAGTACAGATACCAAATGATATCCATGTAACCAGGGGTGTAAATACAGGTCATGGGGCCGCTAAGCAAAATTTTGATGGGCCCCAAGCAACCTTCCTGCTGTCATTGGTACTAATATAATGTATGTCTAAATAAAGGTCAGGTATCAGGAAAGCTGTCAGCATAGTCTGTAAAGTACTAGGGATCGGTGTTGCAGACAGAAGATATCAAGGAATAGGGGGGCATCATTACATGGCATTAACCACTTCTGCCCCGGAAGGTTTTACCCCCTTCCTGACCAGAGCACTTTTTACAATTTGGCACTGCGTTGCTTTAACTGCTAATTGCGCGGTCATGCAATGCTGTACCCAAACGAAATTTGCGTCCTTTTCTTCCCACAAATAGAGCTTTCTTTTGATGTTATTTGATCAGCTCTGCCGTTTTTATTTTTTGCGCTATACACGGAAAAAGACCGAAAATTTAAAAAAAAAAAATGATATTTTCTAATTTTTGTTCTAAAAAAAATCCAATAAACTCAATTTTAGTCATACATTTAGGCCAAAATGTATTCGGCCACATGTCTTTGGTAAAAAAAATGTCAATAAGTGTATATTTATTGGTTTGCGCAAAAGTTATAGCGCCTACAAACTAGAGTACATTTTCTGGAATTTACACAGCCTTTAATTTATGACTGCCTATGTCGTTTCTTGAGGTGCTAAAATGGCAGGGCAGTACAAAACTCCCACAAATGACCCCATTTTGGAAAGTAGACACCCCAAGGAAATTGCTGAGAGGCATGTTGAGCCCATTGAATATTCATTTTTTTTGTCCCAAGTGATTGAATAATGACCAAAAAAAAAAATTACAAAAAGTTGTCACTAAATGATATATTGCTCACACAGGCCATGGGCATATGTGGAATTGCACCCCAAAATACATTTAGCTGCTTATCCTGAGTATGGGGATACCTCATGTGTGGGACTTTTTGGGAGCCTAGCCGCGTACGGGGCCCCGAAAACCAATCACTGCCTTCAGTATTTCTAAGGGCGTACATTTTTGATTTTACTCCTCACTACCTATCACAGTTTTGAAGGCCATAAAATGCCCAGATGGCACAAAACCCCCCCAAATGACCCCATTTTGGAAAGTAGACACCCCAAGCTATTTGCTTTGAGGCATGTTGAGTCCATGGAATGTTTTATATTTTGACACAAGTTGCGGGAAAGTGACAATTTTTATTTTTTTTTGCACAAAGTTGTCACTAAATGATATATTGCTCACACAGGCCATGGGCATATGTGGAATTGCACCCCAAAATACATTTAGCTACTTCTCCTGAGTATGGGGATACCACATGTGTGGGACTTTTTGGGAGCCTAGCCGCGTACGGGGCCCCGAAAACCAAATACCGCCTTCAGGATTTCTAAGGGTGAAAATTTTTGATTTCACTCTTCACTGCCTATCACAGTTTCGGAGGCCATTGAATGCCCAGGTGGCACAAAACTCCCCCCAAATGACCCCATTTTGGAAAGTAGACACCCCAAGCTATTTGCTGAGAGGCATGGTGAGTATTTTGCAGCTCTCATTTGTTTTTGAAAATAAAGAAAGACGAGAAAACATTTTTTTTTTTCTTTTTTCAATTTTTAAAACTTTGTGACAAAAAGTAAGGTCTGCAAAATACTCACTATACCTCTCAGCAAATAGCTTGGGGTGTCTACTTTCCAAAATGGGGTCATTTGGGTTTTTTTTTTGCCACCTGGGCATTCCATGGCCTCCGAAACTGTGATAGGCAGTGAAGAGTGAAATCAAAAATTTACGGCCTTAGAAAGCCTGAAGGCGGTGCTTGGTTTTCGGGGTCCCGTACGCGGCTAGGCTCCCAAAAAGTCTCACACATGTGGTATCCCCGTACTAAGGAGAAGCAACAGAATGTATTTTGGGGTGTAATTTCACATATTCCCATGGCATGTTTGAGCAATATATCATTTAGTGACAACTTTGCGCAAAAAAAAAAAAAATTAAAAAAATTGTCTCTTTCCCACAACTTGTGTCACAATATAAAATATTCCATGGACTCGACATGCCTCTCAGCAAATAGCTTGGGGTGTCTACTTTCCAAAATGGGGTCATTTGGGGGGGGTTTGAACTGTCCTGGCATTTTATGCATGTCACGGAACGCCCCACACTCCGCTTGAGTGCTTCCGTCATATACCGCTTCCTAAGTTCTGGAACACGAGTCCAATGGATCTGGCTATAGGAACCCCAAGAACTAGACAACACCCCAGTCTTGGAGTACATCAGAACTACTTTTATTTTGAGATCTCACAGACCTTTATACAGCAGGGATGACTCAAAGCTAACCTAATTAACATGAGCTAATTTACTACAAAATGTACCCAGACCAGATGACAGTCTTGTGGGCACCGAGCTTCACACATTAATATAACCACAATAGCTGGAGCTAATTACAATTAACAATACAAACAACAATCTCCCCCCTCCTCAGCCTAGACCATTCGTCTATTAGCCAGTGCTGGTGGCTAATGTGATCAGCTCTCTCAATTAACATAAACACATGTTGATAACACCAGCATCTCCTCACAGGATGGGTCCCAACAGAATGAATCAGTCTTATCAGCAGGGGGCTGCTGGAGGAATCCCCCCTCCCTCTTCAGGGACACAAATCTACAGTAAGGAGTCCCCATACAATATATAGATGACTGAGTCCGATTAATACAGTTCAGACTGGATTTCTCATTCACCTCAAATTCTAGGGCCCATAATCGGTGGGCAACAGGCTTGCATACAGTCCTCTCCAACAGCCTCTGTTCTGGCTAGGTCTGTGACATTTCTCCCCTTTCCGCAGGAGACTAACACAGGAGGAGACCCCAGACGGGTTGACTCCGAAGTTAGTCCATAGTTCCAGTCCTCTACTGCCTGTACCCACACAGTACCCCAAACAAATTATTCCAAACAGTGTATTACTCACCCAGCCATCCTCTGCCTCTCTCAGAGAACATATCTGCCGCTGGGGAGAGGCCTGGACTGGCCCTTCTCCCTGGAATCCTTTCTGCCGCTGGAGAGAAGACAGGGGGACTGGGCTCACTCCATCCTGCTGTTGGGGATCTGGGCCGACTGCCCAGCATCCCTGGGGTATACAGGTGGGGACTGAAGCCCCATTAACCGACACCAGATCAAGCTGCAGTTGTGAGGTGATGACTGCATTCTCTCCTTGGATCCTGATCTGCAGCTCGCGATAGACTGCCACCTCCTCACCTTGGGCCTCCACAATTGCTGCAGGTGTGGGGCAGAGGTCTTGGACCCTCTGTCCGGTTGCCAGCACTTCTGCTGGGGGTTTGCCAGGTGGTTCCTCCTCTACAGAAACATCTATTAAATCCCCAGTCTCTGGAATTGGTAAAAGTGTGGGACAGAGGTCTTGGACCCTCTGTTCAGTTACCAGATCTTCAGCTGGAGAAGTTTGTTTTAACTCCATAGATGCTGCTGGCAGAAAATCACATGTCCCTGTCAGTGTTGTGGGAGAAAGGCCGACTACCTCTTCTCTCAGGAAGGCCGAAGCCACTGTTGGTGCTGGGCAGAACACAGTGAACTTTGGCCCTGATAGCAGCTTTTCTGCTGGAGGCTCATCAGGTTGTTCTTCCTCAGCAGAAAAGTCTATCAAATCCCATGTCTCTGCAACTGATGTCTGGGAATAGAGGTTCACCATCTCCTGTCCATGGAACCCAGAAGATGTTATCATTTCTGGACAGAGGTTAGCAGAGCTCTGCCCTGTTGTCAGCACTTCAGGTTTGGGGACGGCAATCTCCGGATTTTCCACTGCCGATTCTCTGGCATGCTGCTGAACTTGTTCTAGCAGTTTCCTGTATGCCCTTTCCAGATGCTGTTCCTTCCTTAGCAAATGGTCCAGATCAGGTTTGAGCTCTGAGACCCCTGCAAGACCGAGCATAGACTCTCTATAGTCTCTCATGTCCTCAAGGTCAGGTTCCCCCTCATCGCCAAACATAAAAAGATCTGTAAGGTTCTCCCACAGCAATCCAGGGCCGCCAAAGTCATATCCCTCCGGAGAGCATTCTGTTGTCTCCCCTAAATATCCCTCCTCTGCGTGCCATTGCAGAGCCCGATAACGATTGTCCAGCTCTATCTCCTGCTGGACCAACCTGTCCAACTCAGTCACCCATTGCTCCTGGGGCTGCTCTCCCAGGAATGCCATCCGCAATGCCCGTTGGTCACTGGCCCGTTGCTCTTGGGTTGGAAAGCACTTGCCCTGTTTTATACCAGCGAGACGGAGGGCTGCAATCCAGAGCTCCACCCGAATCAGCTGCCTGAGCTCCAGGCATTCATCCTCAGACACAGTCCTGGTGTACGTTGAAAGGATGATCCGCAGCAGCCCCGGGAATTCTGATGCCAGGTCCATATCTCCGCTGGGGTGACTGAAGTCTGCTATGCTGATCTTGGATCCAGTTGGAGGTTTGGATGTCCCAGACTTCAGACTTCAGGAAGCTTTCCCGCTGCTTGCCACCAATGTCACGGAACGCCCCACACTCCGCTTGAGTGCTTCCGTCATATACCGCTTCCTAAGTTCTGGAACACGAGTCCAATGGATCTGGCTATAGGAACCCCAAGAACTAGACAACACCAGTCTTGGAGTACATCAGAACTACTTTTATTTTGAGATCTCACAGACCTTTATACAGCAGGGATGACTCAAAGCTAACCTAATTAACATGAGCTAATTTACTACAAAATGTACCCAGACCAGATGACAGTCTTGTGGGCACCGAGCTTCACACATTAATATAACCACAATAGCTGGAGCTAATTACAATTAACAATACAAACAACAATCTCCCCCCTCCTCAGCCTAGACCATTCGTCTATTAGCCAGTGCTGGTGGCTAATGTGATCAGCTCTCTCAATTAACATAAACACATGTTGATAACACCAGCATCTCCTCACAGGATGGGTCCCAACAGAATGAATCAGTCTTATCAGCAGGGGGCTGCTGGAGGAATCCCCCCTCCCTCTTCAGGGACACAAATCTACAGTAAGGAGTCCCCATACAATATATACATGACTGAGTCCGATTAATACAGTTCAGACTGGATTTCTCATTCACCTCAAATTCTAGGGCCCATAATCGGTGGGCAACAGGCTTGCATACAGTCCTCTCCAACAGCCTCTGTTCTGGCTAGGTCTGTGACAATGCACAACATCTATAAGCTTATGTCACACATCACCCACTCTTCTAACCACTTGAAGACAAAGTCCTTTCTGACACTTTTTGATTACATAAAAAAATATTTTTTTTGCAAGAAAATTACTTTGAACCCCCAAACATTATATATTTTCTTTAACCACCTCCCGACCGCCCACTGTATATTGACGTCCTGTTTTTTAAAGATGGATATCTCGGTAACGGCAGCAGCTGCTGCCACAACCGAGGTATCCATCTTTTGGGCCGGCGATTCTGCACACGATAATGGTGGTCTCTGCGGCGGGTTCGCCGCGAGATCACCGTTATCGGTGGCGGGAGAGGTGGCACCCCCCCTCCCGCCGCTCTCCCGCACCTTCCGCTGCTTACCGGAGCCGTCGGTAGCGGCAGAGGCGATCGGGTCCTTTCACTGCTGAGGTACTGAGACGAGTGAGGCCAAGATGGCCCCCACCCGTCTCTAAACCATGTGACGGCCGGAGCGACGTCATTACGACGGCTCCGCCCACTTCTCTTAAAGGCACAATTTTTTTTGTGTCATTTTTTTAAACGACTTTTTTTTTTTTTTTTTTTTGCATTTTAGTCTAAATATGAGATCTGAGGACTTTTTGACCCCAGATCTCATATTTAAGAGGACCTGTCATGCTTTTTTCTATTACAAGGGATGTTTACATTCCTTGTAATAGGAATAAAAGTGATCCAATTTTTTTTTTTTTAAAAAACAGTGAAAAAATAAATAAAATAAAGTAAAATAAATAAAAAAAAGAAATACATTTTTTTTAAAGCGCCCTGTCCCGATGAGCTCGCGCGCAGAAGCGAACGCATACGTGAGAAGCGCCCGCATATGAAAACGGTGGTCAAACCACACATGTGAGGTATCGCCGCGACCGGTAGAGTGAGAGCAATAATTCTAGCCCTAGACCTCCTCTGTAACGCAAAACATGCAATCTGTAGAATTTTTTAAACGTTGCCTATGGAGATTTTTAAGGGTAAAAGTTTGACGCCATTCCACGAGCAGGCGCAATTTTAAAGCGTGACATGATGGGTACCAATTTACTTGGCGTAACATTATATTTCACAATATAAAAAAAAAATTGGGCTAACTTTACTGTTGTCTTATTTTTTTTTTTCAAAAAAGTGAATTTTTTCCTAAAAAAGTGCGCTTAGAAGACCGCTGCGCAAATACAGTGCAAAAAAAAGTATTGCAATGACCGCTATTTTATTCTCTAGGGTGTTAGAAAAAAAACAATATATAATGTTTGGGGGTTCTAAGTAATTTTCTAGCAAAAAAACCTGTTTTAATCTCTTAAACACCTAAAATCCAAAACGAGGCTGGTTTTGAAGTGGTTAAAGCAAATGCCCTACAAATTAAAATGGTGGGTGTTTCATTTTTTTTTTTCACACAGTATTTGCGCAGCGATTTTTCAAACGCATTTTTGGGGCAAAAACACACTTTTTTACATTTTAATGCACTAAAACACATTATATTGCCCAAATGTTTGATGAAATAAAAAAGATGATCTTAGGCCGAGTACATGGATACCAAACATGACATGCTTTAAAATTGCGCACAAACGTGCAGTGGCAACAAACTAAATACATTTTTAAAAGCCTTTAAAAGCCTTTACAGGTTACCACTTTAGATTTACAGAGGAGGTCTACTGCTAAAATTACTGCCCTCGATCTGACCTTCGCGGTGATACCTCACATGCATGGTGCAATTGCTTTTTACATTTGACGCCAGACCGACGCTTGCGTTCGCCTTAGCGCGAGAGCAGGGGGGACAGGGGTGCTTTTTTTTTTTTTTTATTATTATTTTTTTTTTTTTATCTTATTTTTAAACTGGTCCTTTCATTTTTTTTTTTTTAATCATTTTTATTGTTATCTCAGGGAATGTAAATATCCCCTATCATAGCAATAGGTAGTGACAGGTACTCTTTTTTGAAAAAAAATTGGGGTCTATTAGACCCTAGATTTCTCCTCTGCCCTCAAAGCATCTGACCACACCAAGATCGGTGTGATAAAATGCTTTCCCAATTTCCCAATGGCGCTGTTTACATCCGGCGAAATCTAAGTCATAAAATGCTCGTAGCTTCCGGTTTCTTAGGCCATAGAGATGTTTGGAGCCACTCTGATCTCTGATCAGCTCTATGGTCAGCTGGCTGAATCACCGGCTGCATTTTCAGGTTCCCTGTTGAGACAGGAGAGCCAGAGAAAAACACGGAAGACGTTGGGGGGGGGGCATTCCTTCCCACTGCTTGTAAAAGCAGTCTAGAGGCTAGGATTGCTTTTACATGACTACATGACCGCTGGCTGAAAAGAATGATACCAAGATGATACCTAAACCTGCAGGCATCATTCTGGTATAACCATTCAAAGTCGTGAATGGCGTACCTGAAGACAAAAAAATGGTTAACAATAAAGCACAGTAAACGGTAAAGTATAAAAAATTGCATACCTGAAAAACGAACATGATAAAACATAATAAACAATAAAACATTGCAGAATAGAATACAGTAAAAAAGAGCAGAACAATAGAGAGAATAGAGAGAGAGAGAACAATAAAACGACAACTATTTTTTTTTATTTTATATTTTTGTTTGTGTTTTTTTTATTTTTTTACACTTTTTTTTGTAACTTTTATAACTGTAACCGGTTCCAGGTTCGGGTCTCTCAAAATGCGATGACATCTTGGGAGACCCTGTGAAAGTGTGTCCTAGTCTGTGCAATGCTGTACCCTACGCTAATACTCAACTAGTCCATGGTAGCGTTCAAAACATTCACCAATGCAAAGACCAGGATTGTCAGGACAGGAGGGACAATAATAGCGGGTGTCACGCCTATATCCGCGCTTGCTGCAGACACAACATCTTTTTGGGGGGGTTGGTTGGGTAGGGGTACTCGAGAGGACATAAAGAAAATTCCTCTCATGCAGCCGACTGCATTTGGTTGGGGATGTGAATGGGGGAAGTACGGGCGCTGCAGAAGTGGTGGGTTCCCAATTAGGATTGGCGAATGCAGCAGGAAGGGCATTATGGGCACGACGGGCCTGTGTTTGTTTTTTTGGTGGCAGCGGGACACTACTTGTGCTTGCCACCTCACCAGCTTGAATTGCACTTATGGGACGTCACCAAGTGTTACTGCAGTGCGGGTTTGACTACGACCGGGGTGTACTAGGCCGCTGGTGCTTGCCAGTTCACCAAAACGCTACTAAAAAAACTGTTAGCGATCGCAAGGATCAGGCCTGACTCTGCGAACGCTGCAGTTATGCGTTTAGTGTTTTGTAAGTGACAGTGATCCATCGATACTGCACTTGGATGGGCTGGGCTGGGCCGGGCGGAGGGGCAAAACGCAGGTGCTAGCAGGTATCTGGGCTGATCCCGCTAACACTGCGTTTGTGGGAACCCTAAACTGCTGGGGACGCTAGTATAGATCTGATCGGATCAGATATTGATCCGTTCAGATACTATACCACTAAGGGAGGTGTATGCTGCGTGCGTGGGTGTTAGCGGTACTGGCGCTAATATGACGCTGCCTGGGGCAGGTGCTTGCCAGTTCACCAAAACGCTACCAAAAAAACTGTTAACAATTGCAGGGATCAGGCCTGACTCTGCGAACGCTGCAGTTATGCGTTTAGTGTTCTGTAAGTGACAGTGATCGATTGATACTGCACTTGGCTGGGCCGGGCGGAGGGGCAAAACGCAGGTGCTAGCAGGTATCTGGGCTGATCCCGCTAACACTGCGTGTTTGGGAACCCTAAACTGCTGGGGACGCCAGTATAGATCTGATCGGATCAGATATTGATCTGTTCAGATACTATACCACTAAGGGAGGTGTACGGTGTGTGCGTGGGTGTTAGCGGTACTCGCGCTAACCTGACGCTGCCTGGGGCTGGTGCTTGCCAGTTCACCAAAACGCTACCAAAAAAACTGTTAGCGATCGCAGGGATCAGGCTTGAATCTGCGAACGCTGCAGTTATGCGTTTAGTGTTTTGTAAGTGACAGTGATCGATCGATACTTCTCTTGGGTGGGCTGGACTGGGCCGGGCGGAGGGGAAAAACGCAGGTGCTAGCGGGTATCTGGGCTGATCCCGCTAACACTGCGTTTTTGGGAACCCTAAACTGCTGGGGACGCTAGTATAGATCTGATCGGATCAGATATTGATCCGTTCAGATACTATACCACTAAGGGAGGCGTATGCTGCGTGCGTGGGTGTTAGCGGTACTGGCGCTAATCTGACTCTGCCTGGGGCGACGCATATCACCGCCGGGCAATCAGGGGGCTAAACCTTTATTCGGTAATAAACGGCGGGTGCCCTGACACTATAAAAAATAAACTAACTAACCAGCGTCACCCGCAACGGTTATACAGTGATCAGGGGTGAAAGGGTTAACTAGGGGGCAATCAAGGGATTAAAACATTTATTAGATAATATATGGGGGTCCCTGACGCTATAAAACGCTGACGGCGAACCTAAATATTTACGTCCCTAACTAGCGTCACCAGCGACACTAATACAGCGATCAGAAAAATGATCGCTTAGTGACACTGGTGATGGGGGGTGATCAAGGGGTTAAAACTTTATTAGGGGGGGTTAGGGGGGTACCCTAGACCTACAGGGGGCTAATACTCACTGCCCTACCACTTCTAACTGTCACAAACTGACACCAATCAGTAATCAGAAAAAAAAAATACTGCTTGGTGTCAGTTTGTGACAGGGGGGGGTGATTGGGGGGGGGATCGGGGGGCGATCGGGGGGGTCGGGGGTGTAAAGTATGCCTGGCATGTTCTACTGTGTGTGTGTTGTGCACTCACATGTCTTCTCTCCTCGGCGCTGGAACGGAAACTGCCAAGCCGAGGAGAGATGACATCACATCCTCTGCCTGTGTGAAACTACACACAGGCAGAGGAGGATTCCCATTGGCTGGGAACGATCGCGAGGGGGGGCCATGATCGGATGGTCTCCCCCTCGCCTCTCATTGCTTCCAGTCACAAGCCAACCGCCGCTGGCACCGGGGGGGGTCCGATAGGACCCCCCGCCCGCGGGAGGCAGATCACGTATGGGTACGTGATTCTGCCTGCCCGTGCCATTCTGCCGCAATATATCTGCGTTAGGCGGTCGGCAAGTGCTTAAAGTGTATCTAGGGTCAATGTAAAACAGCAAAAATGTAAAATGAATATACAGGTGCATCTCATAAAATTTGAATGTCATCAAAAAGTTAATTTATTTCAGTAATATAATTCAAAAAGTCAAACTCATATATTTTATATAGATGCGTTACACACAGAGTAATATATTTCAAACATTTATTTCTTTTATTTTGATGATTATGGCTTACAGCTAGTGAAAATCCAAAATTCAGTATCCCAGAAAATTAGAATATTACATAAGACCAATAAAAAATGATCTTTAATACAGAAATGTTGGCTTACTGAAAAGTATGTCTATGTACAGTATAGTATGCACTCAATACTTGGTTGGAGCTCCTTTTGCATGAACTACTGCATCAATGCGGCATGACATGGAGACAATCAGCCTGTGGCACTGCTAAGGTGTTATGGAAGCCCAGGTTGCTTTGATAGTGTTTTTCAGCTCATCTGACCTAAACCCTATAGATTCTCTATGGGGTTTAGGTTAGACAAGTTTGCTGGCCAATCAAGCACGGTGATACCGTGATTATTGAACCAGTTATTGATACTTTTGGCAGTGTGGACAGGTGCCAAGTCCTGCTGTAAAATGAAATCAGCATCTCTATAAAGCTGGTCAGCAGAGGGAAGTATAAAGTGCTCTAGAATTTCCTGGGAGAAGGCTGTGCTGACTTTGGACTTGATAAAACACAGTGGACCAACACCAGCAGATGACATGGCTCCCCAAATCATCATGGACTGTGGACAATTTTGCATTTCATTTGGAATAATAAATAAACATGAGAATGGCTAAACATTTGTAATTGCAACAATTTTCTGGGTGAAGTGGTCTATTAGCTGACAGAAATGTAGGGTTGCCAATATTTTTGGCCATAACTATATATATACAGTTGCATAACAATAGTCATAACAGCCTGTGCAGTGGCTATAGGGCCTGGGGTGCCCATTATGGGGGCTGTTGAGGCAAATTAAACATAGAAAATCTGTGTGCATGTGAAGATGACACACATAAAGTACTGTATCAATAAGGATTGCAGAGGTTGTTCAGTCTTGACATTGACTCCTGTGCCTCCTGTGACATTTCTAATCAAGTACAACTGAAAACAGTAGCAAAGGCGGAATCTTCAGAAACCTTTTCGCTAGTCACAAATCCCCTTTGTAGGTAATGCAGTAAGGAGAATATGTTTAGCTATCTTTGTAGTGTAAATGCATTGCTCTCTGGTCATCCCAGGCCAGCACTTAAATTAACCCTGTATACCTAATGCAGTTTTCCTCAAGATGTAAAAAATCCCATTGCCTCATTAGCTAAAAACTGACAAAGCAGCCATTTGTAGTTCTGCAAACAAAAGCCACCATTTAAATAAGAATTAGAGCTATAGAGTAGAAAGGGTGAGGTGCTTAGAAAGCCTGGTGAGCTACTGAGGAAAGTAGCTGAAAAAGGAAAGTTAGCTGAAAAAGGTTTGAAGTCACAGCATACAGTTAAAAAATTAACATCAGCACTGTGATGGCAATACAGAAAATATTTATTTTTGGCAATCCATTATAAGTGTACCGTATATACTCGAGTATAAGTCGTTCCGAGTATAAGTCGAGGCCCTAATTTACCACAAAAAAAATGGGAAAAACTTATTGACCCGAGTATAAGACGAGGGTGAGAAATGCACAGCTACTGTAAGTGGAAAAGAGGGTCAACAATGCCCATTTGCAGCATCTCTGTACCCATTTGCAGACATAGGTCCCCCGAACTTCAAACTCGGTAGTTAAGGGTTCCTAGATGCCCCCTAGCTGAAGCAAAAATTTGGGGTCCCGAAATGACATTGCTGCAGATGGACACAGTTGACCAAATTTGGGGCCCCGTATCTCGGGGCCACTTAGTGCTAAGAACCCCAAATTTGGTGTGCAAACCCAGTGGAACTAGCAGCATAAAATTTCCAAAGCTGAGGGTTTCTAGCACCAAGTGGCCCCGAGATACAGGGCCCCAAAAATCAGTTCAGAAAATGTCAAGCACTTTTCTGCAGCAGAGAATGACATTTTCTGAACCGTTTTGGGGCCCTGTATCTCAGGGCCACTTAGAGCTAGGAACCCCAGCTTTGGATATGTTATGGTACCAATTCCAGTGGGTTTGCACACCAAATTTGGAGTTCCTAGCACCAAGTGACCCTGAGATATGGGGCCCCGAAATTGGTTCAGAAAATGTCAAGCACTTTTCTGCAGCAGAGAATGACATTTTCTGAACCGATTTTGGGGCCCCGTATCTCGATGCCACTTAGTGCTAGGAACTTCAGCTTTGGATATGTTGTGGTACCAGTTCCATTCGGTTTTCACACCAAATTTGGGGTTCCTAGCATCAAGTGGCCCTGAGATACGGGGCCCCAAAGTCGGTTCGGAAAATGAAAATTTTTGCTGCAGAAAAGTGCTTGACTCGAGTATAAGTCGAGGGGGGCACTTTCAGCACAAAAAAATGTGCTGAAAAATTCGACTTATACTCGAGTATATACGGTACTTTAAAATTCTCCTTACATGTGAGTGCTACCCTTCTGCTGTCCATCTCTTTCAAAAACATCCTGGATTCCCTGCATGAATTTAGAGGTGCATCTCATACAAGTAGAATATCATCAAAAAGTCAATTTATTTCAGTAATTCAATTCAAAAAATGAAACTCATATATAGATGTGTTACACACAGAGTGATATATTTCAAGCATTTCTTTCTTTTAATTTTGATAATTATAGCTTACAGCTTGTGAAAACCCAATAGAAACATGGATGTCGCCCTTGGGACTTCGAATGAGGTGTGCACAATTGGCTGATAAAACTGACAAATGTAAATACAGTAAAGTATTTATTACAGAAATAGTCACACATAAAAAAGTAACATACAAAGGCAAAGCCAATACAATATTGCACATACTGTACATGACATCTATAACACCCAATGCATTTCGTGAGATGTGGCTCGCTCTTCAGGGGTGGATGCATGTGGGATATATCTGGAAATGAATAATCAAAAAGTAATGTAACACATGAATTAATGATGGATAAATGGTAAGAGGGGCCTCACAGAAAAAAGAAAGACCCAATACTCACCAATCGGCAAAGCCTAGGTGCCTGTGATGTTCACCGAGGATGGCAGCAATATATGCTTGGGAAGGGAGCTGAGGAAGCAGTGCCAACCAAAAAACTACGACCAAGGAACAATGGGAAGGCGGACATGGCATGGGTAGAAATGAGTGACCTTGGAGATCCTAAATAATCCATTCAGGTGTCAGCTAAAATGTAATGTGAACAAACATTGCTAAATTAGCAAAATAGTAACATATATGATAGAATGCATGAATGCATGTATAAACCAACCTGTTGCGATGGTAAGATGGATGAGGCCAAGGAAAAATATGTGCAATACTGCAGATATGTGAAAAGGGATGTCAGTAAAGGCAATCCCTGAAAGGAAAAAGAAACATGAAAGAATGTGAATATAAAAAACCTAGAAAACATGACCAAGCACAGAAAAGTGCTCAAAGTGGAGGATAAAGATGTCTACCTGTGTAGGATCAGTGGCTTGCAGCAGCAGAATGAGTTGTCCCATGAGAGGTGAAAGAGTGAAATGAAAAATCCCAGTCATGTGTGCTCTCCCATTTATAACCCCACAAGGGCTCCAGTGGACTCTGCTCCTAGATAATCCATTCAGGTGTCAACTATAGTATAATAGGTGTATGAACAAACATTGCTAAATTGGCAAAATGATCACGGAGTATATAATGGAATGCATAAATGCATGTATAAACCAACCTGTGGCGATGGTAAGGCAGATAATGAGGCCTGGGAAGAGTATGTACAAGACTGCAGATAGGTGAAAAGGGATGTCAAAAAAGCAATCCCTAGAAGAAAAGTGAAAATGTGAAAAAGTGTGAATATTAGAAACAAAACCAGGCACAATGGAGTGCTTGGTGTGAAAGGTACCTGTGTAGGATCAGTAGCTTACAGCAGCAAAATGAGCTGTCCCATGTAAAGTAAAACAGTGAAATAAAAAAATAATCAAAAATAAAAATAAAAATAAAAAATGCAGCCATGTGTTCTCTCAATTTGATATCCCTGCAGGGGCTGCAGCAGGCTCCGCTCCAACCCCATGTATGAGGTGGCAGGACATGCTGGCGCTGGAACGCCAAGCGCCAAATGGGGGGTGCGCATGCATGGGCTACCCCAGCCATCCTAGATGATAGACCATGCCCATACAACTTGATGCTGCTGACGCGAACATCACGCGATGGGCATGGAAACATGGCGCTGATGTGCCAGTGGCCTCACCCGTCCCAAGGGGCAGGGGGGAGGGCAGGAGGTATGAATAACCTCCATTGGTGCACATCGCAGCTCCCCACACAAACAGGCCACTGGGAACAGAAAAAGGCATGAACCAGGAAGAAAGTGGCCTATGTGTATGAATATGCTGGACTAAAACATGTGGTATAAGATGTGGTATAAGATCTATCTGGCTGAGGGTGGCAGCAGACCAGGTTGGGGTAAATGGGTGTCTTTCACCCGGGAACAATATAAGTAAAAGAAAAGTCTGGTGTCACCAGTAAAACACCTCTATCCCTAATAATACAATAGAAACCTGGATGTCACCCTTGGGACTTTAAATGAGGTGTGCACAATTGGCTGATAAAATTGACAAATGTAAATACAGTAAAGTATTTAGTATAGAAATAGTCATACATAAAAAAGTAACATACAAAGGTAAAGCCGATACAATATTTCACATAGTTAAAGATTGCATTGCATTTAAAGTACATGAGTATAGATGACATCTATAACATCCAACGCGTTTTGCACTATTTTACATGAACGGATTCTTTAGGATCTCGAAGGTCACTCATTTCTATCCATGCCATGTCCGCCTTCCCATTGTTCCTTGGTCGGGGTTTTTTGGTTGGCACTGCTTCCTCAGCTCCCTTCCCAAGCATATATTGCTGCCATCCTCGGTGAACATAGCCACAGGAACCTAGGCTTTGCCGATTGGTGAGTATGGGGTCTTTCTTTATTCTGTGAGGCCCTTCTTACCATTTGTCCATCATTTATTCATGTGTTACATTATTTTTTGATTATTCATTTCCAGATATACTGTATCCCACATGCATCCACCCCTGAAGAACATCTCGCAAAACATGTCGGTGTTATAGATGTCATGTATACTCATGTACTTTAAATGCAATGCAATCTTTATGTGCAATATTGTATCGGCTTTGCCTTTGTATGTTACTTTTTTATGTGTGACTATTTCTGTAATAAATACTGTATTTACATTTGTCAATTTTATCAGCCAATTGTCCACACCTCATTCAAAGCCCCAAGGGCGACATCCATGTTTCTATTGTTTTGTTAGGGATGGAGGTGTGTTACTGGTGACACCCGACTTTTCTTTTATTTATATTGTGAAGACCCAAAATTCAGTATCTCAGAATATTTGAATTTTACACAAGAGACCAATAAAAAAAAAAAAAATTATTACAGAAATGTTGGCTTACTGAAAAGTATGTCCATGTACAGTATATAGGGTTATCATAAAAAGGGAAGGGGAAAGGGCGAAAGCAAGTGGGTATAGGTGGTCTGATCAGTCCAATACTGATCAAATCCTGGCCATGCACCTGTGGGGTGTAATTGCTGTAACCGATACAGTTGCATAAAACAGTAAGGAAAGGACCAGGGAGCGGGAAGGGGGTATACGGTATAGGATTACCGGTAGGAAAAGTGGTTACTCTAGCAATTAATGGTCAGTACATATGGATGGTATAAAAGGTAACATTTATTTAGATAATAAAACACCTGGGTGAGGTGGACATACAATTAGGTATTTATTGCACTATGGGATGCATAACCATCCTATATGGGTGGCATAGGGGGAACTAACTACACGACAAACAGAACATATACAGAACATGTAACGGCATAGTCACTGTCCGGACTGAGTATATGCTGCTCGGTGGCCAGCCAATCAAATTGGATTGTAGCATGTATGTGTGTTTCCAATTGGAAAATTTAATGGAATGCGCTGTCGAGAAGCATATTCATGGAGCGGGGGGAGGGGACGGCAAGAGGGGGGAGGGGGAGGAATGGACCCGGGTCCAGGGATGGAGATCAGGGAGATGTCAGAGCTGATCCTGGCTGTTCAGGGTGCCTGGAGGATGGTGATCATACTTGATACTGAATAAAAGTGAAGCTGTAAGTCTATGTACAGGAAAGTTCACTTGTGCATTGTAGGCAGTGATGATTAACCATGTGGGCACTAGGACTGATTTGGCACTGTAATCAACAAGCTTCAAAGCTATTAATGATTGCTGACAGTGGCTGTATCAGGTGCTCCGATACCATGTGGTACTGACAGGACTAGGCTTACGTAAAGCAGTATAATGTCCTCAACTCGTTTGTGGATTAGTAGTGCTCGTACCTTTACCTCCACAGGAATCCCTGGAGGTTGTTGCTCAGTCCGTGCTGCAGGATCTGGAAGATTGTCGAGCCGGTATTGTGGCTGCAGCAGTGAACCTGTGTAAGGGATATCTGGTCGGGTCCTGAGGGAGAAAGCCCTTGTTAGCTTGGGCAGCTTCAGGTGCCGTCAGCTAGTGCGGTGAGCTGCCTGGTACTTCCCCGTTGTGTAGTTCCCAACTCTCCGTCCGCTCAATGGACAGCGCTGATGCCGGTGATGACGTCAACGCGTTTCGCTGTTGCGTAGTAGCGTAGCTTCTTCCTGGACGTTTGATTGGAGAAGCCAGCGCACACCTTTTTATTTTAGGCGAGCTGGCTTCTATGTAGCCAATCAGCTCTGTGATTGGTTTAGTTCAGTTGCTACTTGGTAAGGTGTAGCACGGGCCGTGTGATTCGTTCATTACCTTGCAGGTATGATGTTGTCATTCCAGCAATAAAGTTTTACGGACGATATCGTCAATTATAGGGGCTTATAGTGGTTATGCATCGCAAATATGTGATTATAAAGGGAGGGGAAAAAATACAACAAAATACAATGCTTGTTATGGATTCGCAGTGGTACAGGAGGGAAGGGACATAAGGTGGAGACAGGGAGACACACAAAGAGTTCACAATTTATTGAGGGTATTTCGGGAAGAAGTATTTAGTGAGGTCTAGTGTCATTCATATAGCAAACACAGTGAGATAAGCTGATGGTTCCACTGGGTTAAGTCAGAATGAGGATAGAGATAAAGGGCTTAATCTATTTAGTCATATTTACTTTTACAATTTAAGATTTTTTATAATTTTATTTTATAGTAGTATTTTCTATGTTTTCATTTTTTAATTTTTAATTTTGCTTATTTTTTATTTAGTATTTTTTAAAAAATGTTTATTTTTTAATATTTTAATTTTTTATTATTTTCTATTTTATATTTGTGGAAAGTTATGTTGACTGGTTAATGTCGTTTTCCTACCTGATGTAAATTTCAGGGAATGCATTAATAGCATTCACGTACTTAGAAAAACCTGCAGGTTTAGTTCTGTGTTTAGCCCCAAGGGGGCAAGGGACTTCAAGCGATACACCCATCTTTTCTCCTTTTGCAGGAGGACACGATCAAAGTCACCACGTCGACTAGAAATCTTCAAGGCATATATGCCCTTTATCAGCATGCCTTTGGTGCTTCTATCGTGCTCTAGTGCAAAGTGTCTAGCTAGTGGTTTCTCCGGAATTTTTTCTTTGTCTTTAATTTCTCTTAAATGCTCGCCGATACGTACTTTGAGGGGCCTTTTTGTTTTCCCCACATAAATCTTGGGGCAAGGGCACGTTATCATATATACTACCCTGGTTGTGGAACAATTTATGAGATCTCGTATTTCAAACTGTTCTCTACCAAGGGCGTCTGAAAAGGTGGCTGTCCTATGTACCAATGGGCAGATCTGACATTTGTTGCAAGGAAACATCCCTTTGCTGCGTGGATAATTAGCTAGCCAGGTCGGGTCAGGATTTTTCGTGAATTCAGACCTGACTAGCATGTCGCTCAGGTTTCTTGCCCGGCGAGCCACCAGTGAGGGCGACGTGCCAACTATCTTGAGGAGCCCCGGGGAGTTGGTAGGGACTCCCCAGTGTCTCTCTAAGATGGAACGAACTTCATTCCACTGTGGTCCGAAGGTGGTGATTATCCTGGTACAGTCACCACCCTCGGATTTAGAGACAGGGTGGTTAGATGGATGCGTCTGTAATAGGCTTTGCCTATCTCTTACCGCAGCTTTTTTTCGGGCATTTCTAATTTGTCTATGGGAGTATCCGCGTTCGCGGAACCTCGCATAGAGTTCTGTTGACTCGCGTCTATAGTCACTGGATCTGGTGCAGTTCCTTTTTATTCGCAGGAAGTGCCCTACCGGAATACCATTCATCAGCCATCGTGGATGGTGGCTGCTAGCGTACAGAAGGGTGTTGGCGGATGTTTCCTTGCGAAATGTGCTCGTGTACAGTTGGCCATTTTGGATTGAAATCAGTAGATCCAAGAAGGACAGGCTGGACCGATCAAAATTGTACGTCAAACGTATGTTACGCTGGTTGACGTTCAATTGGGTCATAAAGTCATGAAGGTCCTGTGTAGTACCCGTCCATATCATGAGGACATCGTCGATGTACCGCAGCCAGGTGTGCACGTGGCTGCGGTACATGGGCGAAGGATAGACGTCCTCTTCCTCCCACAATCCCAGATGTAGGCAGGCATAGGCAGGGGCCCAGGCTGCACCCATGGAGGTACCTCTAATCTGTTGATAATAGGTCGTCAGAAACTGAAAGTAGTTGTTAAGTAGAGCAAGACGCAGCAATTCGACCAAAAAGTTGTTTTGGGGTTTCGACCCTGGGTACCAGTATTCCAGGAATACCTGTACTGCTTCGATCCCGCATTGATGAGGGATCGAAGTGTACAGGGACTCAACGTCGATCCCTACTAGTATGACGTCATTCAAGTGTGTCAAGTCCCCTAACTCAGAAATTTTTGCTAGTACGTGTCGAGTGTCTTGCACGTAGGACTTTAAGTTGGTGACCATATCTTTAAGTAGGGAGTCCAGGTACCTACCAACTTTCTCCAGAGGGCCTTGACAGGCCGAAACAATCGGCCGGCCAGGCGGGTTGCTCAAGTTTTTATGAATTTTTGGGATGATGTAAAAGGTAGGTACACTGAACTCCCGTACATAAAGGTGGTCGAATTCGCGTTGTGTCAATAGTCCTTCGTCCTTGGCTTCAGTTAGTTTATTGATTAGTTCTGTGACTAGGTGGGGAAAAGGATTTTTGTCCAATTTACGGTAGGTGGATTTGTCGCTCAGCAGTCGTTTTACCTCTGTCTCGTATTGTCGCTGATCAAGTAACACAACGTTCCCTCCTTTGTCACTCTTTTTTATGACAATGTCCGGCTTCTTCTGTAGGTCAATAAGGGCTCGTCTCTCATTAGGCGTTAAATTGTGGATGTTTTTTTGGGTCCAGTTGATCTTTTCAAGATCAGTCTGTACTAATTCTAAGAAGATCTGTAGCCATTTATTTTTTGAGAGAGAGGGCATTTTTTGGGATCTAATTCGTAGATTTGTCTGTCGTTGGATAGGGGCTTCAGTTGTCGTTGGGCCCTCACTTTCCTGGAGTAAAGATTGTAAGATGTCTAATGCTTGTTGGTCATCAGTGCAGAGAGGTGTAGGGGTGTCTTTAGGAGTTTCTTGATCCAAGTATAATGATTTTAAAAAGACTTTCCTCAGAAATAGTACTATGTCCTTGTATACTGTGAATTCGTCCATATTGGATACTGGAGAGAAGGTGAGGCCCTTCTGTAGTAAGCTTATATGGTCAGGGGTTAGTTCAATGTCAGAGAGGTTAACCACCTTCATGTCAGCTTTAAATTGGGTGGTGCCTAACTGTGATAATGTTGCTACTTTCTTCTCTGACTCCTGGTATTTGTCCTTTCCTTGACTGTTTTGGTCGATTTGCTGGTCTTGTCGGCTGCTTTGGTTATAGGGGACGTCGCCTGTTTGTTGATTGGCGGCGGCCCCTCCTGCTTTAAAAAAGTCACCTTTTTGGTTGCCTCGTCTTCTGAGTCACTCTGGGATTTTTTCCTATTGTTTCTAGGCCGTTGCATGCGCCCTCTACTTTTGGATCTACTTCGTCCGCGTTGTATCGTCAGGTCAAAGGCTTCGTCTTTTTCAAAGTCCACCGTATCACGCCTAAACTTGCTTTGTTTAGTTATTTTAAGATTAAGTTGAACTTTATCAATTTCTTTTTTAAGGTTTTCATTTTGCTTAACAAATTCCTCCTTGTCCTTAAATGACTCTAGACCTCATGCACTCTCCTCAATTTGTTCCTGTAATGAGGCCAATTGCATTTTTTCTTCTTCTACAATTAGCTCCATAACCGCCATGCCGTGGTCTACACAAAGTTCCTTCCATTTGGCTAGGAACCGCTCGGTGTGTAAGTGTTCGGCGGGAATAATTCTGTCTCTTAAACCTCTTGGTACTATGCGATGTGAAATATACATTTCCAGAGCAGACACATCCCAGCGCCTATTGAGGTGCTTGACCAGTAATTTTTTGTGGTCTTTAAATTTGCTTTTGATATCGTCATCCTGGTCAAATGCTTGGGGTGTGTCACTCTGGAAGGCAGTCTTTATTTCACGATCCATTTCTTCACTTAGCATAAACGCCATTACTCGTTTTATTGTTAAACACCCTGTGATTACTAACAAAAAAAGTTACCTAAATAGTTGAATTCTATACACTCTCGCAGGAACTGACCTTAGTGATCAAAAAATCATAGGGTTATCATAAAAAGGGAAGGGGGAAGGGCGAAAGCAAGTGGGTATAGGTGGTCTGATCAGTCCAATACTGATCAAATCCTGGCCATGCACCTGTGGGGTGTAATTGCTGTAACCGATACAGTTGCATAAAACAGTAAGGAAAGGCCAGACCAGGGAGCGGGAAGGGGGTATACGGTATAGGATTACCGGTAGGAAAAGTGGTTACTCTAGCAATTAATGGTCAGTACATATGGATGGTATAAAAGGTAACATTTATTTAGATAATAAAACACCTGGGTGAGGTGGACATACAATTAGGTATTTATTGCACTATGGGATGCATAACCATCCTATATGGGTGGCATAGGGGGAACTAACTACACGACAAACAGAACATATACAGAACATGTAACGGCATAGACACTGTCCGGACTGAGTATATGCTGCTCGGTGGCCAGCCAATCAAATTGGATTGTAGCATGTATGTGTATTTCCAATTGGAAAATTTAATGGAATGCGCTGCCGAGAAGCATATTCATGGAGCGGGGGGAGGGGACGGCAAGAGATCAGGGAGATGTCAGAGCTGATCCTGGCTGTTCAGGGTGCCTGGAGGATGGTGATCATACTTGATACTGAATAAAAGTGAAGCTGTAAGTCTATGTACAGGAAAGTTCACTTGTGCATTGTAGGCAGTGATGATTAACCATGTGGGCACTAGGACTGATTTGGCACTGTAATCAACAAGCTTCAAAGCTATTAATGATTGCTGACAGTGGCTGTATCAGGTGCTCCGATACCATGTGGTACTGACAGGACTAGGCTTACGTAAAGCAGTATAATGTCCTCAACTCGTTTGTGGATTAGTAGAGTACATGTACAGTATAGTATGCATTCAATAATTGGTCGAGCTCCTTCTGCAAGATTTACTGCATCAATGCAGAGTGGCATGGAGGCGATCAGCCTGTTGCACTGCTGAGGTGTTATGGAAGCCCAGGTTTCTTTGATAGTGGCTTTCAGCTCATCGGCATTGTTGGGTCTGGTGTCTCTCATCTTCCTCTTGACAATACCCCATAGATTCTCTATGGGGTTTAGTTTAATCAAGTTTGCTGTCCAATCAAGCATAGTGATGCCATGATCATAAAACCAGGTATTGGTACTTTTGGCAGTGTGGGCAGGTGTCCAGTCTTGCTGGAAAATGAAATCAGCATCTCTATAAACCTGGCCAGCAGAGGGAAGCATGAAGTGCTTTAGAATTTCCTGGTAGAGGGCTTCGCTAAATTTGGACTTGATAAAACACAGTGGATCAACACCAGCAGATGACATGGCTCCCCAAATCATCATGGACTGTGAACAATTTTGCATTTCATTTGGAAATCAAGGTCCCAGAGTAGAGAGGCACAGAATCCAAGTTGTATGAGGTCCAGTGTGAAGTTTCCACAGTCAGTAATGGTTTGGGGATGAGCAATGCATTTACAATACAAAGATAGCTGAACATATTCTCCTTACTGCATTACCTGCAAAGGGGATTTATGACTAGTGATAACAAGGTTTCTGAAGATTCCTCCTGTGCTACTGTTATCAGTTGTACTTGATTAGAAATGTCACAGGAGGCACAGGAGTCAATGTCAAGACTGAACAACCTCTGCAATCCTTATTGATACATTACTTGATGTGTGTTATCTTCACATGCACACAGATTTTCTATGTTTCTATGTTTAATTTTTGTTCAACAACCCCCATAATGGAAACCCCCGGGCCCTATAGCCACTGCACAGGCTGTTATGACTATTGTTATGCAACTGTATATATATATATATATATATATATATATATATATATATATGTATATATACAGTTGTGGCCAAAAATATTGACACCCCCATCATTTCTGTCAGATAATGCACCACTTCACCCAGAAAATTGTTGCAATTACAAATACTTAGGCATTCTCATGTTTATTTCTTTTGTTTGTTTTGGTAAGACACAAAAAGTGGAGAAACAAAAAGCCAAATCTGATACGTTCCATGCAAAACTGGACTGGACAAAATTATTGGCACCTTCTCAAAATTGTAAGAAATAATTGCATTCCAAGTTTGTGATGCTCCTGTAATTTGTAATTAAACTCACCTGTATCAATTAGCAGGTGCTGACAATATAGAAATCACACCAGCAACCAGTTAAAATGCTGAAAATTTAAATCAACCTTTCTGTTGTGTGTGTCTCTGTGTGCCACATGAAGCATGGAGAAGAGAAAGAGCAGCAAATAATTGTCTCAGGATTTGAGAACAAAAATTGTGGAAAAACATGGACAATCTTAAGGTTACAAGTCCATATCCAGAGATCTTAATGTTCCTGGGTCCACCATGTGCAACATTTTCAAGAAGTTTGCAGCCCATGGATCTGTAGCTAATCTTCCTGGACGTGGATTGAAGAGAAAAATTAACCAAAGATTACAGCAAAGGATTGTTCGAATGGTAGATAAAGAACCTTAATCAACTTCCAGACAAATTCAAGATGACCTTCAGGCACAGGGTACAACTGTGTCAGCTCCCACTATATATTGCCATTAGGGATGAGCTTTGAGCTTGAGTCGAACTCATGTTCGACTCGAACATCTGCTGTTCACAAGTTCGCCGAACAGCGAACAATTTGGGGTGTTCGCGGCAAATTTGAATGCCGCGGAACACCCTTTAAAAGTCTATGGGAGAAATCAAAAGTGCTAATTTTAAAGGCTTATATGCAAGTTATTGTCATAAAAAGTGTTTGGGGACCTGGGTCCTGCCCCAGGGGACATGGATCAATGCAAAAAAAAGTTTTAAAAACGTCAGTTTTTTCAGGAGCAGTGATTTTAATAATGCTTAAAGTCAATCAATAAAAGTGTAATATCCCTTTAAATTTCGTAGCTGGGGGGTGTCTGTAGTATGCCTGTAAAGGGGCGCATGTTTCCCGTGTTTAGAACAGTCTGACAGCAAAATTACATTTCAAAGTAAAAAGGTCATTTAAAACTACTCGCGGCTATTGCATTGCCGGTCCGACAATACACATAAAAGTTTATTGATAAAAACGGCATGGGAATTCCCCACAGGGGAACCCCGAGCCAAAATTTTAAAAAAAATGATGTGGGGTCCCCCTAAATTTCATACCAGGCCCTTCAGGTCTGGTATGGATATTAAGGGGAACCCCGGCCAAAATAAAAAAAAATGACGCGGGTGTCCCCCTAAATTCCATACCAGACCCTTCAGATCTGGTATGGATTTTAAGGGGAACCCCACGCCAAAATTTTTTAAAAAAAGGCGTGGGGTTCCCCCAAAAATCCATACCAGACCCTTATCCGAGCACGCAACCTGGCAGGCCACAGGAAAAGAGGGGGGGATGAGAGAGAGCCACCCCTCCTGAACCGTACCAGGCCACAGGCCCTCAACATTGGGAGGGTGCTTTGGGGTAGCCCCCCAAAACACCTTGTCCCCATGTTGATGAGGACAAGGGCCTCATCTCCACAACCCTGGCCGGTGGTTGTGGGCGTCTGCAGGCGGGGGGCTTATCGGAATGTGGAAGCCCCCTTTAACAAGGGGACCCCCAGATCCCGGCCCCCCCTGTGTGAAATGGTAAGGGGGTACATTGTACCCCTACCATTTCACTAAAAAACTGTCAAAAATGTTAAAAATGACAAGAGACAGTTTTTGTCAATTCCTTTATTTAAATGCTTCTTCTTTCTTCTATCTTCCTTCATCTTCTTCTTCTTCTTCTGGTTCTTCTGGCTCTTCTGGTTCTTCCTCCGGTGTTCTCGTCCAGCATCTCCTTCGCGTAATCTTCTATCTTCTTCTCCTCGAGCCGCTCCACATCCATAGCATGAGGGGAGGCTCCCGCTCTTCTCTTCATCTTCTTCTCTTCTTCATCTTCTTCTCTTCTTCATCTTTTCATGACTTTTTTCCTTTGAAATGTCATTTTGCTGTCAGACTGTTCTAAACATGGGAAACATGTGCCCCTTTACAGGCATAGACACCCCCCAGCTACGAAATTTAAAGGGATATTAAACTTTTATTGTTTGACTTTAAGCATTATTAAAATCACTGCTCCTGAAAAAACGTCAGTTTTTAAAACTTTTTTTTGCATTGATCCATGTCCCCTGGGGCAGGACCCAGGTCCCCAAACACTTTTTATGACAATAACTTGCATATAAGCCTTTAAAATTTGCACTTTTGATTATTCATGTTTGTGTCCCATAGACTTTAACGGTGTTTGCGTGTTTGAACAAACTTTTTTCCTGTTCGCATGTTCTGGTGCGAACCGAACAGGGGGGTGTTCGGCTCATCCCTAATCGCCATCTAAATAAAAAACATTTTAAACATTAAACATTTGTAATTGCAACAATTTTCCAGGCGAAATTGTGCATTATTTGACAAAAATACAGGGGTGCCAATATTTTTGGTCATGACTGTATACCCTGCATTTTACTTTCAAAATCTTATATAATAAAGTTCCCATGGGACTTTAGCAAGAGTTGCACCAAACAAAAATAGGTGAAAACGCAATGTGTTTTGTGAAGCAATACTCACTTCATCAGCAGACACACATGTTCTACAGAATATCTGTAGAAAGACCATATCATTAATATATTGTATTACAAAAGAGGAAACTACATGGCAGACTCAAAAGACAATTATCAAAAAATGTGGGGCATAACTTACACACCAAATAAATAAAAATGTGCAAACATATATTATCGCTCTCTGGAAACAACAAGGAGGTGCAGCAGAACACTCCAAAGACGGCATCTTGTCCGGGAGTTGTGAAGAAGGCAGGACACCAGCCAAAGAAAAAAACAACTAGGACATCAAATATACCGAAGATAGCTACATGAACTGTGTAAAGAACGAATGTCAGATACCAATCTGACAAATTGTAAACAATGAATAGACTGTGCCCAAAAAAGAGGTGTTGCAAATGGCCCTACAAAATATAGAGCCAGAGAGCCAAATGGGTGAAATTAGTAGAGGGTTGGTGTGGTAAAGATAAAGTGCAGTAAAGACTTTGAGCAATACAACAACACAGCCCACAAAAAGTTTAATAAGGGTATAGTTTAGTAAGGGTATAGTATAGCAAAAGAGATTACCTCCTTACCACCATGATGTGTTACAAAAAGAATCATAAACATTCACAGTGGTAACTGCTGTCATCACAGACAGAGGTGGAGTGACAGACACCCTGGAGAAAAACGCCACCATTTATGCCCCCCTGCAGGTAACCCCACCCCTTCAGCATCATGTGGAGAGGAGGGAAGGAGACCCTCCATCCCAAAATCCCCACAGATGATCATGGGGAAATGCCGGCGGCATTGGTGGCCAGTGAGAAACTGTGCATGCATCGAGCATAATGGCCTGCACCGGCCAGACCAGGCAGAAATGGGCAAAAGAACGCAGAAAGCAGAAATGGACAAAAGGCACCAAATGTTGCCAATCCTCCAAAAGGCTACCATAGGTAACCAGACTGACCAGGGAACCCAAAAGAATGAATGAAAGAGAAAAGGAGCACTAAACTAAAAGAACATGGAAAAAAAGCATTTTACATTAATATGCAAATCCACAACAGTATGTTTATAGGGGCAAAACATGCATCTCATAAGGTAAGATTTTTTTCCCTCCAATTCACACCCTTGCAAATGTAGTAAAAGAAGAGTCTTTCTCTCATACAGATTTCCCAATGATAAATCAGTTGCTCCCTAGACTGTTTTCAAGGGTTATACTGTCCAGAAAAAAAATCCAAATGTAGCGCTAGGTTCAGAGAAGCAGGGTCTCACAAATCTATGGATAGTGTAAATAAAAACAAGACAAAATAAAAATGTACAAGCACTGCCCCCTAGGTGTTCATAAAAAATGAAAATATTTTTAACTATTATTGATAAAACAGTTTATATCCCAGTCGACATTCATGCCGAAAGGGGTATAACATTTTAAATCATATATCCAGCGGGTTTCGAGTTTGGAAATTTTCCGTTTGGACGAACTACCACGCCAGTATGGATTGAACCTGTCGATGGCTACAAAGGTGGTTCCCTTGGGATTCTGATTGTGACATTCCAAATAATGTCGAGAAACAGTGAGTTTTGGGAACCCCCTCTTAATGTTTGTGATGTGCTCATTAACCCTAATGTGCATAGCCCATGTCGTGCGGCCCACATATTGTAAGCCGCAAGGGCAGATCAATAACTATACTTACGTTTAATGAGGTGCAGGTAATGAAGGTGTTATTGTCAAATACTCTCCCTGTAGCACGAGACTTGAATTGACATATTTTTCTACTCTTGTTGTTTTTAATGGCACAAACATTACAAGCCCGGCAAGGATGATAACCCTTAGATTTTTGAAAAAACGACACCCTATTAGGGGCATCCAAAATGTTAGGTGCTACTTGGAGTTTAAGGGGGGAACCCCTTTGAAAATAACTTGTGGCCGGTCTGGGAGGACTGGACCCAAAAAAAAAAACTTCTGTAAAATGGACAATCGATCCATGCTCCCCAATTCATTAATGACTCTGTTTAAATCACTAGATGAGTATCCTTTCTCAATGAATCTTTCTTTCAGAGTAGCAGCCTGTATAAGAATGTCTTCCTTAAGAGTACAATTCCGCCGCAAATGGAGGAATTGGCTCCTGGGCACTGATTTGAGCCATGAGGGGTGATGGCAGCTCCCTTGTCCAATATACCCATTTCTATCGGTACTCTTAAAGAAAGTGGATATATTAAAAGTGCCATCTTTGACCTGTATGGTCAGGTCCAAAAAGTAAATTTTACTAGTGCTACTCTTTTTTTTTTATATGTGTTTGATGAATCAACAAACTATGCTGGCTGCTAACCGTTTTTTCTAGTTAGCGCAGATATTTTTCACACTTATATTGTCCAGAGCTGCTATGATTGGGAAGGGTAGGATTTAGCACCATCAGAGTGCCCTTGTAAAGCACAATGGGGCAGAATGCTGCCGATGTTACTCTTATGTATGTATTATACATATTGGAGGACATGGACACATATACCAAATGCCCCACTGTAAATGAGTAGTGAGTTCTGCTGTATCCATCATTGCTATAGGAGTGGACTAGGAAGGCTTAAAGCTTTGAGCCTGACAAGCATGGGCATGCGGTCGCCCCTACCTTTATAAAACATAGGATAGATTTAAATAATAAGATAATGTTAGGAAGTTATGCACAGGTTAATGTATTAGGGACAGGGCCCCTTTAAGAGGTTTTCAAATAGGTATGGGGGTGGGATTAAGGTGAACAAGCTGATTGGGTAATTCCCAGATAGTCACGTGAACCCTGTGGAATGTTCCGGAAAAGGGGCTTATTATATATAGGACCCTTCTCACAGGTATTCCCGCCAGTGCCCACCTAGTCAGTGTAGGTGCAACAAGCTCCTGGGAAGGGCTGTATACCTGGGATATGAAATCCCTCATGAGGCAAGTGCTGGAAAGAGCTGGTGAAAACGGCAGAGAAGAATGGCTCAGGAGATGTCTTGCCCTGACTGAAGAAGCTAATGAGCGGAGGGGGATGAAGAACAGCTGGTACAGCGAACAGTGGAAGTGCCCTCCATTCCACAGGGTAGCAGAGGCAGAACAGTGGTAAGCAGCCTGCAACACTGCCGGACACTTCAGAACAGCTCTTTGCCTCAGTTGCCTGTGACACAGGTAGGAGAAGAGAGCAGCACAGCGCAGCTAGGAGAGACTGCTTCCAATATGCAGCGGCTTGTCAAGCTGAAGGAGAAGAAGAAGAGGAGGGTTTGGTCCCCATCGCCGCCTAGTAATCGTTGTGGGCGGGCGGGAGGAGTGTCAGCAATGAAGAGGACAGAGGCGGTGTCTAAGGTAGGAGGTTTGGAGAGAAAAGCCCTGCCTAGTACATCACTATCACACAGTGCAGCATTAGGCAGTGTGAGTGTCACTAAACAGACCGCTGACGGCCACTGGAGACAACAGAAAGCAGACTAATATTGTTTCAGTTATTCCTAATGTCCAAGCGCCACCTGGCAGTATAGGTTAGTTAGCACACACACTGTATAACATTATGGAATCCATTAACCACTTGACCACTGGGCACTTAAACCCCCTTCCTAACCAGACCAATTTTCAGCTTTCGGTGCTCTCACACTTTAAATGACAATTACTCAGCCATGCAACACTGTACCCATTTGAAATGTTTGTCCTTTTTTTCACACAAATAGAGCTTTTTTTTGGTGGTATTTAATCACCGCTGGGTTTTTTATTTTTTGCGCTATAAATCAAAAAAGACTGAAAATTCGGTAATAAAAAAAAAAAAATTCTTTGTTTCTGTTAAACTTTATTGCAGAATATTGGCGAGTATTGGCAGAGTATTGACCAGTATTGGCAGAGTATTGCAGAATATTACATAATATTGCAGAGTATTGTAGAATATTGCATAGTATTGGCAGAGTATTGGCAGAGTATTGGCAGAGTATTTCAGAGTATTAGCAGAGTATTGCAGAGTATTGCAGAGTATTGCAGAGTATTGCATAGTATTGCAGAGTATTGGCAGAGTATTGCAGAGTATTGCATAGTATTGCAGAGTATGGGCACTGAGCAGCACTGTGGACTGGATCTGTAGTGCCCATAGCGCTGCAAATGATCTCTCCCTCTCTCCTCTCACACTGTACCGATCGATACAGAGAGGGGAGGGAGGAACCGGCATCATGACATGATGCTGGTTTGTTTACAAGTGATGCTCTGTCATTTGACAGAGCGATCACGTGGTAAACGGCCGCTATCAGCTATCGGCAGTCACGGATGTTCCCGGGTGCGTGCCCCAGGGGGCGTGCAGGAGCGCAATTCTGTGAGGACATCCACGGACGCCCACCCAGAATAAGCCGACCGCACTGTACCCGTCTTTCGGCTATGGCCCGGTCGGCATGTGGCTAATAGATTAGCTAACAGTATTAATACACCAGTGAATGATAGAAGTAATTATGGAAGTGTTTCGTCCACTGATAGTAGAAATTCTGTCAGTGTCAGCAATATGTGTAATAGCAATATTGCTCAGTCAACTAATGTTGAGCCTCAAAGTTTGTTTCCAGCTAAGATTAATGTGGCAAACACATTAGTCCCAGAAGACATTTCCATGTGAGATCTCGCCGTTAGGATATCATCTTTCTCCTCACACCAAAGAAAAAATTTGGAAAGGTCAATTTGTTGATATTTTGTCACTTCTTCAACCTACAAAAGAGTTCATCAACAGAACTCTTTTGTAGATTGGCTTCTAATAATTGGCTTTTAATAATTGGCTTCAGTCATTTGCTATATACGCCAGTGTATTGGGTGAAAAACATCCCGAATATTGCAGTGGGCTCTTTCAACATATGGAACATGTACTAGAAGCTTATAAAATTTTGGAGGTCTGGGATGGTTCAATATGATGAAACATTTAGGCAGAAGTTATCTATATACCCATCATTGAAGCGGGGTAATAAAGATGTGGGGTTGTGGCTTAACCTAATGGTACCACAGAAAGCAGGTTATAACAGGCAGTCAATGCCTGTTATAACAGTGTCCCCTTATAAAAGGGGGTACTGCTTCGCTTATAATGAGAACCAGTGTAAATAGGGGGGTCTTGCAAATATAAGCATGAGTGTTCACACTGTTCAGGACCACACCCTTTACTCCAGTGTTTCAAAAGGAATGCCAATTTTCAAAGCTCACAGAGAGATAATTAGGCAAAAATCTTACACTCCAGTGAAGCTAACAAACATGCAACATGGTTGGAAATATATCCAGACCAGGAGACAAACAAGTTCCTAACTGAAGGTTTCTCAATAGGTTTTCCTTTGCCAGTATTTCAAGGAGAAGGATGTGAACTGGTCGGACTTTTCGGCTAAAAAAGTCCGACAGCCCGTCCGACAGACTTTCGAAGGACTTTCGACGGACTTTTGGCGGACTTGCGGCAGACTTTCTAACGAACGGACTTGCCTACATACGATCACACAAAAGCCTGAAGGATTTGTACGTGATGACGTACACCGGACTAAAATAAGGAAGTTGATAGCCAGTAGCCAATAGCTGCCCTAACATGGGTTTTTGTCCGTCGGACTAGCATACAGACGAGCGGATTTTTGGGTCCGGCTGAGTTACGAAGTAAAGATTAGGAAGTTATGCGCAGGTTAATGTATTAGGGACAGGGCGCCTTTAAGAGGTTTTCCAATAGGTATGGGGGAGGGATTAAGGTGAACAGGCTGATTGGGTAATTCCCAGATTGTCACGTGACCCCTGTGGAATGTTCTGGAAAAGGGGCTTATTATATATAGGACCCTTCTCACAAGTATTCCCGCCAGTGCCCACCTAGTCAGTGTAGGTGCAACAAGCTCCCCACCCCCCCTCTTTAGTCACTAAGCATGTAATGTGGTCTGTCACCCTGCATAAGTGTAGGGGGGACTTTGGTTTTAAAATATTATGTGTGCTCCAGTCCTTTAAGACTGAGCTGTTTTAAGTTTATTGTTGAAATTGATGGATTTTATGAATTAATAAAATTATCAAGAATATTGTTATTATTATTTATTGATCTGAATACACCAATAAACATACTGCGGCCAATCTTTGCCAAAAAGTAGTTTGTGTTTTATTTAAATAGGTATTATAAGTTTGGTATTCGGGGAGGGTAGGTGCGGCCTGCATTCCCATGAGACGTGTAATTTTGTTTTTAAGAAAATATCAATGTTTAAAAAAAAATGCTTGTATGTACGATTTGGAATTAACACCAAACGTCACACAAATTTTGTATTTATGTTTTTATTTTGATGAAGAGGCAACATTTCTTTCAGGTTTAAAGGGGTTGTAAAGGTAATTTAAAAAAAAAAAAAAAATAACAAACATGTTATACTTACCTTCACTGTGCAGCTTGTTCTGCACAGAGTGGCCCCGAACCTGCTCTTCTGGGGTCCCTCAGCGGCTGTTTCAGCTCCTCCCCGCAAGAACTAACTACCTTAATGTGAGCTCCCTCGCATGGTGGTTAGGTTTTGCGGGCTCGCTCCCGTGATACAGCCAACGGCTATAGCCGCTCGCTGCATCACTCGGCCCCGCCCCCCGGCGCGCCGCGTCATTGGATGTGATTGACAGCAGCGCGAGCCAATGGTTGCGCTGCTTTCAATCCATCCACTGTAGCCAATCAGCGACCAGGCTGAGCGGCAATAGAGATGTCAGGGGCGAGCGGCTGAGGTTCGAGGTGTCAGGTAAGTAAAACGGGGGGGCTGGGGGCGGCGGTATTGTCAAAAGTTTTTTCACCTTAATGCATATAATGCATTAAGGTGAAAAATTTTTTACCTTTACAACCCCTTTAATTATTGTTTTTGACTCCACTGGGGAGATGTTGCCTCAATTTCAGTACCTGCGACTCCGTACAAGAGAAGGAGCGTGCAATAAAAAATGTAAAACGGGGGCGTGGCCTGACGCGGACCATGATGGATGCCTAAAGCCTGAGCTCCGCGCCGCCGACGGGATCTAACGCTACTCTCCGCCACCATCCGACCCCCATTCCGATCCCACGGAGGGGGGAAGGTAGCAGGACCATCCCGGGCATGTCTAGGAGGCGGAATAAGCCGCCAGCACCTCGCCGCCTCACAGATTATTATTCCCCTGCAGCTATGAACGAGGCCCAAGATGGCGCCGGCGCCGGGAGCTTCACCTCAGAAGCGTCCCGCGCTGCACAAACTGTGACACAGCTGACAGCTTCTCCTCACAAGGATCTCCTCTCCCAACCGCTGGATCGCTCATACAGGGAGGACATGGACACTCTCCCATCGCCAGATGCCTCCTCCTCACAACAAGGAACAGACAGAGGTAAGAGACTGGCCTCCTCCCCAGCCATCTCCCCCAGTAAGGAGCCACAGTATAAACGACATCAGTGGGCTGACAGAGAGCTTGACACTACACACACCCCAGCTCTAGCAACCATCCCTGTCTCTGATAGCCCTGTGACAGAATCAATGATGAAAGCTATGCTCCTTACCCTGCAGAGAGACCTCCACAGAGAACTGCAACTCTCTGTCTCTCAGATACATGGCAGAGTAGATCACCTAGCAGAAAGAACAACTGTGCTTGAGGATAACATGCAGGATCATGTCAGGGCCCACAATGAATTACTGGACGCACACGAACACCATGCGTCTGAAATACACCACATGAAGCTGAAATTAGCAGATTTGGAAGATCGTTCCAGAAGGAACAACATTAAATTCAGGGGTATCCCCGAATCTGTTAAGCCGAATGAAATTACGCCCTACCTGCGAGAGATGTTCTCCAGCCTACTACCTCGTCTAAACGCACGAGACATCACGATTGATAGAGCACACAGAATCGCCAAACCAGCACACCTCCCCCCTGACACCCCCAGGGACATACTAGCGAGAGTGCATTACTTTCAAATTAAAGAGCAGATTCTACAAATCGCCAAAACCACTAAACCGCTGCCAGCACCCTATACTAATGTCCTCATGTTTAGTGACCTATCCAAGGCCACGATGGAAATGAGAAGAGCATTCACCCCTGTAACCTCTGTGCTACAGGAGAAGAAAATTACCTACAAATGGGGTTTCCCTACCAAGCTACTAGTCACATACCAGCAACAGATAATTCCCATCCTTACTCTCAAAGATGGATATAAAAAATTGACCAACTGGGGATTTCTACCCGTGTCTGCCAACCAAAAAGATAACAGGGGCTCCTATTCATGTCCTCCGTCTGCAAGAAATGGGATACACGATCCCGGCGAGGTCTGTAACAACAAACAGGCCCCTGGTCCTCCGCACCACCACTAAGATCCCTGATGGGCGCAGTTGTTGAAACACATCCACTCCCTAAGGTTATAGTGTGCTAAGCACACTGTTCTAATTGTTCTATTTACTTTTTGTTCCTAAAGAGATATATATTGCTTTTCTCTCTTTATTCTTTTTTTTTTTTTTTTTTTTCCTTTTGGTTCTCCTAACAGCTTAAGCATTCATACTGAACGTATGCTCTATTTAACACCTGACCTACTTCCACATTATAACATATTTGACAGTCCTGAGAGACTGTAACGAGTGTCTCCTATACGATTTTTGTATATAACAGACGTACTCTGTATAGATACCTACTCTATTGTTTGATTCATATTTAGTCAGGGCGAACAGAAGAGGTGTGGAATCTCGCTCCTTTCATTCCTAACCCGGGTCATTCCCCATTATCATGGCCCTCAAAATCACCTCCTTAAATGTAAAAGGTTTGAATTCCCCATTCAAACGCAACCTCCTCTGGAAAGAGGCACTGTCTCAGCACGCTGACGTGTTTTGCGTACAAGAAACGCATTTCGCTAAAGATAACTCCCCAAAATGCTCGCATAAGCGATACCCACACTGCTTCTTTGCCAGTGCCCCCACCAAAAAAAGGGGAGTAATGATTGCGGTCAGTTCCTCTGTCTCCTTTCAATTACACCACTGTGAAGCTGATGAAGACGGCAGATACCTGATTCTCTCAGCCACGATTGCAAACCAACGCCTCACCCTAGTAAACCTATACGCCCCTAATACTGGCCAAAAGAAATTTTTCAACACATTGATCTCCAAACTGGCACCGTATAGATGCAATCCAGTTATACTATGTGGAGACTTTAACAAAATCATTGACACAACCCTAGACACATCCAATCCCACTAAACGTAGGCCCTCTGCCTTGTCCTCCCTCCTACATAAAGAAGATCTTTATGACCCGTGGAGATGCACCCATGACATAGAGCGAGATTACACCTTCTTCTCCAGCCCCCAGCAGTCTTACTCTCGGATCGACATGTTCCTCACGGATAAATTTCTCCTCCAATCAATCGCTGAAGCACGCATAGGTACAATCACATGGTCGGACCACGCACCCATATCCATCACATTATTTAATTGCAAAAAGACTACTAGTCATACTATTTGGAGGCTAAACACATCCCTCCTCACCAACCCATCCTTTGAGAATGAGCTTCGATCCGAGATTGAGACATACTTTGACATCAATGTACAATCTACTGCTGACCAATCCATGGTTTGGCATGCGCATAAAGCTTTCTCACGGGGCCTCCTCATTAAATACGGAGCACAAACTAAACGACAACAAACGGCCACCACGGAAACAATACTAAAACAGATCAGAGCCTTAGAATTCGCCAATAAACAAACTCCATCTACCAAATTATCCCTAGAACTCAAAAACCTAAGATACGACCTTAGCGAACATCTCCACAAAAGATTCGACTATTACGTAAAACGTCTTAAGCTACAATATTACTCCTCAGCCAACAGGTCAGGTGCGTTCCTGGCCAAACAACTCCAAAAACACCGGGCCAATAATAAGATACAATACTTATCCGACCCCCACGGTAAAAAAGTTCATAATCCTCTAGATATAGCAAATGAATTCAGCACCTTTTACGCCAAACTTTACAACCTCAATGACATACATCACGAAACCAAGCCAAAATTAGCAGACATAGACGAGTTTCTCTCCTCAATCCACCTCCCCTCAATCTCCACTGAGCAGCTAGACTCCATCTCCATGCCTTTTTCCCCTGAGGAAATTCGCACAGCCATCAAACGATTACCCCTACACAAGGCCCCAGGGCCCGATGGATTCCCAAACGAGTATTACAAACACTTCTCGGACGTGATCACCCCACACTTATGCACTACCTTTAACCAATACACTCATGCCGGCAAAATCCCCACAGAAGCCCTGGAGGCCCTCATTGTCACCATACCCAAACCAGGCAAATCTCCTGATAATCCAGCCAATTACCGCCCGATCTCACTCCTAAATACTGATACCAAGCTATATGCAAAAATATTAGCCCAACGTTTGTCCAAAATAATCCCCCTCATCATCCACCCGGACCAGGTCGGATTCGTGCCTGGTAGGCAGGCCTCCGACGGTACCAGACGCCTTATTGACTTGATCCAATGGGTGGAACACAGTCAGACGCCTTCTCTCTTCCTCTCCCTGGATGCAGAGAAGGCGTTTGACAGGGTGCACTGGAAAAACATGGAAAAGGTCATGCTCAAGTTCGGACTGACAGGGAATATCCTCCAGGCTATACTCAACCTTTACTCCTCCCCCAGCGCCCGAGTTTGGACCTCAGGCATAATATCAGACCCCTTTCGCATCACTAATGGCACTAGACAGGGGTGCCCACTTTCCCCCCTGATTTTTGCCATGGTGATGGAACCACTTGCACAAGCCATTAGATCCACACCAGCAATTTCGGGCATCACTGTGGGGATGGTTGAACATAAAATCGGTCTCTACGCAGATGACGTTATCATTACCCTCACAAATCCCAGATCTTCCCTTCCCAATATCCAAAAAACATTGGAAAAATTTAGTTCAATCTCTCTATATAAAATAAACCACAGCAAATCCACCATGCTGAACCTAGGGATAGACCCTCAAACTTCACATCATATCTCGACAACCTCTCCTTTCACTTGGGCTAAAAATTCCTCGCTCCCATACCTGGGTATCCAACTAACCTTCCCCAGTAAATCTATGCTCCAACTAAACTTCGCTGCCTTACAGGAAAAGCTTCTGCGCATCTCCAAAAATATGTGTAACTATACTGTCTCTTGGGTGGGTAGAATAGCTCAAGTCAAAATGTTTTTACTGCCACATATTTTGTATATGTTTCGCACAATCCCGATACCTATGATACCCCAGCAACTGGCACAGATACAAAGTATACTTAATACACATATTTGGCAACACAAACATCCCAGACTCAAAAAAGAAATCCTCTTGTCTCCTGTACAAAATGGAGGAATGGGAGCCCCCAACGTCCACGCATACTACAAGGCAGTCATACTAGATCAACTACGGGAATGGTGGACACCCACCTCGACCAAGACCTGGACACAAATTGAAACCATGGCCCTCAACGCGAATCCACAACACACACTAATGGCTGCACTACTCGGCTTACAACCACATCAACACTTCCTACTTACGGTAACCGCAGCCATCCGAGTGTGGTCAGCCACTGCAAAAAAATCCATGGGCACTCCCAAAGCTATCCTTTCCAAAATACACCTCCAAGCACTAGAGTTGATCTCTCCTAATTTATCCCTTCGGATATGGATACAAAAAGGTCTTACCAACTTGGGGCAACTCATCTCCACATCTGGACCACACCCTTTCCTGCATCTACAACAAACTTTTGATCTACCTGCTAATACATCCTTTTTGTATATGAGGATCCGCTCTATCATCGGTAAACTTGATCTCACAGCACATGAATCCCAAATAGCTGACATCCTGAACTTTTACAATACCCCGAACCCAGCAATTAAAGGCATTGCATGGATTTACAAGGTGCTAACAAGGCTCTCTGACGATCACACCTCTTCATCCATCACATTCTGGTCCACATTCACAAGCTCGCCACCGAAGCCCCCATTGTGGCACAAAGCCCTGACCATCCCTCTTAAAGCTTCAAAATGCATATCTCACTGGGAATCAATGCAAAAACTGTTCCACAAGTGGTACTACACCCCAGCCAGATTGGCAAATATTTACCCGGCTACCTCCTCTCAATGCTGGAGAAACTGCTCAGGCAAAGGCACCCTAAGACACATTTGGTGGGACTGTCCTAACATCCGCCCATACTGGAAAGAGGTCTCCGACCTCCTCTCACAGCTCTGCAAAATCCCCTTGCCGCTATCCCCACTGGACCTCCTCCTGGGTCTCAACATCCCCAACTGGCCCAAAAATATCAGAGTCCTGGCGACACACATACTCATTGCAGCCCATTTAGCTCTAACGAAAAAATGGAAAGCCTCACAAGCCCCCTCTGGATCGGAACTCATCGTTCTACTAAACAACCAATTTCTAATGGAATTCTCCTTTGCTAAGGCCAACATGTATACCGCAACATTTCATCTCAACTGGGAACCCTGGATCACTGACCCGAGGAGTATAACATTACCCTGATTGCCTTCTTCGTCTACGTCGCAAAATATCTAAGATTCTGCATCTTTGACCCCGCGGTCTGCCACAACCTCGCATATCTAACATGCACAGAAAGTAGGAACCCCCTTCCCATGCACCGCTCCGCCTGGGGACAATTCTCTCAGTTACTACTTAGGGTGGGACATGCACTCATGTCCTACACTCATAACAAGTAGGCTCGCAAGTTACCTTTGCTCTACAGTTATTTTTTTTTTTTTTTTGTTTTGTCCTGTTCTTTTCTTCTTTTTCTTTTTAAGCCTTACATATCTAGAGTGTTAGTAGCTCTACAAGTTACCTGGCTTTCTCAGGTAGATGGTTGGTGGCGCCACCTCTAGTCTCATGGCACAGTAAGTACCCAGATGGGGTGCCGGGGAGTGGAGTTGGTGCCTCCTCTCATCGAACTTCAACTTTAATCACTATGTACTCGCTATATGCATTTGTTACAAAACAACACTGGTTATTGCACTATGTACTACACCATGTAACTTTGCTATTACATCAACCGTCTGTACTGATAACCTGTGAAAATTTCAATAAACATATTGTTAAAAAAAAAAAAATGTAAAACATTGTCAGATATTTTAAACCATAACCCTCTCTACAAGAATGCATTTTTCTTCTCATTTGTGTCCCTTTAAGGAGATTTCCCATCGCTTCTTGTTGAAATGGGAAGTTAGGGGAAATCTCCTCAAAAGGGGTACAGATGTCAGCATCAAATGTGACAGAGATTCTAATACTTCCCTTTGGTATCCAAAAAATAAAATACTTATTTTCTGGAGTTTGTCTTTAAATATATAGGGGCAGCTACATTTACTTATATATTAGGAATGCTCTTCTTGCTGTTGTGCAGTGCTACACTGGTTATTCATTTGGTTTTCTAAAGAAATAGATTTAGTGTTGATGTTCAAATGTAAAACTTCATCCAATTAAGAACTCATCCAATCATGTTCAAAATGTTTTTTTTTTTCAATGAACCTTGTAAGTGATTTGATATTAAGACTGAGCATAGCTTCACTTTGTTTACTAAGGTAAATAGACATCATCCTCAATGAGCCCAGTTTGCGAAAGAATATGCATGATCATTTTTGCATCGATGATCTCTTAAGCCAGGCCTAGCGACCCAAGTATATTTTCACAGTATGCAATGCTCACCAATATGTACACAACTAGGAGAGCAAACTTACACATATTTACTTACAATTGTGGTTTGCAAGACAATAGTGGCTCAAACAAGTGAAAGTATGTGTGTTAAGTATTTGTGTACCTAGAATAAAAATAGTGTTTTCACTAGCTCCAGCACTCATTTCCAGATCTATGCAGACACTGTCAGACAGAGTGATTTCTTTCTTGCAGTGAACAGTAGTGATACTTATATTACCGTATTTGTTTTCCATAGAGAAACAATGTTTCCTCTTAACCACTTCAGCCCCGGAAGAATTTACCCCCTTCCTGATCTGGCCATTTTTTGCGATATGCACTGTGTCAATTTAACTGACAATTGCACGGTCGTGTGACACTGTACCCAAACAAAATTGATCTCCTTTTTTTCCCACAAATAGAGCTTACTTTTGGTGGTATTTGATCACCACTGGGGTTTTAATTTTTTGCTTTATAAACAAAAAAAGAGTGACATTTTTGAAAAAAAAATATTTTTTACTTTTTGCTAAAATAAAAATCCCAATTAAAAAAAAAAATAATAATAATTTTTTCCTCAGTTTAGGCCAATATGTATTCTTCTACATATTTTTGGTAAAAAAAAACGCAGTAAGTGTATATTGATTGGTTTGCGCAAAAGTTAAGGCGCCTACAAAATAGGTTATTGATTTATGACTTTTTTTTTTTTTTTTGCTTTGTTGGTTGGGGTTTTGTATATGTTTTTGTGATATTATGATTGTGTGTGTTTTGATTTCATTTTTTTTTTGTGTATATGTTGTTGTGGTATAAAAAAGTTAAAATAAAATCCGATAAAAAAAAAGCCATTACCCTAGGGGTACAGTTATTTCTGTGTGCTAACTATCCCAGGCCAAAGAACAACAAATCACAAATTACTGTAATCTATAGTCTAAGATACATGTCCCAGAGTACTTATTATTCTCATTTATCGTAGAAAATTATTAATTCACTATGCTATGACAATGTTTTTTTTCCATAATGACTTCTAGGGATGAGCTTCGTGTTCGAGTCGAACCCATGTTCGACTCGAACATCGGCTGTTCGGTCGTTCGCCGAATTGCGAACGATATGGGCCGTTCGCGCCAAATTCGTGTGGCGCGTCACGGCCCATAATTCACTGCGGCATCGCAGTGCATTGCTGGCTGATGATTGGCCAAGCATGCACTATGACCCGCATGCTTGGCCAATCACAGCGCCGTCAGTAGAGAGAGCTGTAATTGGCCAAAGCCAGGGTGGCTTTGGCCAATTATGGCTCAGGGGATTTAGTACACACCCCACACTATATAAGGCCGCCTGCACGGCGGCCCTGTGTAGTGTGTGTTCCGGTGTGCTGAGAGATAGAGAGAGAGAGAGACAGTGTCATTTGATTTGAGTTAGATAGATTAGGCAGAACAGTCAGTCAGTTAGCTGCACTTACAGTGTATTGTGTATATATATGCATCCCAGGTGTTGCATATATATATATACACTGTATTCAGTTTAGCTAGATCCGTTCCTGTTATCTTCTATCTAGACTATTTACATTTAGTGCAGTGTGTCCTGCTCACAGTGTTCAGCTAGATCCGTTCCTGCTATTTACATTCAGTGCAGTGCGTCCTGCTCACAGTGTTCAGCTAGATCCGTTCCTGGTATTTACATTTAGTGCAGTGCGTCCTGCTCACAGTGTTCAGCTAGATCCGTTCCTGCTATTTACATTCAGTGCAGTGCGTCCTGCTCACAGTGTTCAGCTAGATCCGTTCCTGGTATTTACATTTAGTGCAGTGCGTCCTGCTCACAGTGTTCAGCTACATCCGTTCCTGCTATTTACATTCAGTGCAGTGCGTCCTGCTCACAGTGTTCAGCTAGATCCGTTCCTGCTATTTACATTCAGTGCAGTGCGTCCTGCTCACAGTGTTCAGCTAGATCCGTTCCTGCTATTTACATTCAGTGCAGTGCGTCCTGCTCACAGTGTTCAGCTAGATCCGTTCCTGGTATTTACATTTAGTGCAGTGCGTCCTGCTCACAGTGTTCAGCTACATCCGTTCCTGCTATTTACATTCAGTGCAGTGCGTCCTGCTCACAGTGTTCAGCTAGATCCGTTCCTGCTATTTACATTCAGTGCAGTGCGTCCTGCTCACAGTGTTCAGCTAGATCCGTTCCTGCTATTTACATTCAGTGCAGTGCGTCCTGCTCACAGTGTTCAGCTAGATCCGTTCCTGGTATTTACATTTAGTGCAGTGCGTCCTGCTCACAGTGTTCAGCTAGATCCGTTCCTGCTATTTACATTCAGTGCAGTGCATCCTGCTCACAGTGTTCAGCTAGATCCGTTCCTGCTATATACATTTAGTGCAGTACGTCCTGCTCACAGTGTTCAGCTAGATCCGTTCCTGTTATCTTCCTACTGACAGGCAGGCTTGTCTGGTTACAGTATATAAAGCTACCTGAAGAAAATTACAGGTGTTCTTTTTGATCCTATTAGTACCACGGTCAGGCAGCTAGACTATTTACATTTAGTACAGTGTGTCCTGCTCACAGTGTTCAGCTAGATCCGTTCCTGTTATCTTCCTACTGACAGGCAGGCTTGTCTGGTTACAGTATATAAAGCTACCTTAAGAAAATTACAGGTGTTCTTTTTGATCCTATTAGTACCACGGTCAGGCAGCTAGACTATTTACATTTAGTACAGTGCGTCCTGCTCACAGTGTTCAGCTAGATCCGTTCCTGTTATCTTCCTACTGACAGGCAGGCTTGTCTGGTTACAGTATATAAAGCTACCTTAAGAAAATTACAGGTGTTCTTTTTGATCCTATTAGTACCACGGTCAGGCAGCTAGACTATTTACATTTAGTACAGTGTGTCCTGCTCACAGTGTTCAGCTAGATCCGTTCCTGTTATCTTCCTACTGACAGGCAGGCTTGTCTGGTTACAGTATATAAAGCTACCTTAAGAAAATTACAGGTGTTCTTTTTGATCCTATTAGTACCACGGTCAGGCAGCTAGACTATTTACATTTAGTACAGTGCGTCCTGCTCACAGTGTTCAGCTAGATCCGTTCCTGTTATCTTCCTACTGACAGGCAGGCTTGTCTGGTTACAGTATATAAAGCTACCTGAAGAAAATTACAGGTGTTCTTTTTGATCCTATTAGTACCACGGTCAGGCAGCTAGACTATTTCCATTTAGTACAGTGTGTCCTGCTCACAGTGTTCAGCTAGATCCGTTCCTGTTATCTTCCTACTGACAGGCAGGCTTGTCTGGTTACAGTATATAAAGCTACCTGAAGAAAATTACAGGTGTTCTTTTTGATCCTATTAGTACCACGGTCAGGCAGCTAGACTATTTACATTTAGTACAGTGTGTCCTGCTCACAGTGTTCAGCTAGATCCGTTCCTGTTATCTTCCTACTGACAGGCAGGCTTGTCTGGTTACAGTATATAAAGCTACCTGAAGAAAATTACAGGTGTTCTTTTTGATCCTATTAGTACCACGGTCAGGCAGCTAGACTATTTCCATTTAGTACAGTGTGTCCTGCTCACAGTGTTCAGCTAGATCCGTTCATGTTATCTTCCTACTGACAGGCAGGCTTGTCTGGTTACAGTATATAAAGCTACCTGAAGAAAATTACAGGTGTTCTTTTTGATCCTATTAGTACCACGGTCAGGCAGCTAGACTATTTACATTTAGTACAGTGTGTCCTGCTCACAGTGTTCAGCTAGATCCGTTCCTGTTATCTTCCTACTGACAGGCAGGCTTGTCTGGTTACAGTATATAAAGCTACCTTAAGAAAATTACAGGTGTTCTTTTTGATCCTATTAGTACCACGGTCAGGCAGCTAGACTATTTACATTTAGTACAGTGCGTCCTGCTCACAGTGTTCAGCTAGATCCGTTCCTGCTATATACATTTAGTGCAGTACGTCCTGCTCACAGTGTTCAGCTAGATCCGTTCCTGTTATCTTCCTACTGACAGGCAGGCTTGTCTGGTTACAGTATATAAAGCTACCTGAAGAAAATTACAGGTGTTCTATCCCAGCTTAGTGCAGCTACAGGCCATTAGTATGTCTGGAAGGCCAAGAAGGAGAGGCAGACAGTCACAAGCCAATAAGAGAGGGCAAGCAGGCTCTGTGTCTAGTGCTGGTCGTGGAGACGGTGCATCCTCATCAGCACGTGGCCATGGGACACGCTTGGCCTTTTTTTCGGCAGCTGGCCGTGTTGAGCCGCAACATGCGGAAGACTTGGTCGAGTGGATGACCAAGCCGTCCTCATCCTCCTCATCCTCTCTCACCCATGCCCAGGGTGCTTTGTCTGGCAAAGCAGCGGCCTCTTCCCTCAGCTCAATGTCATCAGTGACTCCTTCCCTAGCTCCACCATGTCCTCATGAGGATTCCCTCGAACTGTTTGACCACAGTGTTGGGTACATGCTCCAGGAGGATGCCCAGCGTTTGGAAGGCTCTGATGATGATACTGAGCTCAATGAAGGCAGTAACATGAGCACGGACAGAGGGGGTGCCCAAGAAGGACAGCAATCTGGCAGTCATGCTCCCCCTGCTGCAGCATACTGCCAGGTTTGCTCCAGTGATGAGGAGGGAGGGGATGATGAGGTCACTGACTCAACGTGGGTGCCTGATAGGAGAGAGGAGGAGGAGGAGGAGGAGGAGGAGGTGGCACATCACCAACTAGGCAGGATGCCCTCCAGGGGCCAGCCTAAGGGCAGCACATTGACTGCATCACACCCCAAAGCTCCACATGTGCAGGGCGCTGCAGTCTCTGCGCGTTATTCAAAAAGTTCTTTGGTGTGGGCCTTTTTTGAGACGAGTGCATCAGATCGCACCGCTGCTATTTGCAACATATGTCTCAAGCGTATCTCGCGTGGCCAAAACATCTCCCGCTTGGGTACCACATGCTTGACCAGACATATGTTGACCTGCCATGCAGTTCGTTGGCAAGCGTATCTAAAAGACCCACACCAAAGAACAAAGACGATCTCTCCTTGCTCCTCATCAGCTGAGATTTCCAACCCCACTAGACCTTCAGTCCTCTCTGAGACCTGCAGTGAGAGGAATGAAGGTGTAGAATTAGGTGTGTCACAGCCAAGTACTTGTGGGCAATCTGCTTTTGGTACACCGACGTCAGATTGTACCAGGCAAATTTCCCTGCCCCAGCTGCTGCACCGCCGAAAGAAGTTTGCTCCCAGCCATCCACATGCCCAGCGGTTGAATGCTAGCTTGGCAAAATTGCTAGCACTTCAACTGCTGCCTTTTCAGTTGGTAGACTCTGCCCCCTTCCGTGAGTTTGTGGAATGTGCGGTTCCTCAGTGGCAGGTACCCAAACGCCACTTTTTCTCACGGAAGGCGATTCCGGCTCTCTACCGGCATGTGGAAGGCAATGTCCATGCCTCGCTGGACAGGGCGGTCAGCGGTAAGGTGCATATTACCGCTGACTCATGGTCCAGCAGGCATGGACAGGGACGTTACTTAAGTTTCACGGCGCATTGGGTGACTCTGCTGGCAGCTGGGAAGGATGCAGGACAAGGTGCAGTAGTGTTGGAGGTTGTTCCGCCACCACGCCTCCAAAATGCTGATTGTGACACACCTCTCTCCTCCACCCCCTCCTCTTCTTCTTCCTCCATGGCCTCTTCCTCGGAACCAGCGGTGCTCCGTAGGCGTTCAAGGGGCTACACAAGTACGCAGGCCAAAAGATGCCATGCGGTGCTTGAGCTGGTGTGCTTGGGGGACAGGAGCCACACTGGGGCAGAGGTTCTGTCAGCTCTGCAGGGGCAGGTTCAGAGGTGGTTGATGCCACGCCAACTTAAGGCAGGAATGGTGGTTTGCGACAATGGCACCAACCTCCTCTCTGCCCTCCGACAGGGACAACTGACCCATGTGCCCTGTTTGGCTCACGTCCTTAACTTGGTGGTGCAGCGGTTCTTGGGCAGGTACCCGGGCTTACAGGATGTCCTGAGGCAGGCCAGGAAAGTCTCTGTGCATTTCCGCCGGTCATATAATGCCAGTGCTCGGCTGACGGACCTCCAAAAGGAGTTTAACCTGCCCAAGAACCGCCTAATCTGTGACATGCCCACCAGGTGGAACTCGACGTTGGCCATGCTGCAGCGGCTGCACACGCAGCAGAGGGCCATCAATGAGTACCTGTGCGACTATGGCACCAGGACAGGGTCAGGGGACCTTGGTTTTTTTTCCCCACGCCAGTGGGCCATGATCAGGGATGCATGCACTGTCCTGTCACCATTCGAGGAGGCCACGAGGATGGTGAGCACTGACAGTGCATGCATCAGTGACACTGTCCCCCTTGTCCACCTGTTGGAGCACACGCTGCGTGGAATAATGGACAGGGCACTTGAGGCAGAACAGAGGCAGGAAGAGGAGGACTTCCTTAGCTCTCAAGGCCCCCTTTATCCAGACAGTGTTCCTGCGTGCCCGCCGATCACACAGGAAGAGGACGAGGAGGAGGAGGAGGAGGAGGAGGAAGATTGTGTCAGTATGGAGGTGGAGCCTGGCACTCAGCATCAGCAGTCTTTAAGGGATCAGTCCCAAGGAACACATGGACTTGTACGTGGCTGGGAGGAGGTGGCTGCGGACGTTGTTGTCCTTAGTGACCCAGAGGACTTCGGACCGAATGCCTCAGCAAACCTACGCTGCATGGCCTCCCTGATCCTGCAAAGCCTGCGTAAGGATCCTCGTATTCGTGGTATCAAGGAGAAGGACCAATACTGGCTGGCAACCCTCCTTGATCCACGTTACAAGGGTAAGGTTGCGGACCTTATCTTGCCATCGCAGAGGGAGCAGAGGATGAAACATCTTCGGGAGGCCTTGCAGAAAGGTCTGTGCAACGCGTTCCCAGAGACTGGGAGGTTACAAACTCCTGTTTCTGGACAACGTGTTGCTGAGGCTTCGGTCAGTCAAAGAAGGAGCGGTGGAGAAGGTGGCCGTCTGACCGATGCGTTCAGACAATTTTTTGGTCCGCAGCCCCAAGGTATGATCGGTTCCAGCAACCATCGCCAGCGTCTGTTTTACATGGTGCAGGAATACCTAGGGGCAAGATCAGACTTGGACACCTTTCCCACCGAAAATCCTCTGGGTTACTGGGTCTTGAGGATGGATCACTGGCCAGAGCTTGCACAGTATGCAATTGAGCTACTGGCCTGTCCTGCATCCAGCGTTCTTTCGGAACGCACATTCAGTGCTGCTGGAGGCGTGGTAACCGATCACAGGGTGCGTCTGTCCACCGACTCGGTCGATCGGCTGACCTTCATAAAAATGAATCAGTCTTGGATCACCACCAGCTACCAAGCACCTGATGCAGATGTAACCGAATAATTTTTTTTGAAATCTCAGATCCCTTCAAAGACTGCCTATGCTGATGCTGAGTGACTATCCCTGAGTAATTATCCTCTTCCTCCTCAATCATCACGCTGATAGCTTGTAAGAACATTTTTGGTTCTGGGCGCCACCACCAGTGCCTAAGGCACAATTTTTCAGCCCCTGTTTAACAGGGGCGTGTAATTACAATTTTTGATGCAATACTTTGCAGCAGGGCTTGTTCCTGCGTTTCAACTAGAGTGTCTGTGAGGGGTTGCAGTGTTGTGGCACCAGCACCAGTGCCTAAGGCCTAATTTTTCAGCTCCTGTTCAACAGGGGCATGTAATTACAATTCTTGATCTAATATTTCACAGCAGGGCCCTGTGAGGGCTTACAGTGTTTTGGCCACAGCAACACCTAAGGCCCAAATTTCTGCTGAGTATATAGGGCAGGACCCTACCTTCAAACATCTAACTTACAAACGACTCCTACTTGCAAACGGTAGGAGACAACAGGAAGTGAGATGAAATCTACCCCTAAGGAAGGGAAATTCTCTCCTGTAAGAGTTAATATGGGAAAACAATTTCTCCTTTCCACTGATGCTTTCCAATCCTTGTTCCACAAAAAAACCCAAATTTTCAAAAAACATTTTTCATTGGGACAAAAAAGTGAGGTGAAATCTTCTGAAGAGGAGGAAAGACGCAAAACAAATGTCACAGGGGTGATAACCCTTCCCTATGTTTTCCAAAAAGCTTAGAAAAGATTTTTTGGCTGGAGCTAAACACATTAAAAATGTTCAAAATTACAAACAGATTCTACTTAACAACAAACCTACAGTCCCTGTCTTGTTTGCACCGCCTGTATACTGCTGTTCAGAGTATATAGGGCCTGGTGGCCCCACACCTTTCCTTATTTTAATTTGGGTGTGGGGTTCCCCTTAATATCCATACAAGACCCAAAGGGCCTGGTAATGGACTGGGGGGTACCCATGCCGTTTGTCTCACTGATTTTCATCCATATTGCCATGACCCGACATGACATTAAACCCGCAAGCAGTTTTAAATGAGATTTTTTCCTTTAAAAATGACATTTGGTGCAGGGACTGTTCTAAACATGGGAAACACGCGTCACTTTACAGGCATACTATAGACACCCCCCAGGTACGATATTTAAAGGAATATTTCACTTTTTTTTTTTTACTTTAAGCATCATTAAAATCACTGCTCCCGAAAAAACGGCCGTTTTTAAAAGTTTTTTTTGCATTGATACATGTCCCCTGGGGTAGGACCCGGGTCCCCAAACCCTTTTTAGGACAATACCATGCAAATTAGCCTTTAAAATGAGCACTTTTGATTTCGAACGTTCGAGTCCCATAGACGTCAATGGGGTTCTAACGTTCGTGCGAACTTGCGGTCCGTTCGCGGGTTCTGGTGCGAACCGAACCGGGGGGTGTTCGGCTCATCCCTAATGACTTCTAATTTAAGTAATGCAAGAAAATGGGAAACAAGAGTCATATAGCTGAAAGCAAGACGATGAGCATTATGTGTGGAAGCAAAGTGTTGAAACCATCAACACAAATAATAAAACTAGTAACATCAAGCTTTTACATGTCTTACAAAAAAAACAAAAACAACATTCTCTTTAAGATTCTTATTTGATTTTTTTAAATTAAAAAAATACACAAGCACAAGTGTTTGTCAAAGCTTAACAGTGATGGATTTACCAAGCAAAAGTTCCCATTTGACTTGTTGAAAGTACCCCCCGTGGTAACTGTATCATTGGGAAGAACCTCCAGCTTAAAATATGTTCTGTGCAGAATAACTTAAGCAAATATTGTACATAACATTTATAAAAAGATAAAGCAAAATAGAGGCTATTTATACAGAGGGGCCATTATCTTTATAAACTGCAACACAACAACAAGCCTATAACCATATCTCACAAACAAATTGTTTCTCTAGCTGAATAGTAATCAGGTAACAGTTCTGCAAAAAAAAATAAAATGAAGCAAATAGTTTGCAAAGTCAGTATGTGGCCACTGATTCATTTCAATTATACCTTGTATAAGTTTGTAAGTGTTGACACACATAAGTACGTGTATCCGCAATAAATATCAACACATTATAAATACAAGCACCAAAGAAAGTAATTTGTTTTTCTCTCATACAGATTTTGTTTACACTTCAATTGCCTAAAAGTCTATTTGCCTGCAATAGTTCAAGCACCTTTCCAATATTTATCTCCCGCTTGTATCATTTTTATACCTCTAGTCTATGAGCGCAGCTTTAGAGAGGGTTATAGGTAGACACATGAAAGAAAATTACTTATTCGTTCCTTTGATTCTTATGTGATATGGGAAAACACTTTAACAGTCCTTAAAGCAAGAAGAAAATAGACACATTTGATAGTGCATATTACTATTGAGCCACTGTGCTATTAAATACCTTCTGAGTCTTTTAAAAGACTCTGCGATGCAAAGTTCACACAACACGATAAAGAAGAGCAAATATATATGAAGTAAAATAAAGATTTCAGAAGCATGTTCAGGGCTAAGGATAAAAATTAAATATGCCTGTTCAGCTTCTAAACAGGTTGCTCTTTTTTTTCCATTTTATAATTATAATAAACAGAGTTCACAGCCATACTTCAATCCCATTTAGAGTTTGGGTTATGAAGTTGTGCTGGATTCAATTTAGATTCAACTGCTGTGTCTTTGGATTCTGCTGAAATTAGATCCATGGAGGTATGTTACAGCATATAGTGGCAGTGGAGACAGAACATGCATGGTAGTCCCTTTCCCAACAACAGAGGAATAGCTTATTGGAAATCCTAGTTAACACCTCAAAGTGCTATGTTTTACAAATGTAATCTCTTTCAGACTAGAACACCAGGAGTTATTTTAGTTAAAATGACTTCATATTATCTTACTCTGTGAAAGCTGTAGGGTTTGCTGTTTTAATAAATTTAACTTGATACATTTAGAATACAACTGATTTTTTCAGTCCTATACACTGGAGCATTATCTCCTTGTGCTGTCAAAAAGTCAATATAGATATAGATAGAATATATTTTTACTAGCCAGTGTTAAAGTTTAAAATACTTTACAAAGAGATATATAAATGTTTCTGTAGAAGCAATTAAAAAAAAAAACGCAATGGGCGCAATAATGCTACTGGGTTTAGTAATGGTAACAATGTTTGGAACAATGCAAATATGCATTTATATATTGTACTATAAAACAGAGATAGATACTATATATATATATATATATATATATATATAATGTACATCTAGATAGATTAAGATGTCTGCTATTTAAATAACAACAAATTTGGATCACGACACTAATGCACAATCCTAAATGGCCATTTTTTTGTGAGACAGTCCATTAGTGAAGTTCCTGTATACATAAGCAGATTTCACTTGACTGTAGAGCTGAAAAAGTTAAAATGCCTCCAGAAAAAGAAATAAGCAGATGCATTTAGTTGAATCTGTCAAACTGTGAAATAGAAATGGTATAGTGACAACCTCTCAGCCCTAATTATCGCAATGTCATGGGCATAAACTAAGAAATCTGGTAAAATTATAACTGCAACTGTATATTATAAGCAGATGTTACTAAATGTATCAAGTTCAACCTAGACTAGTTTAATGCCGCGTACACACAAGCGGACTTTTCGACCGGACTGGTCCGACAGACTATCCGACGGACTTTCAACGGACTTCCAATGGTCATTCCGAATGAACGGACTTGCCTACACACAATCACACCAAAGTCTGACGGATTTGTATGTGATGACTTACGACCGGAATAAAATAAGGAAGTTGATAGCCAGTAGCCAATAGCTGCCCTAGCGTCGGTTTTTGTCCATCGGACTAGCTTAACAGATGATCTGAATTTTCGATAGGAACTGGGTTCGGCGGAGTTCCGACGTAAAGATTTGAAACATTTTCCAAATCTAAAGTCCGTCAGATTTTCGACCGAAAAAGTCCGCTGCAGGTCCGATGAAGCCCACACATGGTCGAACTGTCCGCCGTACTCGGTCCGTCGGACAAGTCGAGTCAAAAAGTCTGCTCGTGTGTACGTGGCATAATGCCGCGTACACACGGTCGTACTGTTCGTCTACAAAAGTCCAACGGACGCTGACGGACTAAAGCTGGCTGGTAATCCGATCGTGTGTGGGCTTCTCCGGACTTTCAACTGACTTTTTTAGCCTCAAATCCGACGTACTTTAGATTTGAAACATGCTTTAAAACTTTACTTCGTAACTACGACGGACCCCGAAATCCGCTCGTCTGTGTGCTAGTCCGACGGACAAAAAGCCACGCTAGGGCACCTATTGGCTACTGGCTATGAACTTCCTTATTTTAGTCCGGTGTACGTCATCACGTATGAATCCGACCGACTTTTGTGTGGTCGTGTGTAGGCAAGTCCGTTCGTTAGAAAGTAGGCCGCAAGTCCGCCGCAAGTCCACCGAAAGTCTGCCGGAAGTCTGTCGGACAGGCTGTCTGACTTTTGTAGACGAAAAGTACGACCGTGTGTACGCGGCATAAGGCTTCATGTACATGGGACGTTTCTCAACCTCTTCTGAACGCTGGAACATCACAGCTAGTAATCCACGTTTAAAAACATGTGTTTAGCCGCGTTTAGCCGCGTTTGGCATTTGGCGTTTGAAATGCCTCTAAACACAGCTTCTAAACACATTTTTTTGGGTTCCAAAAGAAGCCTCCAACGCAACTGTCTAGAAACGACTATAAAAAAACCTGTGTACATTTACTGATAAGATAACATAGAGGAGAGTTCAGGAGCAGTTGAAAAAAATGCCCAACTGCTTCTAAACGTCCATTTACCAGCAGCAGTGTACATGAGGCCTACACTAACTGTCTCAAAGAGGATGTTAGTAATCATTTGTTGGGTCACACCAAATATGTTTTGCTCTATTGTGCATGTTTTGGTGAAAACTGTCAGGCCTCCTCATGCTGTCCTGCATGCTATCCCCCTATAATTTTTATTGTTTTTCTGCTCTGTCAAAATTTCAGGAAGCGTGGCATTATGATATACAATTACTGTTTAAAAGTGTTACTGTAATACAGCTCCATACCTCCCAACTTGCAGAGATGGGAAAGAGGGACACATATTAGCAAAAAGAATGTTTGTAAAGGACACACCCCTGTCATAACCTGTTACATGGAGAATCAATACACAAATTATGATAGGTCAAGCCAAAAAAGGCCTTTCCTTTATATTGGCTTTTGAAATTTACAAATGTAAATATGTTTAACATGGATAAAAATTTAGCACATTTTGTTAGGTAAATAGTGAATTTTTATACTGTTATGTACACCAGAAAAATATGAGAGACAAATAAGTAGGAAAGAGGGACATAGGGATGCTTGGCTCCATTCACAGAACCATTTGGCATGCGGTATGTAGGTGTCTGTGAATTCACTATACCGAGCATAAAATGCTCAAAACTGTCAGTAAACACTGCATTAAAAGGGGTTAAAGTAAATTCACAGAGGGAATTAAATAATTAAATACATTTGGTAATTAAGTAGTGGTCCAGGCATGTGGTATTTAAGGAATGTAAAAATATAATAGTCAATTTTGAGTAGTCTCTGGAGGTGGATTGGAACATCTCTCAAGCTTTTATTGTTGTCTGTGCCCCCATTAGGGAGATTCACCTTTTTTATATTTGTCCTGTTTACCATTGTCATTGAAATTAAAAGTAAAAGAAAATGCCAAAAATTGGGTTGTCCCTAGAAAAGTATTAGGGTTATAACCCTCCCTTACTCTATTGAAAATGAAAAAAAGTTATGCCTATATTTCTACTTTAAGGCAAATGGACTGTGCAATTTGCAAGTTGCTCCAGGGCTTAGTAAATTAGGTAAAACTTCACTTAACAAAGAATACCCAATCATATGCAATGAAAAAAAAAACATGCCTTTTGCTTGCACAAATTTAGATGGAACTCAACAGAGAACCCCATCAGTTACTAAGCTTTGAGTAACTGCACTTGCAAAAGTCCCCAGTCTATGTGTCTTTAGTAAATCAACCCAATTACCTTTAGTAAATGCACCCCTATTACATGTAGTGAAATATATTTATTTTTTATGGTCATTGCACCAGATTTGTGGAGACTTTTTTTGTGTATATACAAGCATATCCATGATTTGCTGCAACTTCCCCCTATCACTCCAAACATAATACAATTTACATGCATATCACAATGGTCGAATCCCTTGTTAGAACATATGTCATATGTAGTAGGGACACTTTACTTATCCACAATTATTTTTTGAGATATCTTTGGCTCAAATTTTTGCAAGACAGGATGGGATTATAAATAGACATGCATTCTTACAAAAGATATAGAACTTGAGCTGTTAGGAGAGGGGTATCATTAAATTTGAAGGTTTTTACAGATGGATACCAGAGTGACACTTTCATGAACTTCAGAGAATGACATTTTCTAACAAGAAAACACAGGCCTGTCCAAAGATATAGCAATGACTTTGCAAAATATCACAGCAAAAATTACGTTAGGGCAGGGTTTCTCAACCAGGGTTCCATTGAACCCTAGGGTTCCTCCAGAGGTTACCAGGGGAAAATAAAAAAACAATTATAGGGCGTACACACGGTCGGACTTTGTTCGGACATTCCGACAACAAAATCCTAGGATTTTTTCCGACGGATGTTGGCTCAAACTTGTTTTGCCTACACACGGTCGCACAAAGTTGTCGGAGTTTCCGATCGACAACCACGCGGTCACGTACACCACGTACGACGAGACTAGAAAAGGCCGGTTCAGAACCAAGCGCGGCACCCTTTGGGCTCCTTTTGCTAATCTCGTGTTAGTAAAAGTTTGGTGAGAGACGATTTGCGCTTTTTCAGACTCGTGGCTTTCAGACCGTTTTCTGCTGTTCAGTTTGTGCTTGTGGGTTTGTATCTGCTCTTCAGTGCGTGCAAGCAAGTTCCGCGTGACTTAGTCATTGTATTCTTGTTCGTTCGATACTGTTTTTCAGTTCACTCTTCACAGGCCTTGCTGTTCTTCAGTGCGTTCTGTTACTTCGTTCTGAGCAGCCGACCGTTTTCTAGCCATGTTTTGTATGCGTACTCCTCGTAGAGTTCGTGCTGTGCGGGGGCTTGGTGTTGGGGTCCTGACCTTGACACAAGTCCAGTCCATGAACAGGGTGGGGAGGAGTTCATGGACCAAGAATTGGTTGCTTCAGCGTGACCAGTTCTGTCATATGCCTTTGCTCCGTGAGATCCGTGAGAATAATCCTGATGATTTCAGGAACTTTCTCAGGATGACGGACCCCGTGTTTCACCGTTTGTTGGCTTCGCTGACCCCCTATATCAGCAGGCAGGATACCTGCATGAGGCAAGCCATCACTCCGGAGCAGAGGTTGGTCGCTACCTTGCGGTATTTTGCCACAGGGAGAAGCCTGCAGGACCTCAAGTTCTCGACAGGCATCTCCCCCCAGGCTCTGGGTATCATCATCCCAGAGACCTGTTCTGCCATCATCCAGGTCCTGCAGAAGGAGTATATGAAGGTAAGATTTTTATCCTTTAATATCACATTTTATTGTATTGAATGTTTGCTAATATATTGTATTTCTTTCCTCATTCCCCAATTACCATGATTGTAATATGCTGTGAATGTCCCCTTTGTCCTCATGCATGCTGGATTTTTATGTAATTATTATTTTAGGTCCTTCATACATATTTGCCCTTCAATAACCTCCCCAGCATGGTGTCTCGTGCCCTATATTCACCTCATGTAGTCACTTAACAATGTATTTTATCAGCTCCATAGTAGTGCTTTACCCCAAACACCCCCTAAAATGTTTGGTAATGTTATTTTTGATTTAAATTCAGGCAGAGTGCCAGGGGCTTTTTTTTGTGGTGTCCCCAAATTTTTTGTAACCCTCCCTCCCCCCAACTGCTAAGTCAGCTGATCCCAATTCTCTATCCTCAATCATCTATCTGCTGACTTTGCCAAACCCATACACACTATACCCATCTCTTTACTGGTCAGATTTATGGATGAATTCCCCAAAGCATGTAGTGCAAGGGCCTGCCTGTCTAATTTCCAATGGTACTGTTTAAAGTTTTTGTATCCTTTTATTATCTTGATAGGTAATAGCAGAATGTCCAAATGTGCTTGAATGTGTACAGTGTGTATTTATATCTTTGTATTCAGACACTTCTTACCTGTCCAGTGGTCTGCCAATAGTGTAACTAAGGAGGGGCTGTTCCAAGTAATACCCATTATTTAGGCATTTATCTCTCAATGAAGTGAAGAGGGTTACCTGTCCAAGAGTTCCCCCCCCCTATAATGTTAGAAATGGCCCATGAGAGGGGGGGAGGGGGAATATGATAGGTGTACCTTATACTTTGGTGTTGTTAAATTCCCCTTAATAAATGCTATCTGGAGGTTGCCCCATAATGTTTGTGTCTAATCTGCTTGCCATGTTTCTGGGAAAAAATAGTAATGTTTATTGTTTTTTCCTCAACAGTTTCCTTAAACGCCACAGGAATGGCAGACTGTGGCCTCCCACTTTGCCCAGCGGTGGGACTTTCCTAACTGCGGAGGGGCAATTGATGGGAAACACGTCCACATCGTCCCCCCACCCAACTCGGGGTCGTACTATTATAATTACAAGGGGTTTAATAGTATAGTGATGTTGGCGGTGGTGTCGGCTAATTACGAGTTCCTGTATGTGGACGTGGGGAAGAATGGCCGGATGTCCGATGGTGGAGTCATCGCCCAGACGGAGTTCTACAGGCGTCTCCAGAATGGCAGCTTGGACTTGCCACCTCCAGAGGACAATGTTGAAGGTCTCCCATTTGTGTTCGTTGCTGATGAAGCGTTTGCGCTGGGGGACCACCTGATGCGGCCATTCCCGATGAGGACCCTCACCCCGGAACAGAGGGTTTTTAATTACCGGCTGGCCAGAGCCCGAAGAGTGGTGGAGAACACATTTGGAATCCTGGCCAGCCGGTTCCGACTATTTCTGACCCCCATCCATATGGCGGAGTATAAACTGAACCATATAATACTTGCTTGCTGTGTTCTCCATAATTTTTTAAGAAAACATTCAGCCAACTATGCTGGCTCAGTTGGGCCTGAGGCCGGAATCCAAAATCCATCAACACTGACGGCGCTTGAAAGTGGCCGTCCTGGCTTGCCCTCCCTGAATGCCCGTGATGTCCGGTTACGATACCTGGAGTTCTTTGCGGGTAGGGGGGCTATCAATATGCCAGACAATCTGTGAAACCTTTTTCAAATAAAAAACAACCAAAAGAAATTCTTTGTGGACATTTACTGCTTGTGTTTGTTTTAGCTGACCCTGACAGAAATGTGTTGAGTGCCGAAAATGTCGTGATTGGGTAACCTTATAAAAAACACTGTTGGCTGGTACTTCCTAAATGCAAAAACACATTTCACTGCAAGTGCACTTGCAACTGCACTGAAACTGCACTTGTAGTCCAAAGTGTATTTGCCCTTAGGAAATAACCCCCATGTTTGCATAAAACAGCAATTACATCACCCCAAAAGTGTTGTAGCATTGAGACAATAATCCACACATTCTTGAGTAAGCAACTTTTTTATAGCTGCACAATCACATGTGCATTTTCCAAAGGTTTTTAAAACAAACCAACATGTTTGTTGTATAACAATTTTTGCTGTAGCATAATCAAAAATCGAAATGTCCTTTTCTGATAAAACAGGCCTGTGTAAAACCAACAAGAAAGCCAAAAAACTTGAACTTACAAAGTTCACATATGGTAAAACCTGAAGGCTATATCAGACATGAGTATTTAGGAACTGTGTTTGATATAGCGTTCAGATGGGGGGAAATCACCCCTGGAAAAGCCAAATTTGGAAGATGTGCTCTTCCCCCACTGCGCCGAACGAAAAGGGGCGAGGAATAGACTAGAAAGAACGTCAGGGGCGGGCGGAGTTACACGCATGCGCAGTGTATATAAAGCGTAACACGTGTGCGTATTACGTACGATCTGTGAGCGGAGGAAGGAGCATTGGAGGCGCCGATCGTAAGAACGAAGGTAAGAGACAAACTTGTGCCTATACTGCTTCTACATTGAGGCCTATATTGTAACAAGATTAGGAGAGTTTTGTCTGACATTAGGCTTTGTCTTGTGTTGTGTCTTGCAGTGAACATGGATATGCTACTCAAAGATAATGACTTCATGTCAGTATTCATAGATATGCTAAGGGAGCTGCCCTGTCTGTGGGAGATTAACCACCCCCATTTCAAGAACCAAGCAAAGAGGAAGGCAGCACTGGTGCAATTGTTGGTAATCGTGAAGCAGGTGATCCCCACGGCAGACATCACTTATTTAAAGATCTTAATTGGTGGCCTGAGGAGCACATATCTGAGGGAGCGCAAGAAAGTCCTGGATTCGCAGAGATCCGGAGCAGCAGATGACATCTATGTCCACAGGATGTTGTCCTACGACAGACTGCATTTTCTGGCAGGCCAGACTGAACCCAGGCCATCCCTCTCCAGTCTTCTTTCCACGCTTCCTTCCCCCCCTGGCTGAGGCTTCTGACGCCCAACCTGGGCCTTCCAGGCCACATGTGGAGGAGCCCAGATTGAGCCAGGTATAGCATTCCTCTAAATATTTCTGCTTGTCCAATCAATGATGTTAACTAGATGTTAGTTGGGAGTACTAATTTATGATTGTGATTGATGATGCAAAACATTACAACCATGTCCCTTTTTCATACACAGGGAAGTCTCAGCCAGGAGGTGGCCGGGCCGAGCCGGCTGGCTGATATCAAGGTCCCTCCACCCCCCCTGAAAAGAGAAAGTGGCAGGAAGAGGAGTGCCCTAGAGGAGGCTACCGGAGGACTCTTTTGGGGGGCTACAGAGGCCCTGGGAGCACGACAGACCGTGGAGGAGGACATTGCTGCCTTCATTGCATATAAAATGCAGAGGATGGAGGAGGGCCAACAAGTAATGTGTGAGGCCCTCATATCGGAGGCTCTGGAGAAAGGTATGAGTGGGCAAATTACACCTGAGACACACCTTTTTGATGGTCCTCCTCCTCCTCCTGCAGGTCCTCCTCCTTCTCCTTCTCCTCCAGGTCCTCCCAGTCCTCCTCCTCCTCCAGGTCCTACTCCTCCTCCTGCCACACCTCCAACTGCACAGCCACAGCCGGGAAGGAAGCGTGAAAGGAAGACCAGAAAGTGAGGACCCTGGATCCAGTCTGGTCGGCCAAAAAATGCAGCCTCTTGTGGTACCACAGCCTGGGGACACAGATGTCATCTGCTGCTATCCGGATCTCTATGAATCCCGGACCAGACTGCCCTCCCTTATATATGGACTCCTCAGGCCACCAATTTTTGATGTTGAAGAATTGATGTCTGCCGTGGGGGTCCCAGGCTTCACTAATTTCTACTGTTGATCCAGTGTTGCCTTCCTCTTTGTTTGGTTCTGATCCCTTAATAAAGGATTTTTGTTTTGAATTATACTCTCCTATGTGTTTTACTTAAAAAATGACAGTTTGTTTGTGAGGGTTCAGGTACATTTCAAATATACAATGTGAAATGAACAAGGGACACCAACAACAAACAATCTCCTTGAGATTAAATAATAAAAGATATCAATGGTGTTGGGGTAACTTGACACACAAAACACACACACAAATATTCTGGAGTAAAAATAAAAATAACATTGAACAAAGATCAGCCTTGGAAAAAATCCAAACATTAAAGAAAAAAAAAAGGCGTCAAATAAAAACCAAAAAAAAAATTAAAAAAAAAACTGTCAGATGTGACAACTAATAACAATATATTGAGGGAATCCCAATAAAAAAACACAAAGAAAAGTTTGTGAGAAGTGTGTGTGAATATGAGCAGCAAAACTACTTAATTCTTGTCACATTATAAAGAAGAAGAGGGTGCGCTGTATTAAACCATTTTGAACATTGCAGCGTGATGAAATTGCAGCGTGCTCTATCCATTGCGAACGCTAAGTTTACCAGAACGAGCTGTCCCGTGTCGGAATTTCTTCTGAGCATGCGTGGCACTTTGTGCGTCGGAACAGGCCACACACGGTCGGAATTGACGCGATCGGATTTTGTTGTCGGAAAATTTTATCTCCTGCTCTCCAACTTTGTGTGTCGGAAAATCCGATGGAAAATGTCCGATGGAGCCCACACACGGTCGGAATTTCCGACAACACGCTCCGATCGGACATTGTCCATCGGAAAATCCGACCGTGTGTACGGGGCATTACACACACACACACACACATATATAAATACCCTTCTTCCTCCAATACAAAAGACAACATTGTATTTTTTAGTGGAAGAAGGATATTTATATATGTGTATACTTTTCCATACTATTTTAGTTTAATATTTTGAATTTTTAAAGATATTTTGTTTTTACTTAATTGAACTTAGTTGTTTTTGATACACCACATGTGTCCTGTGAAATCAGCTTCCCTTTGACTGGTATTCTAGTCACCTGTTTTCTTTTTGTATTAACACATATGCTGCAGGGACCGCACTGACACAGTGTGTTGGCATATTTCTGCTGTTTAAAACATTTTACCCCTTCTTAGCAATAAAAACTGACAGGGGTTCTAATACTCCTCCACTGTATCCATCCCACTGGATATCACAATGAGATAAAATACTACATGGTTTTGTGAGATAAATACTGCATATTTTGATGAAATACCGTATACGGTCTTTCAGTAGATTTTTTTTTAAATTGCAATTTTGCTGCAAATTTTGAAGAGGAAAATACTGCTTCGTGAATGGAGCCTTATGTTCCAAAAAAGGGACAGTCCCTCCAAATTGTGAACATTTGGAAGCTATGCAATGAGTGCTGCAAATACTGCTTAAGGTCTTAGTTGTTGTACTTCTTTTTCTCGCTTATTGACAACCTCAGTGCATATTGTTTATTAGTTCTCTATGCACTTGTAAGGCATCCCCATTAATATTACATAGTTACATGGTAGATTAGGTTGGAAAAAATACACAGGTTAATCTGGTCCAACCTATGTGTGTGTGTGTGTCAATTTGTGTCTTCTGCATACATCTGTATATTATGCCCATTAAAGAAGGTATCTAGAAGTTTTTGAAAATGTCAACACTCCTAGCTGGCATCACTGCCTGGGGAAAGGAAATCCACATTTGTTGCTGCTTTAACCTTGAAATTAAATCTCCTTTTCTGCAACTTCAACTTGTGGTCATGCATCCTTGTGAGGGACCTTAAACTAAACAGTTTGTTTCCATCCCCACAGTCACTATTGTTTAATTTGTGTATAGAGGTAATGTCACCTATTACCACTTACCCTTCTGGATGGGTGCACTCGAGCAGGCTCGCTCCCAAGCCACGCTCCTGTGAATGGACATTGCTTGGCCCTGCCCCCTGCTCTCTCCTCATTGACTTACTGGCTGTGAGCAGTGAGCCAATGAGGAGAGAGAGACCAGGGAGAGCTGTTGCTCTCATGCACTTCGCTGGATCAAGATGGGGTTGAGGTAAGTATAAGGGGGCTGGAGGGGGGGGGGGGGGGGCTGCACCCAGAAGGTTTTTTATCTCAATGCATAGAGTGCATTCAGGTAAAAAAAAACTGCTTTTAAAACCACTTTAACCAGTTGCCGACCAGGCCATAGCTGAATGATTAAAAATGCAAAGGAAAAAAGAGGCCTGATTCCCATGTAAGTGGTGTGTGCCTGAAAAGACTAAATATTATTTAATTAATATTGTTATTGCACTTCAACCCCAAAAAACAGGAAATATGCAAAGTATCCCAAACAGGAGGGGACAGAGAAAAGTGGGGTTAATGAAAGGGCAATACACAAATAATCATCTCAAAAAATGGAAATTTATTTATTATTGGGCATAAACACAAATTACAAAAAGGGGTAAGGACCCAATGGGGTACTGTTCCTTATATAAAATTGCCGACCACCTGAATAGATTGATCTGTCGCAAACACAGAAAAACAGGGGGAACAAGACAACATGTAACATAAAACATAAATACAAACAGCATCCGGACGTTAAGTGAAATTGGTGTCAGCCTTGCTGTCCACCGTGGGGAGTCTCCAGAAATTACTGGGTAAGGTTACAAGGCTGACATCAATTCTCCGGGTGAATATGTGATGCTCAAAAAGGGATAGAGGGCATCATGTCCGTCATGTCCGTCCAGACGACACGCCTCAACGCTATCCCCCATTGGCGCTTGTGAGCTCGCTACTGCGTGGGAGGAGGCTGGTCACATGACCGCTCGGAACTCAGGTTGATCTATGAGATACACAGACAAGGCTCCAAACATGGATGGTCGGCAATTTTATATAAGGAACAGTACCCCATTGGGTCCTTACCCCTTTTTGTAATTTGTGTTTATGCCCAATAATAAGAAAATTTCCATTTTTTGAGATAATTATTTGTGTATTGCCCTTTCATTAACCCCGCTTTTCTCTGTCCCCTCCTGTTTGAGATACTTTGCATAATAGCTGAATGATGGCTACAGTGCGGTTGGATAACTCTGGGAGGCCGTCATATGACCTCCTCCCAGATTTGTGCTCCCACGCACGCACCCAGGAATGTCCATGACTGTCGGGTAATCCACGTGATCTCCCTGTCCAATGATGGAGCGATCAGTTGTCAACAGACCGGGGCACGTCTGGTTCAGCTCCTCCCCTCTCCTCGCACAGATCGGTACAGTGTGCGAGGAGAGGAGGGAGCTGGGTGCAGCAGCGCTGTAGGCTGGATCTGAAGTGCCCACAGCGCTGATCTCTGCCCATTCCTGCCCATCTATGTTCCATCCATGGCTCGTCCATACTCTATCCATGTTCCATTCATGCTTAGCCATGCTCATCCATGCTCATCCATGCCCAGCCATGCTCATCCATGCCCAGCCATGCTCACCCATGCCCAGGCATGCTCATACATGCTCATCCATGCCCGGGCATGCTCATCCATGCTCATCCATGTCCATCCATGCTCAGCTATGCCCAGCAATGCTCATTTGTGCTCATCAATGCCCAGCCATGCTCATCCATGCCCAGCCATGCTCATTCATGCTCATTCATGCCCAGCCATGCTCATCCATGCCCAGCCATGCCCAGCCATGCTCATCCATGCCCAGCCATGCTCATCCATGCCCAGCCATGCTCATTCATGCCCAGTCATGCTCACCCATGCTCATCCATGCCCAACCATGCTGATCCATGCTCATCCATGCTCATCCATGCCAAGCGATGCTCATCCATGCTCATCCATGCCCAGCCATGCTCATCCATGCTCATTCATGTCCAGCCATGCTCATCCATGCCCAGCCATGTCCATCTATACCCAGCCATGCTTATCCATGCCCAGCCATGCTAATCCATGCCCAGCCATGCTCATCCATGCTCATCCATGCCCATCCATGCTCATCCATGATCATCCATGCCCAGCCATGCTCATCCATGCTCATTCATGCCCAGCCATGCTCATCCATGCCCAGGCATGCTTATCAATGCCCAGCCATGCTCATCCATGTTCATCCATGCCCAGCCATGCTCATCCATTCTCACCCATTCCCAGCCATGCCCAACCATGCTTATCCATGCCTAGTCATGTCCATACATGCTCATCCATGCCCAGCCATGCTCACCCATGCTCATCCATGCCCAACCATGCTCATCCATGCTCATCCATGCTCATCCATGCCAAGCCATGCTCATCAATGCTCATCCATGCCCAGCCATGCTCATCCATGTTCATCCATGCTCATTCATGTCCAGCCATGCTCATCCATGCCCAGTCATGCCCATCTATGCCCAGCCATGCTTATCCATGCCCAGCCATGCTAATCCATGCCCAGCCATGCTCATCCATGCTCATCCATGCCCATCCATGCTCATCCATGATCATCCATGCCCAGCCATGCTCATCCATGCCCAGCCATGCTCATCCATGCCCAGGCATGCTTATCAATGCCCAGCCATGCTCATCCATGTTCATCCATGCCCAGCCATGCTCATCCATTCTCACCCATTCCCAGCCATGCCCAACCATGCTTATCCATGCCTAGTCATGTCCATACATGCTCATCCATGCCCATCCATGCTCATCCATGGCTCATACATCCCCATCCATGCTTGTCCATGCCCAGCCATGCTCATCCATGCCCATCCATGGCTCATCCATGGCTCATTCAAGCCTCATTCATGGCTCATTCATGCTCATCCATGCCACATCAGTGCTCATCCATGCCATATCTATGCTGCATCAGTGCTCATCCATGTCACATTCATGCCATATCAGTAGTCATCCATGCCACATTCATGCCACATTAGTACTCATCTGTGCCACATCCATGCCACTACAGTGCCCATCAGTGCCAATACAGCGCCCATGAGTGAAAAAAAATAATTAGTGAATTAATTTGAACCGCGCCCTCTCTTAAAACACAAAGAACTGAATGTATTATAAAGTGCAAGTACATAAAAAAGTGCATAGAGAAAATTGTCAACAAACAATTTCACAAATCCAAAATATAATGTCCATAAAAAAAAATTTATATATACACTACCGTTCAAAAGTTTGGGGTCACCCAAACAATTTTGTGTTTTCCATGAAAAGTCACACTTATTCACCACCATACGTTGTGAAATGAATAGAAAATAGAGTCAAGACATTGACAAGGTTAGAAATAATGATTTGTATTTGAAATAACATTGTTTTTACATCAAACTTTGCTTTCATCAAAGAATCCTCCTTTTGCAGCAATTACAGCATTGCACACCTTTGGCATTCTAGCTGTTAATTTATTGAGGTAAGCTGGAGAAATTGCACCCCACGCTTCTAGAAGCAGCTCCCACAAGTTGGAATGGTTGGATGGGCACTTCTGGCGTACCATACGGTCAAGCTGCTCCCACAACAGCTCAATGGGGTTCAGATCTGGTGACTGTGCTGGCCACTCCATTACCGATAGAATACCAGCTGCCTGCTTCTGCTGTAAATAGTTCTTGCACAATTTGGAGGTGTGTTTAGGGTCATTGTCCGGTTGTAGGATGAAATTGGCTCCAATCAAGCGCTGTCCACTGGGTATGGCATGGCGTTGCAAAATGGAGTGATAGCCTTCCTTAGCTTTTACCCTGTACAAAGCTCCCACCTTACCAGCACCAAAGCAACCCCAGACCATCACATTACCTCCACCATGCTTAACAGATGGCGTCAGGCATTCTTCCAGCATCTTTTCATTTGTTCTGCGTCTCACAAACGTTCTTCTTTGTGATCCAAACACCTCAAACTTGGATTCATCCGTCCACAACACTTTTTTCCAGTCTTCCTCTGTCCAATGTCTGTGTTCTTTTGCCCATCTTAATCTTTTTCTTTTATTGGCCAGTCTCAGATATGGCTTTTTCTTTGCCACTCTGCCCTGAAGCCCAAAATCCCGCAGCCGCCTCTTCACTGTAGATGTTGACACTGGTGTTTTGCGGGTACTATTTAATGAAGATGCCAGTTGGGGACCTGTGAGGCGTCTGTTTCTCAAACTAGAGACTCTAATGTGCTTATCTTCTTGCTTAGTTGTGCAACGCGGCCTCCCACTTCTTTTTCTACTCTGGTTAGAGCCTGTTTGTGCTGTCCTCTGAAGGGAGTAGTACACACCGTTGTAGGAAATCTTCAATTTCTTTGCAATTTCTCGCATGGAATAGCCTTCATTTCTAAGAACAAGAATAGACTGTCGAGTTTCAGATGAAAGTTCTCTTTTTCTGGCCATTTTGAGCGTTTAATTGACCCCACAAATGTGATGCTCCAGAAACTCAATCTGCTCACAGGAAGGTCAGTTTTGTAGCTTCTGGAAGGAGCTAGACTGTTTTTAGATGTGTGAACATGATTGCACAAGGGTTTGCTAATCATCAATTAGCCTTCTGAGCCAATGAGCAAACACATTGTACCATTAGAACACTGGAGTGATAGTTGCTGGAAATGGGCCTCTATACACCTATGTAGATATTGCACCAAAAACTAGACATTTGCAGTTAGAATAGTCATTTACCACATTAGCAATGTATAGAGTATATTTGTTTAAAGTTAGGACTAGTTTAAAGTTAGCTTCATTTAAAAGTACAGTGCTTTTCCTTCAAAAATAAGGACATTTCAATGTGACCCCAAACTTTTGAACGGTAGTGTATATATATATATATATATATATATATATATATATATATATATATATATATATATATAGTGAATGTTCAGGAAAAAAAATTATTTTCAATTCAAAGATGTGCACGTGAATCTTCTTAATCCTGGTGAACAATAAGAAGTGACTGTAGGTCTTCCACCATCATCACCTGCCACACATTCTACTCACCAGAACTCCATGACACCCATTACAGGTAGTCAAAAAGCCCTGAAAAGATTGTGCCAATAGTGGGATTCTCCCACCTAAACACCGGTCCAACAGACGTCCAATCATCAGTGGAGAAATGAAAGAAAAAAGAGGGCTCCCATAGTGAAGTATATCACAATTTATTTCAAAAGTTTAACCACTTGCTTACTGGGCACTTAAACCCCCTTCCTGCCCAGACCAATTTTCAGCTTTCAGTGCTCTCACACTTTGAATGACAATTACTCAGTCATGCAACACTGTACCCAAATGTTTTTTTTTTGTCCTTTTTTCATACAAATAGAGCTTTCGTTTGGTGGTATTTGATCACCTCTGGGTTTTTTATTTTTTTGCGATATAAATTAAAAAAAGACCGAAAATTTTGAAAAAAAATGCTTTTTTCTTCATTTCTTTTAAATTTCGCAAATTAGCAATTTTTCTTCATAAATGTTGGCCACAATTTATACTGCTACATATCTTTGGTAAAAATAACCCAAAATAGTGGATATTATGTGGCCTGTGTTAAATTTATAGAGTCTACAAGCTATGGTCCAAATCATGAAAAAATGATCACATCTGATGTATTGAGGCCTATCTCATTTCTTGAGACCCTAACAAGCCAGGAAATCACAAATGCCCCCCAAATGACCCCTTTTTGGAAAGTAGACATTCCAGGGTATTTAGTAAGAGGCATGGTGAGTTATTTGAAGTTGTCATTTTTTCCCACAATTCTTTGCAAATTAAGATTTTATTTTATTTTTTATATTTTTTTTCCAGAAAATTGTCATTGTAATAGCTTATTTCTCTCACATGGAATGTGCATACCACAAAGAACACCCCAAAATACATTCTGCTACTCCTACTGAGTATTACAATACCACATGTGTGGGACTTTTTCATTAACTGGCCGCATACAGAGGCCCAACATGCAGGGAGCATCATCAGGTGTTCAAGGAGCATAAATTACCCATACAACTTGTTGACTACCTATTACACTTTTGAAGGCCCTAGAGCACCAGGACAATGGAAACGCCCACAAAATGACCCCATTTTGGAAAGCTAACACCCCAACGTATAATATATGAGGCATAATGAGTCTTTTGAATGGTTCATTTTTTTCCGGAAGCTTTTGGAAAAGGTGTAAAAAAATGAAAACGCATTTTTTTTTATAAAAAATTGTCCGTTTATAAGATATTTCCAACACATAGCATTTACATAGCGAAAATAACACCCCGAAATACATTTTGCTACTCCTCCTGAGTAAAAATGATACCACATGTGTGAGACTTTTACACAGCCTTACCACATACAGAGGCCTAACATTGAAGTAGCACCTTCAGGTGTTCTAGGAGCATAAATTACACATCTCATTTCTCACCCACCTATTACACTTTTGAAGGCCCTGGAGCACCAGGACAATGGAAATGCCCACAAAATGACCCCATTTTGGAAAGCAAACACCCCAACGTATAATCTATGAGGCATAATGAGTCTTTTGAACGGTTCATTTTTTTCCAGAAGTTTTTGGAAAATGTGGAAAAAAATGAAACCGCATTTTTTTTACACAAAGTTGTCCGTTTATAAGATTTTTCCAACACATAGCATTTACATAGCAAAAATGACACCCCAAAATATATTCTGCCACTCCTTCTGAGTATGGCAATACCACATGTATGAGACCTTTACACAGCCTGGCCACATACAGAGATCCAACATGCAAGGAACGCCGTCAGGTGTTCCAGGGACACATGGCATGCACATACCAAGAATTACACCCCAAAATATATTATGCTGAGCAAAGGGTAAACAAAATCTTACTTGTGGTTTTAGTAGCAGAAGTTTTTGGAAAATGTGGAAAAAAATGAAAACGCATTTTTTTTACACAAAGTTGTCCGTTTAAAAGATATTTCCAACACATAGCATTTACATAGCAAAAATGACACCCCAAAATATATTCTGCCACTCCTTCTGAGTATGGCAATACCACATGTGTGAGACCTTTACACAACCTGGCCACATACAGAGATCCAACATGCAAGGAACACCGTCAGGTGTTCCAGGGACACTTGGCATGCACATACCAAGAATTACACCCCAAAATATATTATGCTGAGCAAAGGGTAAACAAAATCTTACTTGTGGTTTTAGTAGCAGAAGTTTTTGGAAAATGTGGAAAAAAATGAAAACGCATTTTTTTTACACAAAGTTGTCCGTTTATAAGATATTTCCAACACATAGCATTTACATAGCAAAAATAATACAAAAATAATACCCCGAAATACATTCTGCTACTCCTCCTGAGTAAAAAAATACCACATGTTTGAGACTTTTACACAGCCTGACCACATACAGAGGCCTAACATTGAAGTAGCACCTTCAGGCGTTCTACGAGCATAAATTACACATTTCATTTCTCACCCACCTATTACACTTTTGAAGGTCCTGGAGCACCAGGACAATGGAAACGCCCACAAAATGACCCCATTTTGGAAATCTAACACCCCAACGTATAATCTATGAGGCATAATGAGTCTTTTGAATGGTTCATTTTTTTCCAGAAGTTTTTGGAAAATGTGGAAAAAAATGAAAACGCATTTTTTTTACACAAAGTTGTCAGTTTATAACATATTTCCAACACATAGCATTTACATAGCAAAAATGACACCCCAAAATATATTCTGGCACTCCTTCTGAGTATGGCAATACCACATGTGTGAGACCTTTACACAGCCTGGCCACATACAGAGATCCAACATGCAAGGAACACCGTCAGGTGTTCCAGGGACACATGGCATGCACATACCAAGAATTACACCCCAAAATATATTATGCTGAGCAAAGGGTAAACAAAATCTTACTTGTGGTTTTAGTAGCACTGGTCCAGGCAGCAGGCAGGGACTTGGTCAGCAACAGCGAACACAATTTTTCAGGCAGCAGGCAGGAATACTGTCCATAGTCAGTACAGGCAGCAGGCAGGGATACTGTCCATATACAGTCCAGGGTCAGTGCAGGCAGAGATTGTCAGCAGTGCCAAAATATTGGTCTTGGTAGTAGGCAGGAACATGGTCCATGTGCTGTGGTCAGTAGCAGGCAGAAGTAAGGCCTCGTTCAGGACAGAATGGGGACAGGGGTAGAGGCTTCTCCCACCCATATCTCTTTGAAGCCTCCGAGTCTCCAGACCCTAATCCTAATCTAGGAATGATAAAACAAAGAAAATTGTTTTCTTCATCCAGAAAAACTATTCTAGAGCCCCTCACATATGTGAGACCCCTGTGTTGAATCCCATTAGTCCAGTTGCAGGGTACAAGATCAGTCCAAGAGGCAGGCAAGAGGCATGGTCAAACAGTCCAAGGTCAGTTCCAGATCAGGAAGAGGTATGTACAGAATCACTAGGCAGAAGCATGGTCGAATAACAGTCCAGGGTCAGTTCCAGATCAGGCAGAGGTATGTACAGAATCGTTAGGCAGAAGCATTGTCGAATAACAGTCCAGAGTCAGTTCTAGATCAGGCAGCGGTATGTACAAAATCGGCAGGCAGAAGCGTGGTCGAATAACAAGCCAGGGTCAGTTACAGAGCAGGTAGTGGCATAAGGGGTGTGAAGGTGTGTGAAGGCAGGAACTGAGGATTACATTTACCATATTTCACTAATAATTTAGTGAAGTATGGTAACGGCGGAAACATTTACCTATGCAGAGGCCTGGTTGGGAAGGACATTGTGCACAATAATAAGATGTGTCTCTTCTGACTCCTGCTCTGGTACACACCTTACATCTTTTTTGACGTCTTTGGCCTGTTGGTTTGGGAGGGAGTTTATCTGGAAAGTGGCGTTCGGAGAGTCGACTAACAACATCTGATCGGATGTTTTCTTGTGGGCCGTTCGGGAATATAAGGGCAGTGTAAATTTCGTCCTGGTAGCCAAGGAAGGGTTGGGGGTTTTGGGTGGAGTTGCGGTAAATGATATAGGAATTGAATATGGCCAATTGAAAAAAATAAATTGCTAATTTTTTGTACCAATGGTATGTCCGTCTTGTGGCAAGGTATGGTTCCAACATTTGATTGTTGAAGTCAACTCCCCCCATAAACAAATTGTATTCATGGATGCATGTTGGTTTTTGGATGGGGCCATTCCTTCTGGGGATTTCCACATAGGTGTTATTGTGGATGGAAGACAACATGTACACATCCCTTCTGTCCCTCCACTTCACTGCAAGAATCTCTTTGGTACGCAGACTTGCCGTTTCTCCTTTTCTCAACTTCTTATTAACAAGACTTTGAGGAAAGCCCTTCCGATTCTCTTTTATCGTGCAACATGCTGGCGTCTTCTTCCGGTGAAGGTTGTGGAACAGGGGCAGAGAAGTGTAGAAGTTGTCTACATACAGGTGGTAGCCTTTCTCCAGTAGGGGGTATATGAGGTCCCAAACAACTTTCCCTCTGGTTCCCAAGTAGTCCGGGCAATTAGAGGGCTGCAGCTGGGTGTCCTTCCCTTTGTACACTATGAAGGCATATGTGTACCCTGTGGCTCGGTCACATAATTTGTACACCTTCACCCCATAGCGGGCCCTTTTGCTGGGGATAAATTGCTTAATTTTAAGCTTGCCACTAAATTTAATAAGGAACTCATCCACACATATGTTTTGGTCCGGGGTGAACAGCTGGGGGAATACTTCAGAAAAATAATTTAATATTGGCCGAATTTTGTAAAGCCTGTCATAATTTGGGTCATTTCGGGGAGGGCACTGGGTATTGTCACTGAAATGTAGGAACCTCATTATCATCAGATACCTGGTTCTGGGCATTACCACGGAGAAGAGCAGCATGTGGTGGAGGGGGTGAGTTGACCAATAGGAACGTAATTAATTTTTTTTGGTGAGTCCCATATTAAATGTGAGGCCCAAAAAAACCTTGAACTCCAACACTGTTAGGTCTCTCCACTCGTAGGGACAGGCATAATATGATGTGGGATTTTGCAAAATAAATTGTTGTGCACACAGGTTGCACTGGGCCACAATTGATGCCAACATGTCCTCCGTAAAAATTAAATGAAAAAAATTAATTGGGGTAAAATTCTCTGTGTCCACCTGGACTCCTGGCTGGGCAGTGAAAGGGGGAACGCTAGCTTCTCCTGAATTAGGAGGAAGCCACAAGGGGTTCTGAAGGGCATAGGGAAGGCTGGCATGGGACCTAACCCTTTGGGGCTGAGGTGACACCCCACTGGTACTTGGCCTTTCTTGCCGAGGTACTGCAGTGCTGGTGGATGGCACTGCGGTGCTGGTGGATGGCACTGCGGTGCTAGTGGATGCCACTGCGGTGCTGGTGGATGCCACTGCCTCCTCACCAGAACGCCTTTGTTTGGCGGGCCGAATTTCTTCCTCCTCTGAGTCTGTTAGTGTTCCACTACTGAGGACTGGCTCGTATTTTACATCAGACTCAGAATCCGAATTGGAAAGGGAATCCAAAAAAGAGAGCTCCCCGTTGCTCTCATCAGCCGTGGAAAGAATTTGGTATGCCTCCTCGGCTGAAAAGCTTTTTTTGGACATGGCTGCTGGTGGTTACGAGATTGCACAGAAGTGCACTGATGAGGCGGCACAGATGGGCACTGATGAGGCAGCACAGATGGGCACTGATGAGGCGGCACAGATGGGCACTGATGAGGTGGCACAGATGGGCACTGATGAGGTGGCACAGATGGGCACTGATGAGGTGGCACTAATGGGCACTGAGGAAGCAGCACAGATGTGCACTGATTGATTGCACAGATGTGCATTAATGAGGCGGCACAAGTGGACACATATATGCACTGATGTTTCACTGGTGAGGTGGCACAGATGGGCACTGATGAGGCGGCACAGATGGGCACTGATGAGGCGGCACAGATGGGCATTGATGAGGCAGCACAGGTGTGCACTGATTGATTGCACAGATGTGCACTGATGAGGCGGCACAGATGGGCACTGATTGGTACAGATGTGCACTGTTGAGGTGGCACAGATGGGCACTGTTGAAGTGGCACAAATGGGCACTGTTGAGGTGGCACAAATGGGCACTGATGAGGCGGCACCGATGGGCACTGATGAGGTGGCACAGATGGGCACTGATGAGGCGGCACAGATGTGCACTGATGAGGCGGCACAGATGGGCACTGATGAGGTGGCACAGATGGGCACTGATGAGATGGCACAGATGCACACGGATTACACAGATGCGCACTGATTGCAGATGGGCACAGACAGGCACAGATGGGCACAGACGGGCACAGATGGGCACAGATGGCACTGATGGCACAGATGGGCACTGATGGCACAGATGATGCACTGATGACACAAGTGGGCACTGATGCGCACAGGTGGGCACAGATGGCACTAGATAGATGTCACTGTGGGCACTGTTGGGCACTTTTTGGGCACACTTTGTGTTTTAGACTGAAAATTTTACTCACACACTGTTCACAGAAGCTCTCTCTCCTCACACGCTGTCTCTGTGTGAGGAGAGAGAGCCGGCAATGAGAGATGATCTCAATTGTTTACACTTTGAGATCATCTCTCATTGGCAGCGCCGATCGCGCTGTAAACAGCCGCTGTGATTGGCCATTTACAGCGATTTGTGATTGGCTGTGTCCAAGTGACATGGCCAACACAGATTTTCCCCGAGGCGTGCTCATGAGAGCGCGCTGGGAACGAGGAAAGGGGAGGACGTCAATAGATGTAGTCCCGGTAATGTAGATTTGCGCTGTTGCCATCATTTGGCAATAGCACGGATATGAGGAGGTTAAAAGATCAAAACATGGATGTTTGGCTGTGATGGATATTTGTTTTTATCTTTTAAACTTTTGGAATAAATTGTGATATACATCACTATATGAAGTATATGGGAGCCCTGTTTTTCCTTTCATTTCTCCACTGATGATTTTGTTTTTTGTTTGTAATGGATGATATATTTTGGATTTGTGAAATTGTTTGTTGACCATTTTTGCTATGCACATTTTATGCACTTGCACTTTATAGTACATTCAGGTCTTTGTGTTTTAAGAGGGAGCGTGGTTCAAATTAATTCACTAATTAAATATTTTCACATACGTTTTATTTACAACGAGCTGCTCTCACCAATAATTTGCTCACTCTCATCATCATTTGTGCAGGTTTGGGGTGCTTCAACCCTTCACCCCTTATTTTCTTTGCAGTGCTCATCAGTGTCTCACAAAAAGTGTAATAGGTAGTCAAATTAGATGTGTAATTTATGCTCCTAGAACACCCGATGGTGCTCCCTGCATGTTGGGCCTCTGTATGTGGCCTGGATGTGTAAAAGTCTCACACGTGGTATCGCCATACTCAGGAAGAGTAGCAGAATGTATTTTGGGGTGTCATTTTTTTCTAGGTACATGCTATGTGTTAGAAATATCTTATACATGGACAACTTTGTGTAAAAAAAATTCATTTGAATTTTCTTTCCACATTTTCCAAAAACTTGTGGAAACAAACGACATGTTCAAAAGACTCATTATGCCTCATAGATTATATGTTGGGGTGTTTGCTTTACAAAATGGGGTCTTTTTTGGGCATTTCCATTGTCCTGGTGCTCCAGGGACTTCAAAAGTGTAAAAGGGAGTCAAGAACGTAAATGTGTAATTTATGTCCCTAGATCGTCTGATGGTGCTCCCTGCATTTGGGGCCTGTGTATGTGGCCACGCTGTGAAAAAGTCTCACGCATGTGGTATCGCCATACTCAGGATGCATAGTAGAATGTATTTTAGGGTGTAAAAAAGAAAAAAAATCTTCAATTTGCGAAGAATTGTGGGAAAAAATTACAACTTCAAAAAACTCACAATGCCCCATACTAAATACATTGGAATGTCTACTTTCCAAAAAAGGGATCATTTGGGGGAATTTTTTTCTTTTCTGGCTTGTTAGTGTCTCAAGAAATGAGATAGGCCTTCAGTGCATCTGGTGTGATAAGGTGTGATCAATTTTCAGAGATTGACACCACAGTTTGTAGACTCTATAACTTTCACAAAGACCAAATAATATACACTTATTTTGGTTATTTTTACCAAATTTATGTAGCAGTATAAATTTTGGCCAACATTTATGAAAAAATGACTAATTTGCAAACTTTTAAAACCAGAATAAAGAAAAATGCATTTCTTTACAAAATATTTGGTCTTTTTTCATTTATAGCAAAAAAAAATAAAAAATAAACAGTGGTGATCAAATACAACCAAAAGAAAGCTCTATTTGTGTGAAAAAAAGGACAAACATTTCATATGGGTACAATGTTGCATGACTGAGTAATTGTCATTCAAAGTGTGGGAGCACTGAAAACTGAACATTGGTCTGGTTAGGAAGGGGGTTTAGGTGCCCAGTGGGCAAGTGGTTAAGGCCACCTGTTTGGGTTCTGAAGAAGATACCATGCCCTGTAGGGATGAGCTTCGTGTTCGAGTCGAACCCATGTTCGACTCGAACATCGGCTGTTCAGTCGTTCGCCGAATTGCGAACGATATGGGCCTTTCGCGCCAAATTCGTTTGGCGCGTCACGGCCCATAATTCACTGCGGCATCCCAGTGCATTGCTGGCTGATGATTGGCCAAGCATGCACTATGACCCGCATGCTTGGCCAATCACAGCGCCGCCTGAACAGAGAGCCGTAATTGGCCAAAGCCAAGGAGGCTTTGGCCAATTATGGCTCAGGGGATTTAGTACACGCCCCCCACTATATAAGGCCGCCTGCACGGCGGCCCTGTGCAGTGTGTTCCGGTGTGCTGAGAGATAGAGATAGAGAGAGAGAGAGACAGTGTAATTTCATTTGAGTTAGCTAGATTAGGCAGGACAGTCAGTCAGTTAGCTGCACTTACAGTGTATTGTGTATATATATGCATCCCAGGTGTTGCATATATATATATACACTGTATTCAGTTTAGCTAGATCCGTTCCTGTTATCTTCCTACTGACAGGCAGGCTTGTCTTGCAACAGTATTTACAGCTACCTGAAGATAATTACTGATGTTCTTTTGATCCTATTAGTACCACAGTCAGGCAGCTAGACTATTTAAAGTTAGTGCAGTGCGTCCTGCTCACAGTGTTCAGCTAGATCCGTTCCTGTTATCTTCCTACTGACAGGCAGGCTTGTCTTGTAACAGTATTTACAGCTACCTGAAGAAAATTACTGGTGTTCTTTTGATCCTATTAGTACCACAGTCAGGCAGCTAGACTATTTAAAGTTAGTGCAGTGCGTCCTGCTCACAGTGTTCAGCTAGATCCGTTCCTGTTATCTTCCTACTGACAGGCAGGCTTGTCTTATAAGAGTATTTACAGATACCTGAAGAAAATTACTGGCGTTCTTTTGATCCTATTAGTACCACAGTCAGGCAGCTAGACTATTTAAAGTTAGTGCAGTGCGTCCTGCTCACAGTGTTCAGCTAGATCCGTTCCTGTTATCTTCCTACTGACAGGCAGGCTTGTCTTGTAACAGTATTTACAGCTACCTGAAGAAAATTACTGGTGTTCTTTTGATCCTATTAGTACCACAGTCAGGCAGCTAGACTATTTAAAGTTAGTGCAGTGCGTCCTGCTCACAGTGCTCAGCTAGATCCGTTCCTGTTATCTTCCTACTGACAGGCAGGCTTGTCTTGTAACAGTATTTACAGCTACCTGAAGAAAATTACTGGTGTTCTTTTGATCCTATTAGTACCACAGTCAGGCAGCTAGACTATTTAAAGTTAGTGCAGTGCGTCCTGCTCACAGTGTTCAGCTAGATCCGTTCCTGTTATCTTCCTACTGACAGGCAGGCTTGTCTTGTAACAGTATTTACAGCTACCTGAAGAAAATTACTGGTGTTCTTTTGATCCTATTAGTACCACAGTCAGGCAGCTAGACTATTTAATGTTAGTGCAGTGCGTCCTGCTCACAGTGTTCAGCTAGATCCGTTCCTGTTATCTTCCTACTGACAGGCAGGCTTGTCTTGTAACAGTATTTACAGATACCTGAAGAAAATTACTGGCGTTCTTTTGATCCTATTAGTACCACAGTCAGGCAGCTAGACTATTTAAAGTTAGTGCAGTGCGTCCTGCTCACAGTGTTCAGCTAGATCCATTCCTGTTATCTTCTTACTGACAGGCAGGCTTGTCTTGTTACAGTATATACAGCTACCTGAAGAAAATTACTGGTGTTCTTTTGATCCTATTAGTACCACAGTCAGGCAGCTAGACTATTTACAGTTAGTGCAGTGCGTCCTGCTCACAGTGTTCTGCTAAACCTACAAGTTAGTGGGGTGCGTCCTGCTCACAGTGTTCAGCTAAAGCTACCTGTAGAAGGTTGGTGGCGTTCTCATATTACAGGCAGGCAGTTGATTTTGCTAGCTGCAGTATCAGTACATATATATATATATATATATATATAAATATATCCCAGCTTAGTGCAGCTACAGGCCATTAGTATGTCTGGAAGGCCAAGAAGGAGAGGCAGACAGTCACAAGCCAATAAGAGAGGGCAAGCAGGCTCTGTGTCTAGTGCTGGTTGTGGAAACGGTGCATCCTCATCAGCACGTGGCCGTGGGACACGCTTGGCCTTTTTTTCGGCAGCTGGCCGTGTTGAGCCGCAACATGCGGAAGACTTGGTCGAGTGGATGACCAAGCCGTCCTCATCCTGCTCATCCTCTCTCACCCATGCCCAGGGTACTTTGTCTGGCAAAGCAGCGGCCTCTTCCCTCGGCTCAATGTCATCAGTGACTCCTTCCCTAGCCCCACCATGTCCTCCTGAGGAGTCCCTCGAACTGTTTGACCACAGTGTTGGGTACATGCTCCAGGAGGATGCCCAGCGTTTGGAAGGCTCTGATGATGATACTGAGCTCGATGAAGGCAGTAACATGAGCACGGACAGAGGGGGTGCCCAAGAAGGACAGCAATCTGGCAGTCATGCTCCCCCTGCTGCAGCATACTGCCAGGCTTGCTCCAGTGATGAGGAGGGAGGGGATGATGAGGTCACTGACTCAACGTGGGTGCCTGATAGGAGAGAGGAGGAGGAGGAGGAGGAGGCGGCACATCACCAACGAGGCAGGATGCCCTCCAGGGGCCAGCCTAAGGGCAGCACATTGACTGCATCACACCCCAAAGCTCCACATGTGCAGGGCGCTGCAGTCTCTGCGCGTTATTCAAAAAGTTCTTTGGTGTGGGCCTTTTTTGAGACGAGTGCATCAGATCGCACCGCTGCTATTTGCAACATATGTCTCAAGCGTATCTCGCGTGGCCAAAACATCTCCCGCTTGGGTACCACATGCTTGACCAGACATATGTTGACCTGCCATGCAGTTCGTTGGCAAGCATATCTAAAAGACCCACACCAAAGAACAAAGAGGACCTCTCCTTGCTCCTCATCAGCTGAGATTTCCAACCCCACTAGACCTTCAGTCCTCTCTGAGACCTGCACTGAGAGGAATGAAGGTGTAGAATTAGGTGTGTCACAGCCAAGTACTTGTGGGCAATCTGCTTTTGGTACACCGACGTCAGATTGTACCAGGCAAATTTCCCTGCCCCAGCTGCTGCACCGCCGAAAGAAGTTTGCTCCCAGCCATCCACATGCCCAGCGGTTGAATGCTAGCTTGGCAAAATTGCTAGCACTTCAACTGCTGCCTTTTCAGTTGGTAGACTCTGCCCCCTTCCATGAGTTTGTGGAATGTGCGGTTCCTCAGTGGCAGGTACCCAAACGCCACTTTTTCTCACGGAAGGCGATTCCGGCTCTCTACCGGCATGTGGAAGGCAATGTCCATGCCTCGCTGGACAGGGCGGTCAGCGGTAAGGTGCATATTACCGCTGACTCATGGTCCAGCAGGCATGGACAGGGACGTTACCTAAGTTTCATGGCGCATTGGGTGACTCTGCTGGCAGCTGGGAAGGATGCAGGACAAGGTGCAGTAGTGTTGGAGGTTGTTCCGCCACCACGCCTCCAAAATGCTAATGATTGTGACACACCTCTCTCCTCCACCCCCTCCTCTTCTTCTTCCTCCATGGCCTCTTCCTGTGCTTTGTCCTCGGGAACCAGCGGTGCTCCGTAGCCGTTCAAGGGGCTACGCAAGTACGCAGGCCAAAAGATGCCATGCAGTGCTTTAGCTGGTGTGCTTGGGGGACAGGAGCCACACTGGGGCAGAGGTTCTGTCAGCTCTGCAGGGGCAGGTTCAGAGGTGGTTGACGCCACGCCAACTTAAGGCAGGAATGGTGGTTTGCGACAATGGCACCAACCTCCTCTCTGCCCTCCGACAGGGACAAATGACCCACATGCCCTGTTTGGCTCACGTCCTTAACTTGGTGGTGCAGCGGTTCTTGGGCAGGTACCCGGGCTTACAGGATGTCCTGAGGCAGGCCAGGAAAGTCTGTGTGCATTTCCGCCGGTCATATAATGCCAGTGCTCGGCTGACGGACCTCCAAAAGGAGTTTAACCTGCCCAAGAACCTCCTAATCTGTGACATGCCCACCAGGTGGAACTCAACGTTGGCCATGCTGCAGCGGCTGCACACGTAGCAGAGGGCCATCAATGAGTACCTGTGTGACTATGGCACCAGGACAGGGTCAGGGGAGCTTGGTTTTTTTTCCCCACGCCAGTGGGCCATGATCAGGGATGCATGCACTGTCCTGTCACCATTTAGGGAGGCCACGAGGATGGTGAGCAGTGACAGTGCATGCATCAGTGACACTGTCCCCCTTGTCCACCTGTTGGAGCACACGCTGCGTGGAATAATGGACAGGGCACTTGAGGCAGAACAGAGGCAGGAAGAGGAGGACTTCCTTAGCTCTCAAGGCCCCCTTTATCCAGACAGTGTTCCTGCGTGCCCGCCGATCACACAGGAAGAGGATGAGGAGGAGGAGGAGGAGGAAGATTGTGTCAGTATGGAGGTGGAGCCTGGCACTCAGCATCAGCAGCAGTCTTTAAGGGATCAGTCCCAAGAAACACATGGACTTGTACGTGGCTGGGAGGAGGTGGCTGCGGACCATGTCGTCCTTAGTGACCCAGAGGACTCCGGACCGAATGCCTCAGCAAACCTACGCTGCATGGACTCCCTGATCCTGCAAAGCCTGCGTAAGGATCCTCGTATTCGTGGGATCAAGGAGAAGGACCAATACTGGCTGGCAACCCTCCTTGATCCACGTTACAAGGGTAAGGTTGCAGACCTTATCTTGCCATCGCAGAGGGAGCAGAGGATGAAACATCTTCGGGAGGCCTTGCAGAAAGGTCTGTGCAACGCGTTCCCAGAGACTGGGAGGTTACAAACTCCTGTTTCTGAACAACGTGTTGCTGAGGCTTCGGTCAGTCAAAGAATGAGCGGTGGAGAAGGTGGCCATCTGACCGATGCGTTCAGACAATTTTTTGGTCCGCAGCCCCAAGGTATGATCGGTTCCAGCAACCAGCGCCAGCGTCTGCTTTACATGGTGCAGGAATACCTAGGGGCAAGATCAGATTTGGACACCTTTCCCACCGAAAATCCTCTGGGTTACTGGGTCTTGAGGATGGATCACTGGCCAGAGCTTGCACAGTATGCAATTGAGCTACTGGCCTGTCCTGCATCCAGCGTTCTTTCGGAACGCACATTCAGTGCTGCTGGAGGCGTGGTAACTGATCACAGGGTGCGTCTGTCCACCGACTCGGTTGATCGACTGACCTTCATAAAAATGAATCAGTCTTGGATCACCACCAGCTACCAAGCACCCGATGCTGATGTAACCAAATAATTTTTTTTGAAATCTCAGATCCCTTCAAAGACTGCCTATGCTGATGCTGAGTGACTATCCCTGAGTAATTATCCTCTTCCTCCTCAATGATCACGCTGATAGCTTGTAAGAACATTTTTGGTTCTGGGCGCCACCACCAGTGCCTAAGGCACAATTTTTCAGCCCCTGTTTAACAGGGGCGTCTAATTACAATTTTTGATGCAATACTTTGCAGCAGGGCTCGTTCCTGCATTCCAACTAGAGTGTCTGTGAGGGGTTGCAGTGTTGTGGCACCAGCACCAGTGCCTAAGGCCCAATTTTTCTGCCCCTGTTTAACAGGGGCGTGTAATTACAATTTTTGATGCAATACTTTGCAGCAGGGCTCATTCCAGCGTTCCAACTAGAGTGTCTGTGAGGAGTTGCAGTGTTGTGGCACCAGCAGCAGTGCCTAAGGCCCAATTTTTCTGCCCCTGTTTAACAGGGGCGTGTAATTACAATTTTTGATGCAATACTTTGCAGCAGGGCTCATTCCAGCGTTCCAACTAGAGTGTCTGTGAGGAGTTGCAGTGTTGTGGCACCAGCACCAGTGCCTAAGGCCCAATTTTTCTGCCCCTGTTTAACAGGGGCGTGTAATTACAATTTTTGATGCAATACTTTGCAGCAGGGCTCGTTCCTGCGTTCCAACTAGAGTGTCTGTGAGGGGTTGCAGTGTTGTGGCACCAGCACCAGTGCCTAAGGCCCAATTTTTCTGCCCCTGTTTAACAGGGGCGTGTAATTACAATTTTTGATGCAATACTTTGCAGCAGGGCTCGTTCCTGCATTCCAACTAGAGTGTCTGTGAGGGGTTGCAGTGTTGTGGCACCAGCACCAGTGCCTAAGGCCCAATTTTTCTGCCCCTGTTTAACAGGGGCGTGTAATTACAATTTTTGATGCAATACTTTGCAGCAGGGCTCATTCCAGCGTTCCAACTAGAGTGTCTGTGAGGAGTTGCAGTGTTGTGGCACCAGCACCAGTGCCTAAGGCCCAATTTTTCTGCCCCTGTTTAACAGGGGCGTGTAATTACAATTTTTGATGCAATACTTTGCAGCAGGGCTCATTCCAGCGTTCCAACTAGAGTGTCTGTGAGGAGTTGCAGTGTTGTGGCACCAGCACCAGTGCCTAAGGCCCAATTTTTCTGCCCCTGTTTAACAGGGGCGTGTAATTACAATTTTTGATGCAATACTTTGCAGCAGGGCTCGTTCCTGCGTTCCAACTAGAGTGTCTGTGAGGGGTTGCAGTGTTGTGGCACCAGCACCAGTGCCTAAGGCCCAATTTTTCTGCCCCTGTTTAACAGGGGCGTGTAATTACAATTTTTGATGCAATACTTTGCAGCAGGGCTCGTTCCTGCATTCCAACTAGAGTGTCTGTGAGGGGTTGCAGTGTTGTGGCACCAGCACCAGTGCCTAAGGCCCAATTTTTCAGCTCCTGTTCAACAGGGGCATGTAATTACAATTCTTGATCTAATATTTCACAGCAGGGCCCATTTCTGCACCCACCAAGATCGAGTGAGGACTTACAGTGTTGTGGCACCAGCACCACCACCACCACCACCAAAGGCCCAGTTTTTCTGCCCCTGTTTCAACAGGGGCATGTAATTACGATTCTTGATCTAATATTTCACAGCAGGGCCCTGTGAGGGCTTACAGTGTTGTGGCCACAACAACACCTAAGGCCCAAATTTCTGCTGAGTATATAGGGCAGGCCCCTACTTTCAAACATCTAACTTACAAACAACTCCTACTTGCAAACGGAAGGAGACAACAGGAAGTGAGATGAAATCTACCCCTAGGAAGGGAAATTCTCTCCTGTAAGAGTTAATATGGGAAAAACATTTCTCCTTTCCACTGATGCTTTCCAATCCTTGTTCCACAAAAAAACCCAAATTTTCAAAAAACATTTGTCATTGGGACAAAAGTGAGGTGAAATCTTCTGAAGAAGAGGAAAGACTGCAAAACAAATGTCACAGGGGTGATAACCCTTCCCTATGTTTTCCAAAAAACTTAAAAAAGATTTTTTTGCTGGAGCTAAACACGTTAAAAATGTTCAAAATTACAAACAGATTCTACTTAACAACAAACCTACAGTCCCTGTCTTGTTTGCACCGCCTGTATACTGCTGTTCAGAGTATATTGGGCCTGGTGGCCCCACACCTTTCCTTATTTTTATTTGGGTACGGGGTTCCCCTTAATATCCATGCAAGACCCAAAGGGCCTGGTAATGGACTGGGGGGTAACCATGCCGTTTGTCTCACTGATTTTCATCCATATTGCCAGGACCCGACATGACATTAAACCCGCAAGCAGTTTTAAATGAGATTTTTTCCTTTAAAAATGACATTTGGTGCAGGGACTGTTCTAAACACGGGAAACACGCGCCACTTTACAGGCATACTATAGACACCTCCCAGGTACGATATTTAAAGGAATATTTCACTTTTTTTTTTTACTTTAAGCATCATTAAAATCACTGCTCCCGAAAAAACGGCCGTTTTTAAAAGTTTTTTTTGCATTGATACATGTCCCCTGGGGTAGGACCCGGGTCCCCAAACCCTTTTTAGGACAATACCATGCAAATTAGCCTTTAAAATTAGCACTTTTGATTTCGAACGTTCGAGTCCCATAGACGTCAATGGGGTTCTAACGTTCTTGCGAATTTTCGGTCCGTTCGCAGGTTCTGGTGCGAACCGAACTGGGATGTGTTCGGCTCATCCCTAATGCCCTGAAACATAAACGGTGCTCTTTTTGCCTGACATGGATTTTTTAAGCAGAATACTTGTTTCACAAGACCAGGGTACTCTGTCACTTTTTTGTACTAGGTAGTAAGTATGTACAAGGGGGTTTAGGGGTGTCTCAAAGCTCTTTTCTACAGATCTTCTGGAAAAAAGACCAGTAACTCTCAAAAGAGGGACAATGCCCCTTCTGCTAGCAGTGATGTACTTATGTTAATTACTCAGTCACACACCGCTATCAGCATGTGTTCAGGCAGTGATGCCCTTACTCTTATTAGCATTTTCAGTAAAATGAGTGTCATGGATTCACCATGTATGAAATTGTAAATGAACATCAGTTTATACGTTTTCTAAAAATGAAAACTCACTAAAAAACATTTTAAAGTTTCCCTTTAAGTAAACATCATAGTTGTTTTCCTCTCAAAGTTTAAGTACAAGTCGAGAAATAGACAGTATTTCAGAGAAACTAAGGATTTTTTTAATGTACTGAGATTTATTGTGTGCAATCAACTGTTTAGTTTAGATCCATATGATAAATATACTCATACGGATATATATTATAAATCATATATATACAGATGTGCTACAAAGACGTCTGTTTTACTAAAGCAATATTTATGCACTATTACATATACATTTAATAGTTAAAATGTCATCTTCAGTGGAATTCTCCAAGAGCTAATAGGCAAACAAAGAAAAAAAATAGCTGCTGTGAATCAATAAATGAAAACCACCTCAAGTTATATACAAATAACTAAAATAAAAGATTATAGTGCTTACTGGAAAAACAGATCAAACAAAAACATTGATGTTTATTTTAAAAAAATTAACACATGTATCAAACAAATGTATTTTTGTGACCACAATTGCAACATGTGACAGAAGAAAAAAAAAAGGTTTATCTATCAAGAAGTTTAAAGTAGAACTAAAGTATCTTCATAATAAAATGCAATCTTAAATAACAAGTAAATAGTAGACATTGTATAAACAAGGTCTTAATAAAATGCTATGGTATTCATGTGTTTAATTGATTTGTTGATTTTTTTTAGGGATTAAGCATTAAGGGGTGTTATGTACCCCATACTTATTAATAAAGTGGAGTGGATATCTGGGGGCCTCCTTATTTTAAATGTTGTTTTTCATACCAGACCCCTATCTAGAATAAGTAGTAGACCACATTCTTTTTTTGGGGGGGTAGGTTTATCTCTAAAAAAATCATACCATTATTATTGACTAAGACTGTGTTTCTCAACTCCAGTCCTCAAGGCACTTCAACAAGTCATGTTTTCAGGCTTTCCATAATTTTGCACAGGTGATTCGATCAGTTTCACTGCCTTAGTAATTACCACAGCCATTTCACCTGAGGGAAATCCTGAAAACATGACCTGCTGGGGCACCTTGAGGACTGGAGTTGAGAAACACTGGTCTAAGATAAGGGCCTTGTATAGATTTTGAGCTCCCCACTCAAAATTTATACAAGGCCCTTATCTTAGATAATAATAATTGTACTTTTTTTTAGAGATGACCTCTTTTGGTATTTTTTTTTTTGCTTTATTTTTAAAGGACCTGTTGACTGGTATGTCCCAGATGGGGGCTGGGCACCCTTTCTTTCCCCTCCATTTCTGTCCACCCTGCATGTCTGGATAAGGTTCTGGTGTATATTTGTGGACTCCATTAAAACATGCATAACAGATGCTTTTTAAAGAAAGGTTTCTGATGCACATTTTTGAAAAGGGACTCCACAAAAAAAGTGTGGACTTCTTCTTCAAAATCCATAGCAGATTTTGTCTTGAAATGCAGCCTGGCTGGCCAAAGAAGTATGGGGGAAGTAAATGTGTGGCTTTCTTCCTGAATCATACTAGGCCACATACCCACAAAATGGGGAGGGTACCTTGTCAAGGGCTTCATCCCCACAACCCTGGCCCAACATATGTGGGGGTTTGTGGGTGGAGGGATTTATTGAAACCTGGAAGACCTTTTAAGATAAGTTCCCCAGATATCTGCCCCCTGTGTACATGAATATCACTTGTTACTCATTCACATAAATAAAAATCTAACAGTAGAAAAAAAGTCCCACAATGAACAATGCCCCAACCATTTGAAAACACAAAACATGGTGACCCACACCAACAATCGTTTCCTGCTGGACTCTCACTGCAAATGACATCTTCTTGGCCAATTGCTGATTGTCAGCAAATTGACCTGTGATGCAATCTGTTGTAAATTGACCACATGTGGTCATGTCCATATCCAGTCAATGACCTCACCCGGGATCCCCCAGCAGTAGGGATGAGCTTCGAGTTTGAGTCGAACTCATGTTCAACTTGAACATCGGCTGTTCGCCAGTTCGCTGAACAGCGAACAATTTGGGGTGTTCGCGGCAAATTCGAAAGCCGCGGAACACCCTTTAAAAGTCTATGGGAGAAATCAAAAGCGCTAATTTTAAAGGCTTATATGCATGGTATTGTCATAAAAAGTGTTTGGGGACCTGGGTCCTGCCCCAGGGGACAAGGATCAATGCAAAAAAAAGTATTAAAAACATCAGTTTTTTCGAGAGCAGTGATTTTAATAATGCTTAAAGTGAAACAATAAAAGTGTAATATTCCTTTAAATTTTGTACCTGGGGGGTGTCTATAGTATGCCTGTAAAGGGGCGCATGTTTCCCGTGTCTAGAACAGTCTGACAGCAAAATGACATTTCAAAGGAAAAAAGGTAATTTAAAACTACTCGCGGCTATAATGAATTGCCGGTCCGACAATATACATAAAAGTTCATTGATAAAAACGGCATGGGAATTCCCCACAGGGGAACCCCGAACCAAAATGTAAAAAAAATGGCGTGGGGTCCCCCCAAAAATCCATACCAGACCCTTATCCGAGCACGCAACCTGGCAGGCCTCAGGAAAAGAGAGGGGGATGAGAGAGCAGACCCCCTCCTGAACTGTACCAGGCCACATGCCCTCAACATTGGGAGGGTGCTTTGGGGTAGCCCCCCAAAACACCTTGCCCCCATGTTGATGGGGACAAGGGCCTCATCCCCACAACCCTTGCCCGGTGGTTGTGGGGGACTGCTGGTGGGGGGCTTATCGGAATCTGGAAGCCCCCTTTAACAAGGGGACCCCCAGATCCCGGCCCTACCCCCTGTGTGAAATGGTAAGGGGGTACAAAAGTACCCCTACCATTTCACAAAAAACTGTTAAAAATGACAAGAGACAGTTTTTGACAATTCCTTTATTTAAATGCTTGTTCTTTCTTCTATCTTCTATCTTCTATCTTCTATCTTCCTTCAGTTTCTTCCTCCATCTTCTTCATCTTCTGGTTCTCCCTCCGGTGTTCTCATCCGGCATCTTCCTCTGTGGCATCTTCTTCCCTTCTTCTCCTTGGGCCACTCCGCATCCATGATGGCATGGAGGGAGGCTCCCGCTGTGTGACGCCTCTCCTCTTCTGACGGTTCTTAAATAACAGGGGGGCGGGGCCACCCGGTGACCCCGCCCCCTCTGACGCACGGGGACTTGACGGGGACTTCCCTGTGGCATTCCCCATGACGTCAGAGTGGGGTCACCTGTTACGTAACCCCACCCCCTTCTGATGTCACGGGGAATGCCACAGGGAAGTCCCCGTCAAGTCCCCGTGCGTCAGAGGGGGGAAGGGTCACCGGTTGGCCCGCCCCCCCATTATTTAAGAACCGTCAGAAGAGACGAGGCGTCACACAGTGGGAGCCTCCCTCCATGCCATCATGGATGCGGAGCGGCCCGAGGAGAAGAAGGGAAGAAGACGCCGCGGAGAAAGATGCCAGACGAGAACACCGGAGGAAGAACCAGAAGAACCAGAAGAACCAGAAGAAGAAGAAGATGGAGTAAGAAACCGAAGGAAGATAGAAGATAGAAGATAGAAGAAAGAAGATAGAAGAAAGAAGAAGCATTAAATAAAGGAATTGTCTAAAACTGTTTCTTGTCATTTTTAACATTTTTGACAGTTTTTTTGTGAAAAGGTAGGAGTACTTTTGTACCCCCTTACCATTTCACGCAGGGGGGAGGGCTGGGATCTGGGGGTCCCCTTGTTAACCAACCACCGGGCAAGGGTTGTGGGGATGAGGCCCTTGTTCCCATCTCCACCTCCACCCCTCTCCACCTCATCCGAACAAAGAACACCTTGTATTCATACTGTGAATGGCAGTAGTGCCCAGCAAGCAACCCCTTTAGCCTTTTGCAAACGGGAAGCTACTCGGAAGATCACTATCATTGTAGTATTACTGTAATAGCACCAATCAATGTCTAAGCTGGACCAATGTAAGTATGTAAAGTTTAGCTTTAAGTCTTGTTTAGTTACTAAAGAAATAGAGACATTGCAAAGAAACTATTCACTTTGCTCAGCAAGTATGGTTTGTTCACTTCAGTTACCCAACTGTTTCTAATAATGTGCAAGAAAAAAATAAAGTGTTTAACATTTAATTTGCAATATATTATGTGTGCAAAATGAACATAGGTTAACCATATTTGCCATTATTCACCTTGCAAAGTGAACTTGCATTTTGCTAAGTTAAATTAGCCCCAGCATAGCTTCTCAGAGTACAAGTTTCCTGTAAACTCTGCAGTTGCAATAATCACCCCCCTCTTTTTTTTGCCCCAGGCAGTGACAGTGGGAGTTACTTACGAAAGGCAAATCCACTTTGCACTACAAGTGTAAACTACAAGTGAAAAGTGCACTTAAAATTGCACTGAAAGAGCACTTGGAAGTGCAGTTGCTGTAAGCTGAAGTTTACACACTTAAAAAAAAAATGGGTGGGAGCAGTTACTCTTT